>CAUEHT010000010.1:0-225000 GCA_958510875.1 Endomychus coccineus | reverse complement strand
AAAGTTGACATTTCGACAATTTCAAGCTCGGTCGAGCTACATGATAGACGGAATGGTGGGTATCAAGATATTTTGTTACAGTATTTGTTTTTTGTTTTTTCAGATTTTCGTTACGGTATTTGTCTTTCGTTTTTTTTTTCTTGATTCGGTCGCCGCGCTCAAAGCCCGCGATAAAAGCTATATGCAATAGATTAATAATATAGATATCCAATCAGTCTGAAAATATATCATTATGCATATATCCTGTGAAGAATACACACGCAGACTTCGCGAATTCGTGGAAAAAAGAAGAGACTTGAATTTTTACGCTGATAAAATTGAAGTTATAAGACTGCTGAACAAATTAAGGGTATAAAGTGAGGATGATGGGAGAAGGGGTGTTAAAAACAAATTTTGTGATTCTAACCACAATTCTGAATGGTATTCTATACGCGAACGTTCCCCAACACGTTGAACGGATCTATATTTGTCCGAAGTATGTCGACGGTGGTGGTGGTGTAGAGTGTAACCGTACCGAATGGATTTCGATGAATATTCAAAAAATCAACGATAACCAATTGGAGGTATTCACTTTTAACATCCCACGAGACAATCGTACAACCATACATTATAAACTTAAACACTTATTCTTCGATCGAAGTGAGGAGGATATGGCTGAATGGCAAATGATCCGACAATCATCATGTTTACCACATCTCGTACAAAAGACAACGTCATCTTCACTCACATCATCTGCAATAGAAGAAGAAATCCCTAAAATTTTCGCAATTTTATATGTTATTTTATCTTCTTTATTAGTGTAATTATTGAAAACGTTTGTTAAAAATGTGAAGAAAGCTATTTACCATTTGAATAAATAATTATTATTATATGAAGGAGGTGTTTTATTAAAACAAACAAAAGATTGATGAAAATAATATTTCAGAATAAAATACATATCATTTAGGTAGTATTACATTCAGAAACCACTGCTGTAATTTATCCACATGGTGAACTGCACACATGTATCTTCCACCGTCATTACGATGATTCAGACATGTCAAATTGTTTGTTTGATCGAATTTCCCCGTTCCACATTGAGTACCATCGAAACTATGAACATCTACGATGTGTGGGTAAATATCCAATTCTATACACTTCCGTCTCAAAAATTCGGCTTTTTGCTGGCCTCGGACGTAAATATAGTCGACTGCACACAGGAGAATCGATTTAAGAATATTATTTATTTCTTCATAATCCACATTCCCAGATACATAATCGAGTCCATGAAAAGACTTTTGTAAATACCATACGGATTTTCACTCCTTTGCATTCAGCGATGAATAAGATGTGTGCGATTTGAATAAGGAATAATGACGTTTGGATCCAATTTGTATACATATTTCTTTTGGATGGGAGGCATCGTCAATGAAGAACCCCTGAATGTCAACTAATGCGATTCTCATGATGATGATGCGATTCGCTTGAAGTTTCGATTTGGACTGACTGATGTTTAATTGAGACTCTTGACAATTTCGGTGAGGGGGTAGTATTTCATCAAGCAATCGTGAATAATGATGCAATATGCCTTGGTATTGGCTGAAAATTCTCTATCCGCTTCAATCTCCAATCGTATGTCGACTGTTGATGATTTTACCGCCTCCTCTTGTCTAGAACAATTGATGATGTAAAGCGCGCGTTCTTTGAATTTATCATAAGCCAATATGGGATGTTTTGTTGTGGAATTCGTGTAGCTAGGATGGAAATCGGTATAGTTGTGGTGGGCTAGAACGAAATCTTAATTGGCAAAGTCAAAGTTCATCCGTTCGTTAGGCCAATACTCTCCGTTCAGCGATAAGCGAATACTTGATATATCCACATGATCGAATATTTTAGGATTGGCTTTCACATTGTTACGTTTATCGGTTTGGAAAAATACGGTAACATACCGTGGTTTTCCGACGGACGCGCTAGTTTTCACAGCCCATATTTCTCTCTTCGCATCGGCCGTTATGGCAGGCAACTCGTGTAGCTCCCACTTCCGGAAAGCGAATAGAACAGGAGAATCGCTCTTGATGGATCGCAATAGCTTTCCTCTGAATACATCGTTGGGATAGATATATTTCACCTTCAACTCTATACTATCAATCAGAAATTTGACTGTGATAGCTGCGTTCTCAATTATAACGCAATCGTTATCGCTTCGAGCACGTACCAATCGAATCGTTTGTCATCCGAACGTGATTCGGGTGTAATCGTTGAAAATGTTGAAAATATGCTTGAGTGGGATGAGTAAACTGAACGACTTTGTTGCGTTCAATATAACACTTCCTTCCGGATAAATCCAGCTGGCTATAGACATATGAGTCGAATTTGTGGGAGAATAATCATGCGAATCCTCGCAGAGAGCTAACTAATCCAGGGTCTCCCATAGCAAAGCGTCTACTTGATTGATTCCAAACTCTATGATATCGCTGTTATTGAACGTCTTGACGAATGGTGTAATCGATCTGCACTCGGCTTTTCGAATCGATTCATCAAATTTCGGTTGCTGTTATATATCGAAAATAGGTGAGATGATCGCTGTATGATGAACATCTCTGGCATCGCTACTGTTACCTGCATACTTCATTTCGGATAATGACATTCTTGTTTAAGACGAAACCCCAATGATTTCAAAATTACGATGTTGGCTCTGGTGAGTAGGTCACGCACTTTAGGTGTTTTGTTGAAGACTGATGATGATGTGGTAGGGGAACTGTTTTTATTGTTGTTGTCCACAAACAACCCCATATTTTCTATACTACTTGTAAATGTAAATGTAGAATACTTTCTTCACCACGAAAGTTTATTGGTTTCAAATGCTGATCTAAAGCTAGTACGGTTATGTTGGTAATCTCTCCGATATCGAATACTGGTAGATAGAGAGGATTTTCCGCACGCTCCACAATCCTATAGCCGGGGTCGATGGTGATAGGAAAATCGTAGATCGTATGCGCAGGTCTATTTCGATAGAAGGCTTCCACTGTAATGTTCGACTCGAAACGTATGTTGGTGACATTTATTATGTTGACAGATAAATCAGACACGTGCATCACACCCTTCTCCAATACACCCCGTGAAAATCCTAATATTTCAGCAAGACTATCGTTTTTTTCAAACGAATTATCGTGATTTTTATGGAATATTTCACACTTCAACGAATTGTTATTCGGTTTCAGTAAGAATATATCTTCTTTAACCTTCATTTTTTTCCTGATAAATTCTTCGATATCGCTTATCTCATAGTTTCCAGCCGGAATTGTTATCGCTTCAAGAGTCTTAGTATTCACTTTTGTTTTATCTCCTTCTACGTAATAGTAGAATTTCTCATCTCTATATTGGGTATGGAATTGTATGAATTGAATCTCAACAATGCTATATAATATTTTTTGTCTGGCCTCAGCACAATCGAATTCTGCGGTGTAAACGAGAATATATGGTTGGTGCTTGTTAACGTGAACCACTGAGACATGATACTATTAAAAATTCATTGAAACATCTCTATTTATATTTCAACATTAAAAGATGGAATAAAGTATGGGTCGTCTTTGCAAACTTCTTCTATCAACACTTGCTTCTCGTGATGAGTTATTACCTCGTTCTCCATGATGTGAGAAATCTGCTCAGATGAACATTGGGAACATAGTTTGCGTGAGGGTTGTGGACCATTGCAATCTTCATCGACATGTTCCTTACACTGCATATGACGGTAAAGGTAATCAAAATATGTTCCGGAACCTCATTTTGATTGAGAAACACCACATCCAAATGTTTTAGGATGTATTCCATCGGTAGAAATGTTATTCTTAAGCGTAAGTTCGCTAGTAGGTTCATTGATAGTCTCGATCAAATTTTCATAAATAAGATCGATGATTCTCCTCAAACTACTCGCACTACTACTCTCATTTTCACATATGTATTGTATTACTGCAGAAGTGAAATCCATGGTGGTGTGTGGTTGTTACTCTTCGAATAATCGAGTGTGACTGAGAAATTTCAAACACAGCTGTCCACATATCACTTGATTATAGTTCTGATAGGTGTCGTTATTGCAGAAAATCCTAACGTTCTCACCAACCTTTTCCCAGCGATTCCATAGCTTTGATGTGACGTTGATCTCCTTCAAACTTCTTTTTGGCATTTTTAGCGTAAACCACCGTATTTGCGATAGCACTTGCACCTCTTGAAATCGATCCTAAGGCTCCTAGAGCTCCCAAGATGGGTAGTAATAGTAGGAGAAATCCTTCAGATTTTGGTGATGGTATTACTATTGGTACTCTGATACGCTTTTTACCTCCGGCTCGTTTAATCGCGATCCGTGCGGCTTTCAACTCGTTCATAGCTGACTTTCTCAATGAAGAAGATGGCTTCATTGACTTTGCGATGCTTCCAATGATATCTTCCCGGAAACAACATCCTTATTGTTGCCGCCGTTTCTTGATACCCATACCCAGTTTTCGTTTAACCTTCACCCCACCGGTAACCAATAAACTAGAGAGTCTTTCACCTGCGCCAGCGTCTCTTGATTTAACTCGTTTCCGAGCAGCGTCCTCTAATATTTTATCGGCCTTATGACGTTCCTCCAGAGATTTGTTTTGTGAATAAGCTATATCGTGTTCGCGACAAGCGAAATTGAGTGTGGATTGAGTCCTATGCGAATCTTTGCACCAACAATATCACTTATCCATTCTTCGCGAAAATGTAAACTCATCTTTGGACTGCTGGAATGGTATGACTTCATCGAAATTCTTCGAACTAAAATCAGAGATTTCTTCTCAAGTTTACAAACAGATTTCGATCCTGCCCCCTTAGCATCCGATGGATATTGCCAAATAGTTCAACTTGTGTGGGACAATAATGAAAAAGTACTTCAAGTTACGAAGCATGGTATTCATTTTTGGCTGTCTGAGGAAGATGTTCGAGAAATTATTAATATCAACGATGGAGTGTTATCACATCTAGTGTCTTTTCTCGAACAATTCGACTTTTCTTCATACTATCACAATGTTATTGATGTGATTAAAAGCATGAGGAATCATGCCAGTGCATTAGAACTCTTATATTGTTTCATTAATATTTCATGGCCAAAATGTTTATTGACAAATACACTTGAAGAAATGTTATTTTACTATAAAAATAAGATTTTGTATGATTTAGAACAATAAAATATGATCAACAGTTTTTGTTTTTTATTAAAAAACACATATACATACATCATAGAAAGTTTTTTTATTGAGAGAAGTATATAACATATGAATACAAATACAATTACAATTAACATATCAGAATTAACATATCGAAACAAATATTAAGATAATAGTGAATAGTGTCCATAAGGTAAGGTGTTTGTTCTATCCTTTGTCAGGAACCTCTTGTTGTCAAAAGGGCTGAGGGCAATTTTATTTTGTTCTATAGTGTAGAGGTTAAAGTTGAAAGATCTGATAGATTTTTGGACTCTATATATCTCGATTTCTCCTTCAAGACATTTAACATAATCCTCAAAAGTTATAGGATATTTCAAAACCGAACCTCTAATACCTTTAGCGTTTTTAACGGGTTCTTCCCCTTCCACCTTATATATGTACATTTTAGAGCGTAAACCGATGAACTTCGTCATTATATGTCCTTTGTTCCCATCCTTCATCATTCCGACCACTTTCTTGTTTATAGCTGTAATTTCAAAAATATTATCTAATGCATAATCGCTAGTGTCAAATTTTTGAACGTTTCTCTTCATAATGGTCTCATAAATATCATCGTCTGTTATTATATGATAGATCAAACTATCAGTATCTGTCTAACACAGCCTTATCGCTTCAGGAACTTTATATATTTTCAGCATAAAGTTATAATGTAAATCAAACACACAAGTTTTTGAAATATCTAAAATAGCCATTCCTATATAAATTGGTTTATTAAATAATATTTCGAGTTTGTTTTGCTCGATTGCTATCAAATTTTCATCAAAAATCTTACTACTATTGAAATTAGGCCGGGAAATATAGTCTCGTGCTCCAAACGGTCCATACCATTCATTAAATAATTTAAAGCTCCGATGCTTACGTACGGTCTCCATCGATTTCACAAATATTGCATTTATAATGAGTTTGAAAAGAGCCTCCTCGAATTTATTCTTTGCAGCTGCTCGTAATCGTGTATTTAAATCGATATAAGCTCTTAACCAATTGGATTGGCTATGTACCTTCTTCATCACCATCCCCAACGCTGAACATTGTTTCAAATTCCTATAATGAATTATATATTCAGATTTACTGTATAGAGTCGATAAAAATTTTGCTTGTTTAGCATTGGGAGGTGTAGAGTGCAATGGACATAGCGGTAAGTCTTTGTGGGTGTCATGTAATTTCTGAGGGTATTCTAGATCTACTTCTAGATTATATCCAACAGGACTTTCATCCGAAATGTCTCTTACATCGATGTTGAGATCATCATACCATACAAAGTTATCATAAGGTAAATATTGCGCCATAGCTCACCCATATAAATTACAAACATCACAATACATGGGATAGCTACTTTCCTCTTGTGAATTATAATCTTTCATATACTTATTATTAGCAGCCGCGAATCTATTGCTACATTGACTAACACCTCCTCGTATCCCCCTTTCTATAAACATAATCATATCTATATCTTTTGGAAACTGAAGAGAAATATTTGTATATTTCAACATACACTCCCATGAGAAGCCAGGTGAAGTGAAATTAAACGTAGGATTAAGTTTATATATCTCTAAGCATTTGGCTCTGAAATTTTCAAAAACATCTGCCAACAGCAAAACATCGGTTTTCAAGTATAAATCGGAATACTCACCTAAATTACTACAATTAAATTTTTGCCAAACGTTTCGAGCATGTTCATAGTCTCCTTCACTTATTGATTCATCTTTCAATTTATTATAAAAATTTTCGATTGATGGTAAATTTGGTTCGCTCAATTTATTCCAACTATCTAAATATTCATATGGAAAAACCCCTTTACGGGTTAATAATTTGAACTGATCGTTTGTCAAATGATTATATTCACGCTTCAAAATTTTCAATTGATCAACATCCAAAAAGAACACCAACTCATCTAGTGATGTATTTAAAAATCTACATGAATCGATAAAACGGAATTTAACTGGGGAAAAGAAGCAATCTCTAGTAAAACTTATATATTTTTCTTCATCGATTGGTAGTACTTGAATGTGCTGTTTGTTCGCTTTAGCTTAATCTCATATCAATAGGAACATAACATACCCAGGTAGATTATGAGCTGAAACAGGCACTACAAATTTATGTTTATATTGCAAATTACAATGTTGGTGTGCTAAGCCGCGAAAAACCCCAGTGAAATGACAGTGGTCTCTTACGTATATCCCCATCGGTAAAACATTTTTCACAAATATGACATTTAGTTTCCCCCATTATGGATGATAAATCAACCGCACTGAAACTCATACACTTCTATGAATATACTAATTTTGTCTAATTGTTCGGTAAACTATTTGGCTGGTTCTGAACCTCTATAACCATCATATTTCGAGATGAAATCATCGAAATAACATTTCAGATAATAGCCTACACTGTAAGCTTCATGTAATTGTTTTCGGTTGGTGGATGAAGCTGAATTTGATGGAGAACAGTTTTGGATAGTAAGTAATAGAGCCTCAAAATCGAAATAAATCACAAATTTTATTTGAATAATTCTGGAAAACTAAATGATCTTCTTTAGGGAATTTCATTTTACTAGTATTCATCTTACCACAATCCTCGATATGAGTCTTGTATCTTATCTCGCTCTTGACATTATTTAGACAACGTTCACATAAATAAGTTTTATGCTTAGTAGTAGTTGCGAATCAATAAGTCGAGCTAAATTTTTAATCAAGCAATAATGGTATTTAACTATTGGATTAAAAAATATGATGTATCTGAAGATTCTACATCGCGATAATATTTATCCTGAATCAACAACAAATTAAAGTGCGTTTCTAGTACATTTTTCGATAGATATTCAGGAAGAACCTTTAATTTTTCCCTTATCAGCTGCACCATCTGTTTTATCACATAATTCTAGCACAAAAACGTGTATGCTTATATTATTCAGCTTCTCGAATAAATGGA
The DNA here is from genome assembly GCA_958510875.1 of Endomychus coccineus. Lineage (NCBI taxonomy): Eukaryota > Metazoa > Arthropoda > Insecta > Coleoptera > Endomychidae > Endomychus > Endomychus coccineus. Next base: position 216,850 of record CAUEHT010000010.1, on the reverse strand, counting down.
TTTGTGGAATAGGCATCGGGAAAGTTACATTTTGTAAATTTAAAACACTACTAAAATGAGGATATGAAGATGTTCGACTTGAATTTGTGTTAATAGCAGGATGCAATCCAGCTGTTACTGCCTAAGCGAAACAATACTCATCATAATTTTTAACATTGATAACAGCATGTTTATTCGCAATTTCTTTAGGGAGAACTATATAGGAAGATTCCGAATTAATTACTTAATATTTATTGATATTTATTTGCAGACATACTATATTTCTGAGACTCCAATTTGAATCTTTCTATTGGAATTCTAATTTTGTAGAAAGTTTCTCAATAATATTATCTTTATACCATTCTAATAAATTCGTTGTATTATCTATTCCTATTGATCGTGTATGAAAATATTCAAAATCTGTCTGGATAAGTTCATCGTTAACGTTCCCTTTAATGCACTCGCCACAAAGTGTTGGATTAACCTAATAAAATTATATTCATGAAGGATTTTGGAGATTCTTGTATTGAAAAGATGGAAAGCATCATATCAAAAATTAATTGGATCCGAATGCGAAATATTGATAACCAATCCGGTTCTTATTCTACGTTTAAAAGCAGACTGTTCATCCTCTCATCTGATTCTATCACTGCGATTCTTATTTGATATGGATGGTTCATTTCTGATTTGTAATGAAATTTTGAAACGCTTCATATGACCGATATTTGTCTGAAGTTGATTCTTATTAGCTAAATTCGAATCATCTTCCATCAAATGTCTCGAGAAAGTAAGGATATATTTCGTACAAAAATCTATCCATTTCAACTTGATGCCTTAGGCATCAAGTCGAGCTATTGTAACGCGGAATCCATCCGGAAGACAAGATTTTTCATCCAAAAATTGAATAATCGCTGGTGAATTCATAACTTTCCTTGTGGGGGCCTTGATCGATTGGGCGTATGCTGATATTTCTATTTCGGAGGAGATTTCGATCCTCCCCCGCAAGAAGATTGGAAGATAATCGATATGAATATAGGTCAGTTCAAAATAAACATAGAAGAATGAGAAAAATCATATTGCATCAAATTTTGGGTATCGTTACGAAATCCGGATCGAATATACTTGATTGTTTTAGAGTGCTACATGATATGGGTGCCGATTTTTATCGAATCGCACTACTACCATACCGATGTGAGATAATGGACATGCGCAGCATTCGAAGAGATACTTCAAATTCTTACACCTTTAAGAAGTTTTAAATGTTTTCTGAGATAGGAGGGGAGGTCGATGACGCCAACTATAGAATAAGTCCAGCATCACTACAAATTTTGTGCTTCGACGTACTCTTCCGAAATTTCGATAACATCAAAGAAATATGTCAATGATCTGCGCATGTGCAACTAGATATTTGGATAGTTTATCATTCTAGTTTGAAATGTCGTCTATTATAGTGGTTGATATTCAAAATTTCCCGATTTCTGCAAACGGATATAAAATCAGGGAACTCTCTTTGTTGGACTGTGAGGAAAGTTTGGAGAAATATTTTCTATTCAAACCACCAAAATCGATGGATCAACTATCCGAAAGGCAAATGAAGAAAATATTTCATTGTGAAAAATATCATGGGATTCAATGGAACTCGGGTTATCAGGAATATGATGAATTGTATGATATTTTGAAGGAAAATATCGATCATGATGCTACTGTTTATGTATGTGGGAAGATAAAAGCTGAGTTTCTACGGGGGGCGTTCCAAAAATTGGGGTTAGATCGAGTGGGAGTGGTGAATTTGAAAGGTAAATGTCCAACATTAGAGCGAGGAAATTGTGGATTTATCTGTTTGCATCACCCCAATAGTGTGAATCCTATCTGTTCTAGTGCGAACAGTTGGAAGTTATTCGAATTTCTTACGAAGGAAGATGTTCTGTGGCTCTTAAAATGATAATATAGATATCTAGTAAGTCCACAAATATATCATTATGCATATATCTTCTGAAGAATACACACGCAGACTTTGCGAATTCGTGGAAAAGGTTCATGAACTGAGAAGAGACTTGAATTTTTACGCAGATAAAATTAAAATTATAAGACTGCTGAACAAATTAAGTGTAAAAAGTGAGGATGATGGAAGTGGGGGTGTTGAAAACAAATTTTTCGATTCTAACCACAATTCTGAATGGTATTCTATATGCGAACGTTCCCCAACACGTTGAACGCATCTATATTTGTCTGAAGGATGTCGGCGGTGGTGGGGAAAGTAACCGTACCGAATGGATTCCGATGAATTTTCAGAAAATCAACGATAACCAATTGGAGGAATTCACATTCAACATCCCACAAGACAATTGTACAATCATACATTATAAACTTAAACTCTTATTGTTCGATCAAAGTGAGGGGGATATGGCTGAATGGCAAATGATCCAACAATCATCATGCTTACCACATCTCGTACAGAAGACATCTTCACTCACATCATCTGCAATAGAAAGAGAAATCCCCAAAATTTCCGCAATTTTGTATGTTATTTTATCTTTTTTATCAGTGTTATTATTGAAAACGTTTGTCAAAAATGTGAAGAAAGCTATTTACCATTTGAATAGATAATAATTATTATATAAAGGAGGCGTTTCATTGAAACAAACAAAAGTTTGATAATAATAATATTCCAGAATAAAATACATATCATTTAGGTAGTATTACATTCAGAAACCACTGCTGTAATTTATTCACATGATGAACTGCACACATGTATTTTCCACCGTCATTACGATGATTCAGACAGGTCAAATTGTTTGTTTGCTCGAATTTCTCCGTTTCACATTGAGTACCATCGAAACTATGAACATCTACGATATGTGGGTAAATATCCAATTCTAAACACTTCCTTCTCAAAAATTCGGCTTTTTGCTGTTCACGGACATAAATATAGTCGACTGCACACAGGAGAAACGATTAAAGAATATTATTTATTTCTTCATAATCGACATTCCCAGATACATAATCGAGTCCATGATAAGACTTTTGTAAATACCATACGGATTTTCGCTCCTTTGCATTTAGCGATGAATAAGATGTGTGCGGTTTGAATAAGGAATAATGACGTTTGAATCCAATTTTTATACACATTTCTTTTGGATGGAAGGCATCGTCAATGGAGAACCCCTGAATGTCAACTAATGCGATTCTCATGATGCGATTCGCTTGAAGTTTCGATGTAGACTGACTGATGTTTAATTGAGACTTGACAATTTCGGTGAGGGGTTAGTATTCCATCAAGCAATGGTGAATGATGATACAATATGCCTTGGTATTGGCTGGAAATCCTTTATCCGCTTCAATCTCCAATCGTATGTCGACTGCTGATGATTTTACCGCCTCCTCTTGTCTACAACAATCGATGATGTAAAGCGCGCGTTTTTTGAATTTATCATAAGCCAATATGGGATGTTTCGTTGTGTAATTCGTGTAGCTAGGATAGAAATCGGTATAGTTGTGGTGGGCTAGAACGGAATCTTCCTTGGCAAAGTCCAAGTTCATCCGTTCGTTAGGCCAATACTCTCCGTTCAGCGATAAGCGGATACTTGATATATCCACATGATCGAATATTGTTGGACTAGCTTCCACATTGTTACGTTCATCAGTTTGGAAAAATACCATAACATACAGTGGTTTTTTGACGGACGCGCTAGTTTTCACAGCTCATATTTCTCTCTTCGCATCGGCCGTTATGGCAGGCAACTCGTGTAGCTCCCACTTCTGGAAAGCGAGTAGAACAGGGGAATCGCTCTTGATGGATCGCAATAGCTTCTCTCTGATTAGGTCGTTGGGATAGATATTATTCACCTTCAATTCTATACTATCAATCAGAAATTTGACTGTGGTAGCTGCGTTCTCAATTATAACGCAATCGTTATCGTTTTGATCACGTACTAATCGAATCGTTTGTCGTTCGAACGTGATTCGGGTGTAATCGTTGAAAATGTTGAAAATATGCTTGAGTGGGATGAGTAAACTGAACGACTTTGTTGCGTTTAATATAACACTCTCTTCCGGATAAGTCCAGCTGGCTATAGACATATGCGTCGAATCTGTGGGAGAATAACATGTGAATCCTCGCACAGCGCCATCTATTCCAGGGTCACGTACAGTTTCGATGTCTCTACCGCTCTCGCTGTAGGAACACGCGTCGAAAAGAAAAGGCTCATAATTAGGTACCAATATTACATTCCCCACTCCATTAACTTTGATTTTCCCCTTGATCGCCAACAGAGTATCTTTCATAGCAAAAAAATTGGTTGTCTGTAAAGTCGATTTACTGACGATAGTTGAACGTGACAACGTCATAAGAAAATACTGATTCATAAATCTTAAATTTAAAATTTAAAATTTGGAAACATCATCAAAATTTCTGTAACTGTAGCTTTTAAAAAGCTCATCTCAATGTGTATGATATAGGGGAAAATTGTTCCCTTTGACGGCTGGCTGGTTATAGTTTTGTCAATTATAGCATAACCTACAATCGCTGCACTAGCGGACCGATGCTATTTGTTTTAATGATGAAAGCACGAATATTCGACAATATATCACTGAACATATATTCAATATTGAAAGAATCATTACCTTTATCGCCACAATTATCGTTGCTATAAATAATTGACACCACATTCACTTCATACTTGACGGAAACTATTGCATAGCAGCTGTCCACGCGGACGCATTGCTCACTCAAGTGAGAGCGCTCGCTTGCACTCCAAGCGGAACGCCTCATGAGTCATGTTTTCTCGTGCGTGCAGCCAGCTCCATCAAATTATAAGACGTTGTCACGTCAAAAAAGCGTCTACTTGATTTATTTCAAACTCTATGATATCGCTGTTATTGCACGCCTTGACGAATGGTGTAATCGATCTGTACTCGGCTTTTCGAATCGATTCATAAAATTTCGGTTCCTGGTATATATCGGAAATAGGTGAGATGATCGCTGTATGATGAACATCTCTGGCATCGCTACTGTTACGTGCATACCTCATTTTGGATAATGACATTCTTGTTTAAGACGAAACCCAAATGATTTCAAAATTACGATGTTGGCTCTGATGAGTAGGTCACGCACTTTAGGTGTTTTGTTGAAGACTGATGATGATGTGGTGGGGGAACTGTTTTCATTGTGGTTGTCCACAATCAACCCCATATTTTCTATACTTCTTGTAAATGTAAATGTAGAATACTTTCTTCACCACGAAAGTTTATTGGTTTCAAATGCTGATCTGAAGCTAGTACGGTTATGTTGGTAATCTCTCCGATATCGGATACTGGTAGATAGAGAGGATTCTTCGGACGCTCCACAATCCTATATCCAGGGTCGATGGTGATAGGAAAATCGTAGATCGTATGCGCAGGTCTATTTCGATAGAAGGCTTCCACTGTAATGTTCGACTCAAAACGTATGTTGGTGACTTTCATCATGTTGACAGATAAATCAGACACGTGCACCACACCCTTCTTCAATAACCCCCTCGAAAATCCTAATATTTTAGCAAGATAATCGTTGTTTTCAAACGAAATATCGTGATTTTTATGGAATATTTCACACTTTAACGTATTGTTATTCGGTTTCAACGAGAATATATCTTCTTCAACCCTCAATTTTTTCCTGATAAATTCTTCGATATCGCTTATCTCATAGTTTCCAGCCGGAATTGTTATCGCTTCAAGAGTCTTAGTCTTCGCTTTTGTTTTATCTCCTTCTACGTAATAGTAGAATCTCTCGTTCTCTATATTGGGTATGAAATTGTATGAACTGAATCCCAACAATGCTAAATGATATTTTTTGTCTGGCCTCAGCACAATCGAATCCAATTGGTGGCAACTAGAATATATGGTTGGTGCTTGTTAACATGAACAACATGAGACATGATACTAATAGAAATTCATTGAAACATCTCTATTTATATTTTAACATTGATAGATGGAATAAGTATGATGTCGTCTTTGCAAACTTCTTCTATCAACACTTGCTTCTCGTGATGAGTTATTTCCTCGTTCTCCATGATGTGAAAAATCTGCTCAGATAAACATTGAGAACATAGTTTGCGTGGGGTTTGTGAACCATCGCAATCTTCATCGACATATTCCTTACACAGCATATGACTGTAAAGGTAATCAAACATATGTTCCGGAACCTCATTCTGATTGAGAAACACAACATCCAAATGTTTTAGGATGTATTCCATCGGAAGAAACGGTAAATTCTCACGTGTAAGTTCGCTCGTAGGTTTATTGATAGCTTCGATCAAATTTCCATAAATAAAATCGATGATTCTCCTCAAACTACTACCACTACTACTCTCATTTTCACATATGTATTGTATTACTGCAGAGGTGGAATCCATATTGGTGTGTGGTTGTTACTCTTCGAATAATCGAGTGTGACTGAGGAATTTCAAACACAGCTGTCCACATATCGCTTGATTATAGTTCTGATAGGTGTCGTTATTGTAGAAAATCCTAACGTTCTCACCCAAATATCGAACGAGTTCCTTTGGTGGCTTCAAATTTCCAAAAGGATCAAAATATTCTACATCGTTATCGATTTTTCTGAACGCTACCCAATGCGTTCCATTGTTTTTACTCAAGTCAAAATTTAGAATGATATATTCACGACGTCTAGGTTTTTGCAGTAGCGTATCTCGCATAAAGACACCTCGAAAATTTGGAATTTTCAGAATTCTATCGAAACGTATCAAATCTCGATCGTACATTGTCTATCATCGGGTAGCTCAATTAATAGTTTTTTTGCATCTGCTGCTTCAAAATTAGTAATAGTGGGAGGAATCCTCCAGATTTTGGTAGTGGTATTACTCTTGGTACTCTGATACGACTTTCACCTCCAGCTCGTTTAATCGCGATCCGGGTGGCTTCCAACGCAATCATAGCGGACTTTCTCAATGGAGAAGATGGCTCCATTGACTTTGCGATGCTCCCAACGATATCTTTCCGGAAACAACATCCTCGTTGTCGCCTCCGTTTCTTGATACCCATACCCGGTTTTCGTTTGACCTCCATCCCACCGGTAACCAATAAACTAGAGAGTCTTTCACCAGTGCTAGCGTCTCTTGATTCAACTCGTTTCCATGCAGCGTCCTCTAATATTTTATCGGCCTCATGACGTTCCTCCAGAGATTCGTTTTGTGAATAAGCTATATCGTGTTCGCGACAAGCGGAATCTAAAGGATTGATACATTTATCACCGCGTGCAAGACGCTTTTCCAATTTTGTTCCAGGACCACAGAATTGATATGAAGGAATGTGTAATTCAAACGAGAGCTTGTTTATGAGTGTATTCAATAAGCCTTCACCTTGATGAATCAACATTGTCAATGAGCATACGCTCTAGTGATTTTTCCTTTTATACGTTATCATTGAGTAGAAATGTTTCACACGATGGAGGCCGTTCAACAAGAACAGACACTTCCAATCGAGAATTTAGATTTAATTGTTAGAACTAATCGCGATGGTAAACATGGTAAACTGGTACCAAACTCTTTTCGTGCTTTAATTTGTGGTTCGAGCGGATGCGGAAAAACAAACGTTATGTTATCGTTGTTATTCAATCCAAATGGTGTCAAGTTTGAAAACGTTTACGTATACTCGAAGTCATTATATCAAGATAAATACATACTGTTGCAGGAGATTTTGGAACGAGTAAAAGGAGTTGGTTATTCCCCATATAAAGACAATAAAGAAATCATAAGTCCGAACGATGCAAAACCAAATTCTATCTTCATTTTTGATGACATATCCTGTGAGACACAACGGAAAATTCGGGAATATTATTCGATGTGTAGACATAGAAACATTGACGCATCATATCTATGTCAGACATACTCTGAAATTCCTAAACAACTGATTCGCGATAATTCTAACCTGATCGTGTTATTTAAACAGAATCAAATGAATCTTGAACGCGTGTTTGATGAGCACGTATCCCCAGACGTAACTTTCGATCGATTCAAAAAGATGTGTTCTATGTGTTGGATGGAGAAATTTGGAACATTGATAATTGTTAAAGATTTCGATTTGAACAATGAAAGATGGCGCAAAGGTTTCGATGTATATATTAAAGTGTGAACGTGAAAATACACAATGGACGCTGAACGGTTAGCACGTAAGCGAAAAATCGCTCAATTGCCGATCTATACTCAAGAAATATCTCACATTGAAAATGGGTAAAACGGAAGAGGACGAGTCGATCAATAAATTATTTGAACCCATATCGGAACCACTTCAAGAAATAATCAAATCCAATAATACACCATTGATTGAACGTGAAATTGAGCAAGAAAAGGATGATGCGGATGAAGAGGAGGAGGAGGAACTGTTATTGAAGGGTCTGACAACGCTGATGAGTATGATACGTATTAAAATCTTACCCAGAGTTACTTCGAAAATATATCGGTGATTATTGGTCAGGGAGTAGAAAAATCGATAGAGTTTATGGCCCAGTTTACGATGCTAGTTCGTTGTCATGGTTACTAGGAGGTAAATTAATCGATTTCAAAAATAGATACTATCTTGACACAAGGGAGAAAATTCAAAAGTACCGTCGGTCTGTGTGAACTTATATTCTATGACAAACCTAGAAATTTCACCAAGAAAGATAAGATGAATTACAGGATGATTCTGAACTTGACAAATCCTCACAGGAATAGTGCTGGAAACTTGAAAGGTACTCGGAGATACAAGTTCATTAAAATAATTCGACCTCTAATTCATGAGGACGCTCTCGGTAGCGGTATGCAATTGACATATAACAACGAACCATTGGAGTGCGTGTACTGAGACGATCCAAATGAACTTATGGAACGATTGAGTCTTTTGATGGCATCTCAACAAGCTGGGAATACATCGCACGACAATGAGATAGTCGCCATAATAAATGAGCTTCGAGAAGCCGATATCATATATTAGTGTGTGTTCATTACTGTTTCATTTCATTTACACGATGGGTCTTGATAAATTTGGACGAAGATCTGTGATTGGAGGTTCAACCAGCATCAACGCTTTTCGAAAATCGATATTTTCACACGTTCTAGCTCGTACACCAGATGGTGATGTAGATATCGAGAATGTGAAAAATTTCAATATGAAAACGCCCACATTCAAGAACGATGTTGCAAGCAAGATTTATGTCGATGATGCGAGTGCGAAGATTGGGGAGAACTTGGAGCGCATCTTCAACGATGACTTTTCACATAAGATTCATAAATAAATTGGAGAGATGAGTAGTTTCTCCATCAACATACAATCGCACAAAATCAAAGTGATACTAGCTTTACGAGTTTACATAAAGAATTGGATGAATACAAGAAGAAAAATGATAAGGTTCTCAAAACCGTTGGTGCGAACACCACTTATGCACTCGATATCTTCAAGAAATTCTCTGATAATTTCGAAACATATCATAAGAGTCAACGCGATATTGTGCGTAATCATAATGATAAATTGAACAAGATCACTATAGATTATAACATAATGGATGTACATCAGGAGGATATTATGAGTAGCCTGCTGGCGTTGAAACAACGTATGACGACACCCTCGAAGAGAAGACCAAATGATGCTACCACCTCCACCCCATCAACCAACCAGAAACGTAAAACTCCAAATCCTATGGAATAAAGCGATAAAACTGATTTTTAACTAGACAATAATTGAAAAACGATGTAACAAGTTGTCGATGAGATTCATAAGCCAGCCCGAAAAAATTTCAAACGTCGTACAATTTTGAAGGGACTGGATGACTTGTTGCAGATGGATCCTTCGAAATGGGTAACTATGCTTGTGAAAATCGAGGATTCGAGTATATTTTGGTGATGATCGATTGCTTCTCGAAATTCGTGTGGACTCGTCCATTAAAAACGAAATCAGCCGGAGAGGTTCGTATAGCAGATAATTCTATATTGACTGAGGGAGGAGGAGGACGTGAACCTAGGAATCTGCAAAGCGACCAAGGTGAAGAATTCTTTAATAAGCATTTTGACGAGCTGATGAAAAAACACAAAATCAACCATTATAATACGAATAGTGTGAAGAAAGCCGCCATTGCTAAACGTGTTATCTGAACCTTGAAAGAAGCGCTCTACAAAAAATTTAGTTTGGAAGGAAAATATAGATGGATTGACATACTTCAAGAAATCACGGAAAAATATAATAGACTGAAACATAGAACTATAAATATGGCTCCATTCGATGTGACAGAACAGCGTGATATTGAAGCGATCCTACTCACACCTCAAGTTGGCTTAACCACATAAATTCAACGTGAGCGATGTGGTACGTATAAGCAAAGCCAAACATATTTTCGAAAAATTGTATACGCCTAATTGTTCGGCGGAGCTCTTCGAAATTATAAAAGTTGAAATCACTAACCCTGTCACGTATCTACTCGAGGATATAAAGACCTCTCCAATCAGCGGTTGTTTCTACGAGGAAGATTTGCAGGAGACCAAACAACCTGATGTCTTTTTGATTGAGAAAGTGCTTCGGAAAAAAGATGATAAAATGTACGTCAAATGGTTGGGAATGAAGGAGAAAAGTTGGATTGCTAGAAGTGATATTATATGATCTGCGCGTGCGTGTGTGATCTTCAGGATGTATGTTAGAGAAAATCTAACAATCAGTTCAGTTGTAGTAAAATGTCATACCAAGATAGTGATACATCCGAAGATAGTTCCGAGTTAGATCGAATGTTTGAAGAGTTTGAAATGTCAATTCGGGATGATAAAATTCTATTGTTGAATACAACATACCCATTGGAGGGGGATTATGAAATTAAGTATGGATTGAGTCCTATGCAAATCTTCGCACCAACAATATCACTTATCCATTCTTCGCAAAATTGTAAACTCACCTTTGGACTGCTGGAATATTATGACTTCATCGAAATTCTTCGGACTAAAATCAGAGATTTCTACTCAAGTTCACAAACAGATTTTGCTCCTGCCCCCATAGCATCCGATGAATATTGCCAAATATCTCAACTTGTGTGGGACAATATTGAAAAAGTACTTCAAGTAACGAAGCATGGTATTCATTTTTGGCTGTGTGAGGAAGATGTTCGGGAAATTATTAATATCAACGATGGAGTGTTATCACATCGAGTGTCTTTCCTCGAACAATTTGATTTTTCTTCATACTATCACAATGTTATTGATGTGATTAAAAGCATGAGGAATCATGCCAGTGCATTAGAACTCTTATATTGTTTTATTAATATTTCATCGCCAAAATGTTTATTGACCAATACACTTGAAGAAATGGTCTTTTACTATGAAAATAAGGTTTTGTAAGATTTAAAACAATAAAATATGATCAACAGTTTTTTTTTATTAAAAAACATATATACATACATAATAGAAAGTTTTTATTAAATTAAGTATGTAACATATGAATACAATTACAATTACAATTAGCATATAAATACAAATATTAATATTAACACATAGGTCATAGGAAGATTTTTATTAAAACAAGTATATAACATATGAATACAAATACAATTACAATTAACATATCAATACAAATATCAAAATTGACATATCGGAACAAATATTAAGATAATAGTGAATGATGTCCATAAGGTAAGGTGCCTATTCTTCAAGACATTTAACATAATCCTCAAATATTATAGAATCTTTCAAAACCGTATCTCTAATACCGTTAGCTTTTTTAACGGGTTCTTCCCTTTCCACCTTATAACTTCACATTTTAGAGCGTAAACTGATGAACTTCGTCATTATATGTCCTTCGTTCTCATCCTTCATCAATCCGACAACTTTCTTGTTTATAGATGAAATTTCAAAAATATTATCTAATGCATAATCGCTAGTGTCAAATTTTTGAACGTTTTTCTTCATAATGGTCTCATAAATATCATCGTCTGTTATTATATGATAGATCAAACTATCAGTATCTGTATAACACAGCCTTATCGCTCCAGGATATTTATATATTTTCAGCATAAAGTTATAATGAAAATCGAACACACAAGTTTTTGAAATATCTAAAATAGCCATCCCTATATAAATTGGTTCATTAAATGATATTTCGAGTTTGTTTTGCTCGATTGCTATCAAATTTCCATCAAAAATCTTACTACTATTGGAATTCGGCCGCGAAATATAGTATCGCGCTCCAAATGGTCCATACCATTTATTAACTAATTAAACGCTCCGACGCTTACGTACGTTCTCCATCGATTTCCCAAATATTGCATTTATAATGAGTTTGAAAAGAGCCTCCTCGAATTTATCCTTTGCAGCTGCACGTAATCGTGTATTTAAATCGATATAAGCTTTCAACCAATTGAATTGGCTAAACTTAAGGATTCTATGTACCTTCTTCAGCACCATTCCCAACGCTAAACATTGTTTCAAATTCCTATAATGAATTATATATTTAGATTTATTGTATAAATTCGATAATAATTTTGCTTGTTTAGCATTGGGAGGTGTAGAGTGCAATGGACATAGCGGTGAGTCTTTGTGGGTGTCATGTAATTTCTGAGGGTATTCTAGATCTACTTCTAGAATATATCCAACAGGACTTTAATCCGAAATGTCTCTTACATCGATGTTAAGATCATCATACCATACAAAGTTATCATAAGGTAAATATTGCGCCATAGCTCACCCATATAAATAACAAACATCAAAATACATGAGATAGCTACTTTCCTCTTGTGAATTATAATATTTCATATGCTTATTATTAGCAGCCGCCAATCTATTGCAGCATTGACTAACACCTCCTCGTATCCCCTTCTCTATAAACATAATCATATCTATATCTTTTAGAAACTGAAGAGAAATATTTGTATATTTCAACATACACTCCCATGAGAAGCCAGGTAAAGTGAAATTATACGTAGGATCAAGTTTATATATCTCTAAACATTTGGCTCTGAAATTTTCAAAAACATCTGTCAACAGCAAAACATCTGTTTTCAAGTATAAATCGGAATACTCATCTAAATTACTACAATTAAATTTTTGCCAAACGTTTTGAGCATGTTCATAGTCTCCTTCACTTATTGATTCATCTTTCAATTTGTTATAAAAGTTTTCAATTGATGGTAAATTTGGTTCGCTCAATTTATTCCAACTATCTAAATATTCATATGGAAAAACCCCCTTACGGGTTAATAATTTGAACTGATCGTTTGTCAAATGATTATATTCACGCTTCAAAATTTTCAATTGATCAACTATCAAAAAGGACACCAACTCATCTAGTGATGTATTCAAAAATCTACATGAATCGATAAAACGGAATTTAACTGGGGAAAAGAAGGAATCTCTAGTAAAACTTATATATTTTTCTTCATCGATTGGTAGTACTTGAATGTTCTGTTTGTTCGCTCTAGCTAAATCTCATATCAATAGGAACACAAATCATACCCAGGTAGATTATGAGCTGAAACAGGCACTACAAATTTATGTTTAAATTGCAAATTACAATGTTGGTGTGCTAAGCCGCGAAAAACCCCAGTGAAATGACAGTGGTCTCTTTCACGTATATCCCCATCGGTAAAACATTTTTCACGTATATCCTCATCGGTAAAACATTTTTCACAAATATGACATTTAGTTTCCCCCATTATGGATGATAAATCAACCGCACTCAATTTCGTAGGTATGTTACACTTCAATTTTTTCTCTATGAATATACTAATTTTGTCTAATTGTTCGGTTAACCATTTGGCTGGTTCTGAACCTCTATAACTATCATATATCGAAATGGAATCATCGAAATAACATTTCAGATAAAAGCCTACACTTTAAGCTTCATGTAATTGTTTTCGGTTGGTGTATGAAGCTGAATTTGATGGAGAACAGTTTTGGATTGGTAGCAATAGAGCCTCAAAATCGAAATAAATCACAAATGGCATCGGAATTTTATTTGAATAATTCCTGAAAACTAAATGATCTTCTTTAGGGAATTTTATTTTACATGTATTCGTCTTACCACAATCCTCGCTATGATCATTAAACTTGATCTCACTCCAGAAATTATTCAAACAACGTTCACATAAATAAGTTTTATTTCTAGTAGTAATTTGCGAATTAATGAGTCGATCTAAATTTTTAATCAAGCAATAATGGAATTCAACTATTGGATTAACAAAATTCGATGTATCTGAAGATTCTACATCGCGATAATATTTATCCTGAATCAACAACAAATTAAAGTGCGTTTCTAGTTCATTTTTTGATAGATATGCAGGAAGAACCTTCAATTTTTCCTTATCAGCAGCACCATCTGTTTTATTACATAATTCTAACACAAAAACGTGTATGATTATATTATTCAGCTCCTCGAATGAATCAATTTGTGAAATAGACATCGGTAAAGTTAAATTTTGTAAATTTGAAATAGTACTAAAATGAAAAATCTTGTCTTCCGGATGGATTCCGCGTCACAATAGCTCGACTTGATGCCGACGTTTCGCCAACCATGGCATCTTCAGGGCAGGCTTGAGGCTTGAACTGAAACTGGTTCTACTGGTTTCTGTAGCCGTATTTATTGTTTGAAAAATCCTTCACGCTACATAGTCCACTGCCTTTGTTTCGGTGGTTAACTTCGTTCCGGCACCTGACCCTGCCGTTGTGCGATCATGTGCGAAGTGGAATTTTCGAGGATGGGTTTCCAAAGGTTGGGAAGGTGATATCCTGAGTCACGGTTCAGATTGTTCGGATGTTTTTGGATTTCCATAGCTTCAAGGATTTTTCGCTGATAGAAGTTTGGGGCTCGGACTAGGATTTTAGTATCTTCGAAAAGGATTTGATGATTTGTGTTAAACTTCTGTTCCGCAAGTGCAGATCTACTGGTGTCACGAAGTCTTGTACAGCGCTCATGTTCTTTCACACGAGTAGCTACTGTACGACCTGTTTCACCAATGTAGACTTTACCGCAAGAACAGGGAATACTATAAACACCTTCTGAGTGGAGAGGAGGAAGGGGATCTTTAATAGGTTTGTAAAACTGAGATAATTTTGGAAGTGTGGAAAAACGGGTAGAAATATTATGTTTTTTGAGGATTTTGGAAATTCGATCTGTTATATTTTGAATATATGGAAGATAGGCCGTGAATAAAGCAGGTGGGAGGGTTTCTGGCTCAGGTCGATTTGGAATTTAAGGTGAAGTGTATTTCTTTATGGCTTTTTGGATGTTGTAATGGGAGAAATTATTTGATAATAAGGCAGATGATAGATGTTTTAATTCTGATTTTGAAGATTGAGGCTGAGATAGGTTGACAGCTCTGTGGACCAGGGAGTTTATGACAGATTGCTTTTGGGCAGGGTGGTGGTGGGAAAGTCCATTGAGGTATCTATCGGTATGAGTGGGTTTCCGATATACAGAATGTCCTGAAGCACCGTCAGTCTGTCGACTAACCAGGAACGGGAGTGAACCTTGCGATTCGACTTCCATGGTGAAACGGATATTGGGATGTAATGAATTTAAATGATTGAGGAAGGGAACAAGCTTTTCGCGACCATGTTGCCAAATAACGAAAGTATCGTCGACATATCTAAACCAACATTTCGGCTTGAGAACAGATGAGTCAATGGCATCTTGTTCAAAAGCTTCCATGAAGATATTAGCTATGATCGGGGAAAGTGGGGAACCCATGGCAGCTCCCGAGGACTGCTCGTAGAACTTGCCATCGTATAGAAAATATGTGGAGGATAGACAAAAATCAATTAACGGTAGCAAGTCCGTTGAAATGTTTTTGGCAGGTAACAATTGAGAAATTATGGAGCGGGTGTCTGGAATGGGAACATTGGTAAACAGTGATTCGACGTCGAAGCTGACGAGCAAATCGCATGGGTCAACTTTCAACGTTTAAAGTTTTTCAACGAAATGAAAGGAATTTAGGATAAGACTATTGGAATCACCTACAAGGGGTTTGAGAATAGATGACAGGTATCGAGAGAGTTTATAAGTAGGAGATCCGATAGTGCTGACAATTGGTCTCAGGGGAACTGAGGGCTTATGAATTTTAGGCAAACCATATAAACGGGGACATTTTGAACAATGGGGGATAAGAAATTTCTTATCTGAGTCAGGAAGGGAAGAATGACGAATAATTTGTGAAATTGAACGTTCTATAGAGGAGGTGGGATCTTTTGGTAGAAGCTTATAGGAATTAGTTTGCAGATGTTGCAGGATTTTGTTATCATAATCTGAACGATTCATGACAACAGTGGAGTTTCCTTTATCAGCCCTCAAAATAGCCAAATCAGGATTTGATTCGAGTGAATTGAGAGCTTGAATTGAAGGTTTAGGGCAATTTGATTTAGGAATCTTGGAATGACGAAGAATTTTAGCAGTTTCGGAACGAATTTCATCTGCTGCGAGATGGGGAACTTTATGTAGGGATGCTTCTATAGCGGAAATATTGGATGTCGTAGGAATATTTTTGGGGGAGAAGACAAAATTAGGACCTTTAGATAGAACCGATTGTTCAGCTTCAGTAAGGGTATGTGAAGATAAATTAACCACAGTATTTACAAGAGGGGTTGGTCTTGAAGGTTGGTGCTGTTTTAGGATGAATGTGAATTTACATTCATCCAAAAACATATTTAAACGCGCTAGTTTAGCTTTGATTCGGGAACGAATTAAGTATACTAGACGCGAGATCAATTTCATCAATATAACATACTTTGGCCTCCACCTTGAACTTTCGAATACCCTTTCAGCATCCGATTGGTTGGTTCTCGACCGAATTACCTATGATCAAGCCGATCAAATTCGTACCCTTAATTCCAAACGTCATATTCAAAAATTCAATAAACTTCTTGCTTCCCAACGCCCTCAGCACCAACCTTCAAGACCAACCCCTCTTGTAAATACTGTGGTTAATTTATCTCCACATACCCTTACTGAAGGTGAACAATCGGTTCTATCTAAAGGTCCTAATTTTGTATTCTCCCCCAGAAATATTCCTACGACATCCATTATTTCCGCTGTAGAAGCATTCCTACATAAAGTTCCCTATCTCGCAGCAGATGAAATTCGTTTCGAAACTGCTAAAATTTTTCATCATTCCAAGATTCCTAAATCAAATTGCCCTAAACCTTTAATTCAAGCTCTCAATTCACTCAAATCAAATCCTGATTTGGCTATTTTGAGGGCTGATAAAGGAAACTCCACTGTTGTCATGAATCGTTCAGATTATGATAACAAAATCCTGCAACATCTGCAAACTAATTCCTATAAGCTTCTACCAAAAGATCCCACCTCCTCTATAGAACGTTCAATTTCGGAAATTATTCGTCATTCTTCCCTTCCTGACCCAGATAAGAGATTTCTTATCCCCCATTGTTCAAAATGTCCCCGTTTATATGGTTTGCCTAAAATTCATAAACCCTCAGTTCCCCTGAGACCAATTGTCAGCACTATCGGATCTCCTACTTATAAACTCTCTCGATACCTGTCACATATTCTCAAACCCCTTGTAGGTGATTCCAATAGTTTTATCCTAAATCCCTTTCATTTCGTTGAAAAACTTCAAACGTTGAAAGTTGACCCATGCGATTTGCTCGTCAGCTTCGACGTCGAATCACTGTTTACCAATGTTCCCATTCCAGACATCCTTTCCATAATTTCTCAATTGTTACCTGCCAAAAACATTTCAACGGACTTGCTACCGTTAATTGATTTTTGTCTATCCTCCACATATTTTCTATACGATGGCAAGTTCTACGAGCAGTCCTCGGGAGCTGCCATGGGTTCCCCACTTTCCCCGATCATAGCTAATATCTTCATGGAAGCTTTTGAACAAGATGCCATTGACTCATCTGTTCTCAAGCCGAAATGTTGGTTTAGATATGTCGACGATACTTTCGTTATTTCGCAACATGGTCGCGAAAAGCTTGTTCCCTTCCTCAATCATTCAAATTCATTACATCCCAATATCCGTTTCACCATGGAAGTCGAATCGCAAGGTTCACTCCCGTTCCTGGATGTATTGGTTAGTCGACAGACTGACGGTGCTTTAGGACATTCTGTGTATCGGAAACCCACCCATACCGATAGATACCTCAATGGTCTTTCCCACCACCACCCTGCCCAAAAGTAATCTGTCATAAACTCCCTGGTCCACAGAGCTGTCAACCTATCTCAGCCTCAATCTTCAAAATCAGAATTAAAACATCTATCATCTGCCTTATTATCAAATAATTTCTCCCATTACAACATCCAAAAAGCCATAAAGAAATACACTTCACCTAAAATTCCAAATCGACCTGAGCCAGAAACCTTCCCACCTGCTTTATCCACGGCCTATCTTCCATATATTCAAAATATAACAGATCAAATTTCCAAAATCCTCAAAAAACATAATATTTCTACCCGTTTTTCCACACTCCCAAAACTATCTCAGTTTTACAAACCTATTAAAGATCCCCTTCCTCCTCTCCACTCAGAAGGTGTTTATAGTATTCCCTGTTCTTGCGGTAAAGTCTACATTGGTGAAACAGGTCGTACAGTAGCTACTCGTGTGAAAGAACATGAGCGCTGTACAAGACTTCGTGACACCAGTAGATCTGCACTTGCGGAACATAAGTTTAACACAAATCATCAAATCCTTTTTGAAGATACTAAAATCCTAGTCCGAGCCCCAAACTTCTATCAGCGAAAAATCCTTGAAGCTATAGAAATCCAAAAACATCCGAACAATCTGAACCGTGACTCAGGATATTACCTTCCCAACATTTGGAAACCCATCCTCGAAAATTCCACTTCGCACATGATCGCACAACGGCAGGGTCAGGTGCCGGAACGAAGTTAACCATCGAAACAAAGGCAGTGAACTATGTAGCGTGAAGGATTTTTCCTACAGTAAATACGGCTACAGAAGCCAGTAGAACCAGTTTCAGTTCAAGCCTCAAGCCTGCCCTGAAGATGCCACCTGTAATGGTTGGCGAAACGTCGGCATCAAGTCGAGCTATTGTGAAGCGGAATCCATCCGGAAGACAAGAATTTTCAAGATTAGCTGTTCGCGGAAGTCTACTATCCAAGAGTACTAAAATGAGGATATGAAGATGTTCGTCTTGAATTTGTGTTAATACCATGATGCAATCCAGCTGTTACTGCCCAAGCGAAACAATACTCATCATAATTTTTAACATTGATAACAGCATGTTAAGTCGCAATATCTTTAGGAAGAACTATATAGGAAGATCCCGAATTAATTACTTCATGTTTATTGATATTCATTTGCAGACTTACTATATTTCTGAGACTCCAATTTGAATCTTTCTCTTAGAATCCTTCTTATTTCGTAGAAAGTTTCTCAATAATATTATCTTTATACCATTCTAATAAATTCGTTGTATTATCTATTCCTATTGATCGTATATGAAAACATTTAAAATCTGTCTAAATAAGTTCATCGTTAACGTTCCCTCTAATGTACTCGCCACAAAATGTTGAATTAACTTTAATAAAATTGTATTCATGAAGGATTTTGGAGATTCTAGTATTGAAAAGATGAAAAGCATCATATGAAAAATTAATTGGGTCTAAATGCGAAATATTGATAATCAATCCGGTTCTTATTCTACATTTAAAAGCAGACTGTCCATCCTCCCATCTGATTCCATAACTGCGATTCTTATTTGATATAGATGATTTATTTCTAATTTGTAATAAAATTTTGAAACTCTTTATATGATCGATATTTGTCTGAAGTTGATTCTCAATAGCTAAATTCAAATCATCTTTCATCAAATGTCTCGAGAAAGTACGGATATATTTCGTACAAAAATCTATCAATTTCGTTGGTTCCTCAGGGGAAAATTTTGACTTATATAATCTTTTCGAGCCTGATCGATACTTTTAACAATTTCGGTGCTAATCTTTGGAATAGAGTTCATGATAATAATAGAACAAAAATCTTACCTTACACCCACCACTTTGCTATTTTTATGAATGTTATAAAGTCTGCGAACGCTCTCTAGATCTCATGGAACTCGATTTTTGCTGCTGGATTCGATTTCCCAAAATGTTCCTCTCCTCTATAAATCAGTCCCATACATTGTTTTTCATTGATGAGATCCAACAGAGGTTTGAGTAGTGGGGTTGGACGTTTCGGGAGGAAAACACCGAAATCGTCAATCTCTGCTAGCACAGATTCTCCAAACCGGGTGTTGCGTCCCCACGTACTTTTAAATTCGTTTAATGGTTAACAGAGGAACCACTTGTGTTAATTTTTAAAACCGCTACTCCGCCATTTAATTTACAACCGCTATTTTCAACTTTTGAATCTAAACTTGAGTGACCACGACCACAGCAATCATCTAGAAGAAACCGGCCGGTTCAATACGCTGTCCCGGAGGATCAAGGACTCTTCCTGCCGCACTTAAGCAGTTAACAACTAACTGCACACTGTAAGGTATGATCTTAAGATTTAGTTCAAATTTTATATATAAAATTCTCGGGAAATAGGTCACAATAACACTTTGTTTTAAATATTCGTCTTAACGTACGTTTCGGTCTCACGACCATCATCAGAAGACTTACTATGTCTAAAAAGGGGGTTTATTAACTAATTATAGCACAAGCGTCCAAATCGCACAATTTAACTTCAATCAAAAGAGCCCACGCCGTCGAAACGAACAGAACTACGAATAATCGAAATTGTATCGTCAGAATTAAAGTATAAAAAAATTTTTTGTAGTAAGAATCCGCTATTCAGTAATATTATTAAAACATATGAGTGCATATTGATTGGTATTCAAACAACAACTGAGAAGAACGAAGTTATTTGTCAAGTATCTACTTTCGAAACCAGATGTGTAGGATTTATGAGTAGATACTTAAGAACGGTTTCAGACCTGTACTGGAAAATTAGAATAACGAATTCTTCCTAAAAACATTTTCAACACTTATAAAGACGTATGTAAGAATTTGCAAGAGATTATTTAATCAAATTAGTATAAATATGACTTAGATTTTGTATGTCTACCCTATGATTTACCGATTTGGGGTCACGTTTTATGTGAATCATCTCCAGGATAGATCTTTTATAATAATTGGTTTCCTTAGTTAAGATATTAACATTTTTGTAATCAAATTGATGGTTATAATCAGAGCAATGCTTAGCAAGGGCGGTGGAATTTTCTAAGTTGTTATTTCTTGTGCTATATTTATGGCCGTACATTCTTTTTTGTAAATATTGTTTAGAGATTCCAGTATAGGTTCCATCACAATCTAAACAATTCAATTTATACACTGTGTGGGTTTGTTTATCTTTGGGTGTTAAAGGTTTTAGATTTGAGAAATATTTCCCAATACAGTTAGTAGGTTTATGCGCAACATTTATATCATACTTTTTCAAACATTTTTTGATTTTCTCTGAGGTCTCCGGAATGTAAGGTAGAGTTATAAAATTGTCTGTATTACCTTTTATGTTATTTTTATTAGACGAACCATTATAGATTTTGTTTATTCTTTCTTTATTGATAGGATTGAAAAAAGTTTTTGGATAGCCATTCAATTCTAGTGTATTACGAACAATTTTTAAATTTTTGGGGCGGTCATCCGCGTGGGACAATTTTATCGCGCGATCTGTAAGGCTGTTTATGACACTTTTTTATAACAAGCTGGTGCAACGGAATTGAAGTGAAGATAACGTTGAGACCATACTCCTTTAGTAAACCAAGAGGTTTTTATTTTTCCATCTGCATCATGCCTAATGTTCATATCTAGGAAATGTATGTTATTGTTTAATTCTATTTCACAAGAGAATTGAAGTTTACAGTGAAAATTGTTAAATTTATCAGTTACATATTGAATTTTATCGTCGGGAACACACATAAGGCAATCGTCTACATACCGTTTAAAGAGTACAGGCCGAAAATCTCATGAACTCGTAACAGATTCCTCTAGGCACTCCATAACGAGGTTAGCAATGGTAGCTGAAATAGGAGATCCCATTGCTGTGCCGAATATTTGTCCAAAAAATTGCTCACCATACTGAAAGTATGTGCATTCTAAACAAAATTTTACAGCATTTATAAATTCCGATTGATCTAGAGGTGTGTGGTTTTTAATCTCTGCCCAACGTTTTTTGATGCTATTCAATGCCAAAACAACAGGTATATTTGTAAATAAAGAAACAACGTCCAAGGAAATCAGTTGATGGTTTACGGGTACGGATTGATTTTTTATAAATTCATTAAAGTGCCATGAATCTTTTACATAGAATTCTTTTTTTCCTATTATATTATTGATAGATTTTGATAGAAATTTTGATAAATTGTAAGTGGGCGCTCCAATATTACTAACAATGGGTCTTAGAGGTATATCATTTTTATGCAGTTTGGGAAGCCCATAGATATAAGGTGCTAGCCCATTATGACAAATTAATTTATTTTTTAATTCAATAGGGATTATCTTTTTCTTATGCCATTTATTTATCAATTTATTCATGTTGTTTTGTACTAATGAAGTAGGATCAGATTTTAATTTTTTATAAGTTGTTTCATCATTTAAAAGGTTTCCTATTTTGTTTTCATAGTCATTTCTATGCATTATGACGGTTTTATTACATTTATCCGCGGTCAAAACTAATATTTGAGGGTTACTATCTAAGAAATCTTTTGTTATTTTTGTATGATAGTTAAAACGATTCTTTGCAATCCCTACTTCTGCCTTCTGTTTGTTCTTTTTGTTTGTCAAGATGTTACAAACTTTGTTTCTAATTTCGTTTTTCTCTTCTACATTTTTATTCCTAATTCCGCATTCTAAATTTGCAATAATATTATCGATAGGCAGTTTATTATTGTTATTAGGCAATGCAGATTTCGGACCTAAACTTAACATGTGTTGCACCTCATCCGGAATTTTTATGTCCTTTTGATTTTTCAACCATTGTTCATTGATATTCTTTTTTTCATAAGTTACGCCTTTCATTAGATTATTTATCTTTTTAGATTGAATGGCTTTGATTTTGTTGAAATTTTTTTCGAAATTGTTATGCTGAATTTGAAAAAATTGCGATATAAAGTTGCTATCAAAATTTTGATGACAGGTTTGTTTAACCAGTTTGATTTTGTTTTCAACCTCACCTACAATTGCACATGCTTCTTCAATGCACAGGTTCAAACAGTTTTTATGAAAAGAATTTAATAATTTTGCGTACGCCTTCTTATTTAGCACCTTGCTAAACATATTCTCCTTTGATTTAGATATAATGAAATTTGGATAAACTTGCAAATTCCTACATCTTACCAGAAATATTCTACGATTCTTCTCTCTTGCTAGTATCTTCATTAACTTTCCGTATTCCTTCAAAACTTTAGGATAGGTGGTTGTTCCTTCCATATTAAGGCTTATATCCCAGCCGAAATAATAATAAGATTCTTGACCCAGTATGAATTATTTATAAAATTCTCGGGAAATAGGTCAGAATAACACTTTGTTTTGAATATTCGTCTTTACGTACGTTTCGGTCTCACGACCATCATCAGAAGACTAACTATGTCTAAAAAGGGGGTTTATTAATTGATTATAGCACAAGCGTCCAAATCGCACAATTCAACTTCAATCAAAAGAGCCCACGCCGTCGAAATGAACAGAACTACGAATAATCGAAATTGTATCGTCAGAATTAAAGTATAAAAAATTTTTTTGTAGTAAGAATCCGCTATTCAGTAATATTATTAAAATATATGAGTGCATATTGATTGGTATTCTCACAACAAATGAGAAGAACGAAGTTATTTGTCAAGTATCTACTTTCGAAACCAGATGTGTAGGATTTATGACTAGGTACTTAAGAAAGGTTTCAGACCTGTACTGGGAAATTACTATTACGAATTCTTCCTAAAAACATTTTCAACACTTATAAAGACGTATGTAAGAATTTGCAAGAGATTATTTAATCAAATTAGTATAAATATGACTCAGATTTTGTGTGTCTACCCTATGATTTACAGATTTGGGGTCCCGTTTTATGTGAATCATCTCCAGGATAGATCTTTTATAATAATTGGTTTCCTGAGTTAAGATATCAACATTTTTGTAATCAAATTGATGGTTATAATCAAAGCAATGCTTAGCAAGGGCGGTGGAATTTTCTAAGTTGTTATTTCTTGTGCTATATTTATGGCCGTACATTCTTTTTTGTAAATTTTGTTTAGAGATTCCAGTATAGGTTCCATCACAATCTAAACAATCCAATTTATACACTGTGTGGGTTTGTTTATCTTTGGGTATTAAAGGTTTTAGATTTGAGAAATGTTTCCCAACACAGTTAGTAGGTTTATGCGCAACATTTATATCATACTTTTTCAAACATTTTTCGATTTTCTCTAAGGTCTCCGGAATGTAAGGTAGAGTTATAAAATTATCTGTATTACCTTTTATGTTATTTTTATTAGACGAACCATTATAGATTTTGTTCATTCTTTCTTTAATGATAGGATTGATAAAAGTTTTTGGGTAGCCATTCAATTCTAGTGTATTACGAACAACTTTTAAATTTTTGGGGCGGTCATCCGCGTGGGACAATTTTATCGTGCGATCTGTAAGGCTGTTTATGACACTTTTTTTATAACAAGCTGGTTCAAATTTTACTTCAACCGCTATAATATTACAGTCCACTTCATACAAATTCAGCTTTGAATAATTCCCGCGCAAAACATTTCGAGCCGGATTGCTTATTTCGTGTACTTAATAATTCATTCAAATATGAAGTATTGCAATCTTCGTTATCATTTGATATTATTTACGCATAATCTGAAATACTCATTTCGAGATATCTTCTATTCTAACAAATAATAAAAACGCATTTCTTGTGCAGGTAGTCGGTTATCTCGTACTTATCTGTTTGATTTGAAGCCAATTTGAATCTAATTGCCGACAAAGTTTGAGTCGATGATTGTTAGCCACGCTTGCTTATACAAATCTTTGTGAAAATTAATTTCTTGCGAATTCTAAATTATTTTGTACGTCGACTTGACTCCTACCATCATCTGTTCCAGGTTGAACGATTATTGCTCAGTTAATTCATTTCATTAGAATTCAAGGTTTTCTCTCCCAAATTAAAAGTGCAATTCTATTTGCTTCTTCGGGAAATTTCATCAGAACTTTTGTAGAATGGCTCCTTCATCTAGAGATGTGGAGAAAAGAAAGACAAATCGATATTATAGACAAACTGAAATCAAACGATTAGAAGAGGTTTTCGAAACCGCAAAATTTGCAGAAACTGATTCAAACTATCTTACAGTCTTCAAATTCAGGTTCGAACAAATCGAATCAATTCGAGACGAATTCTTTAAATATCAAAACAATCTTATTGGGCTCTTCCATGCAGATGGAGCAGAGACTTCAGAGGACAACTATATATCTGAGGATAATGTTCGTACTCAATTCGAGAAAATGTATTTTCAGATAAAAACAATAGAATTCCAGTTGTTCAAACAAGATGTCGACAAACAAGCTCATATTCCTAATCATCATCATACTAATGTCACTTTGCCTAAAATAGTACTGCCTCAATTCAGTGGTGACATTACCGGTTTCAACTCTTATATTGATATGTATGATGCCCTAATTCTTAAGAATTCTAGTTTGAGTGATATTGAAAAATTTAATTATTTACTTGGATCATTGAAAGCTGCACCGTTAGCACTTGTACAACACTTGCCAATGACAAGTTCTAATTACAATATTGCATATGAATCTCTCATCAAAAGGTATAAAAACTCTAGACTGATAGCTGCTGCACATTGGGCAGCCATTGAAAGTACTCCAAAGTTAACTAATGATGATGCCACTGCTTTGCGTCACATGTTGGATATTTTTAATGATAATCTTGCAGCCTTGAAAAATATGGAGTTGCCTGTTGATCAGTGGGATTTTATACTTGTCCAGATGATACTGAAGAGATTGGATGCCTGTTGGGCTACACGTTTTGAACTTCATCAATATTCTACTGATTTGCCAAGTTACGCTACGCTTTATGAATTTCTATCAAAACAGTGTAGTGCTATCGAAAACACAAACATGTCCCGTAAATTAAAGCCGAAGAAACTGGAATCCAGTAAACCAAATTCAACATACAGAACTTCTAGTTTTATGGTTCAAACTAAAACATATCAATGTCCTATTTGCAGACAAGATCATCTTTTATATCGTTGTCCAGATTTCTTGAGTAAATCTCCGAATGAAAGATATCGAATAGTCAAACATCAAAAATATTGTGTCAATTGTTTGAGTAGCTCTCATTCTCTCAAATAATGTAAAAGTGAAGTAAAATGTTACAAGTGTGATCAGCTACATCACACATTACTCCATTTTGGAACAGTTGATAAGCCACCGCTAGAATCTGACTCAGCTACACCTTCGACTACAACTACTGACAGAGGTACATCTTCAACCTCTAGCAGTTTGAATACTGATTTACACCCGCAAGTTCAGACCGCATTTCTTTCTTATACCGCTAGTGTGTTACTGTCTACTGCCCAAGTGGAAATTTTGGACAAATTTGGAAATTATGTAACTATGAGATGTCTTCTCGATTCAGGAAGCATGATCTCCTTCATAACTCGAAAAAGTATCCACCGTTTAGGATTACGAGGAAGTAGTCTAACCATAAATCTAAATGGTTTAGGTGACATGCAAACTCTAGCCCAAAATGGGGAAGTAACTGTCTCTATTAGACCATGTGAGAAACTTGTTCCTAACTTGCTAGTAAATGCGGTGATTCTGACCCGCATATGTGATCAGTTGCCAACCTCTTCAATACCTAATAGAAATTGGCCCTATATATCTAACCTCTCACTAGCTGATCTTCTTTTTAATCATCCAGGAGAGATCGATCTATTATTAGGTGCTGATGTTTTCACAAGTATTTTGCTCGTTGGTCGCATTATAGGGAAGGATGGTGGACCCGATGCTGTTAATACTGTCTTTGGGTATGTCCTCATGGGGGAGGTAAATATGCCAATTACATCCTCTGTGAACTCCTTTTTTTGTACTGTAGGGAATTCCGAATCTTTAGATATGACCATGAAAAAATTCTTCGAGGTGAAACAAGTTCATGAAATGCATGTTTTATCCCCGGAAGATATATCTTGTGAAAAATTTTTTCCAGTACTACCTCACGAGATCAAGATGGAAGATAAATTGTGTCTCTTCCGTTCCGTGATACTTCTCCAATATTTCCAGATATTCGTTCTCTATCAGTTCAACGCTTCTTATCTTTAGAGAGACGGCTCTTAAAAAATCCACCTGTGTATAATCAGTATTCAGATTTTATGAGAGAATATCTCAGTCTGGGCCATATGGAATTGATTTCAGAAACATGCACACCACTTTCGACCTACTATATTCCTCACCATTGTGTGATAAAGCCTGATAGCTTGACCCACTAAGTTAAGGGTGGTTTTCAATGCTTCAGCACGCTTCCCGAATGGATTTTCTCTCAATGACCACTTGATGATTGCACTCAAGCTCCAGATAAATATATTCCCTATTCAGCTAAATTTTCGTCGCCACTCGTTTGTTCTCCTCGCTGATATAAAAATGATGTATCGCCAAATTTTAGTGGTGAAGGAGCAACAATGTTTTCAGAGAATCGTTTGGAGTTTTAACTCAACTGATCCAATCAAAGATTATCGTCTCAAAACGATAACTTATGGGGTGAATTCGTCTCCATATCTGGCAATCAGAACATTGCTGAAATTGGCAGACGATCATGCGGATGAGTTTCCTCTAGCCGCGGAAGTTTTGCGAGAGGATGTCTACGTCGATGACGTTTGCACGGGGAGCTCAACTCTGGAGGGTGCCCTTGAGATTCAGAGGGAATTGATTGAGGTTCTGAGAAGGGGAGGATTCGAATTGCGAAAATGGTCCAGCAATCATCCTTCACTTTTGTCCCATTGGCCCGATACTGACTTGTCCATTAATCCCTGCAATTTTGATTCCGATCATGAAAGTTCCCTGAAAGTATTAGGACTTCAGTGGAAACCCACTTCGGATATGTTCAAATTTTTTGTCAAATCATTTGACTCCCGCTGTACTGAACGCAACCTTCTCTCCCATTTGGCGAGAATTTTCGACCCCCTAGGGATCTTGTCCCCAGTCACCTTTACGATAAAACATTTAATCTAGAAATTATGGTGTCTCAAACTAGATTGGGATGAAACACCCTCGCAAGAGTTTTTTCAAATCTGGAAAAGTTTCTCATCTGAGATTCTTGAATTGACAAAGATAAATTTGCCACGTCAATTATCCAATGATACGTATGAGTCATGTACCTTACATTGCTTCGTCGATGCCTCTGAAAAGGGCTATTGTGCGGTAATTTATTTTGTATTCTCTTCCAGTTTGAAAATGACTTCCATTTTCGTGTGATCAAAAGCCAAAGTGGCACCACTTAAAAAATTATCTATTCCAAAACTTGAACTCTGTGCTGCAGTTCTTGGAGCCAAATTGATAAAATTTGTTGTACGCACTTTTCATGGGAAAATGTCATTCAATAACATCATATGTTGGAGTGACTCCTCTATAGAGTTATGTTGGATTCGCGCTTCAGCGCACAGGTGGCAAACTTTCATGGGCAACAGAGTGGCGTTCATTCAAGAAAATGTTGCACTCTCTTGTTGGTTTCATGTTCCTTCATCTGATAATCCTGCTGACCTGGGTTCAAGGGGTTCACTTCCTTCTCAACTATTAGACAATGCACTTTGGTGGCAAGGCCCTCCATTTCTGAGAAAGTCTTGTAGTCCATCTTTGTCCGGGGAAAATTTATCGGAACCTGTCGAAGCTCTTATAGAAGAAAAGAAGGTGACACTCTTTAACACTGCACAACCAAATTTCCTCGATAACCTAATCGACCAACATTCCTGTCTATATACCATTTCCTGCGTTCTAGTGCTAATTCTACGTTTCATTCATAATACCCGAAAACCCAAAGAAAGAAAGACGGGACCTATTATGTTCGCTGAACTCCATCCAGCTATATTAGTTTTGGTTGAACATACTCAGACCTTGTTCTTTTCCAGTGAAATTTCCCTTATCAAGGAAAACAAAAGTCAAAAATGGTTGAAAAGGTTGTCTCCGTTTGTTGATGATCAGGGACTTCTGCGAGTCGGAGGCCGACTTCACTTCGCCCCTGTTTCATATGATCGAAAGTTTCCCGCATTACTTCCGAGTCATTGTCGACTAGCGGATCTGATAATTTCACACTATCAGGAAAATTATCTTCACGCTGGAATCCAAGCAGTTCATTCCTTGATTTCTCATCTTTTTTGGATTCTATCTGCTAAACGTTCTATACGCCGAGTACTATCTAAATATCTTCGCTGCTGGAGAACCAACCCCTTAGCTACTCAACCTCGAATGGGCAATTTGTCTGCTGTACGGGTCACTCCGGCTAAACCATTTTTGCATGTGGGTGTAGATTACGCTGGTCGCTTCCGTATTACAATGTGTAGATTGCGAGGGGCAAAACCTTTGAAAGCCTATCTGTGTCTTTTCGTATGTTTAGTAACCAAGGCATTACATCTCGAAGTGGCTTCCGATTTATCTGCTGAGGCTTTTCTAGCTGCTTTGCGACGATTTGTTGCTCGAAGAGGTCGTTGTCAGTGTATTTATAGTGATTGTGGAACGAATTTTCTAGCTGCTCAGAAGCAAATCACTAGTATTATGGAATCCTTGGCGATACAAGAAGCCATATCGTTCTCCCAAATTCCCCCTTCATCTCCGTGGTTTGGTGGTCTCTGGGAAAGCGGCGTAAAATCTGTTAAAACTCATTTTATACGAGTTATTGGGGAACAAATCCTCACTTACGAGGAATTACAAACGGTCTTTGCTCAAATCGAAGCGGTTCTGAACTCGCGTCCTTTGACTCCTATGAGCAATGATCCTAACGATCTGAGAGCTTTGACTCCGGGTCATTTTCTGACGATGGAGCCTTCAGTTGCCGTACCTGGAGTTGATCTGATGGATGTCTCCCTCAACCGCCTTACAAGATGGCAATTAATCCAACGTATGCACCAGAATTTCTGGTCACGGTGGTCGAGAGAATATTTGCACACTTTGCATCAACGTAGCAAATGGACAGATTCTTCTGTTCCTATCACCACTGGTACGTTAGTATTAAAAAAAACTGATAATATGGGTCCTTTACGTTGGCCTTTAGGTAGGGTTGAACAAGTTTTTCCTGGAATGGATGGTACGGTAAGGGTCGCCTCAGTGAAAACTCTCAATGGTGTGCATCGACGACACGTCGCCAAACTTTGTCCGCTACCAATCGCTTAAACCTCGCAAAATACTAGCGTATTTTGATGGGGCAGTATGTTGCGTCCCCACGTACTTTTGAATTCGTTTAATGGTTAACAGAGGAACCACTTGTGTTAATTTTTAAAACCGCTACTCCGCCATTTAATTTAGAACCGCTATTTTCAACTTTTGAATCTAAACTTGAGTGACCACGACCACAGCAATCATCTAGAAGAAACCGGCCGGTTCAGCACGCTGTCCCGGAGGATCAAGGTCTTCCTGCCGCACTTGAGCAGTTCACAACTAACTACACACTGTAAGGTAGGATCTTAAGATTCAGTTCAAATTTTACTTCAACCGCTATAATATTACAGTCCACTTCATACAAATTCAGATTTGAATTATTCCCGCGCAAAACACCGGTAGTTGACAATTTTTGCATTAGTTATCTTATAAACTTTACCTTCTTCGAGCTGGTTAACTTTTTTCGTAGGTAATCTCTGTAATAGAGAACACGAGTTTAATGCTTCCATGCTCATTATGATATGAATATCTATAACAAGGATGAATATTAATCAACGGAATTCGGTATATTTCCAAAACATCGATCGAGAAAACAATAGTTAGTAAATGTTATAATCGGTGGGAATCTGAGTGTACAATAGTAAGTAAATGTAATAATCGGTGTGAATTTAAGTGAAGAGCTAGCTTGTTGACATGGAGTTAATTTGAAATGTACCAATTTGAAATAAAAGTCACCTGAATCGAGTTTATTATCATACGAATTTTATTCATTTGAACTATAACAATGATAAATATTACTCAAAAGAATTCGGTAGATTTCCAAAACATCGATCGAGAAAACAATAGTTAGTAAACGTAATAATCGGTGTGAATCTGAGTGTACAATAGTGAGTGAATGTAATAATTTGTGTGAATTTAAGTGAAGAGCTAGCTTGTTGACATGAAGTCAATTTGAAATGTACCAATTTGAAATAAAAGTTCCCTAAATCGAGTCTATTATCATACGAATCATATTAATTTGAACCATAACAAGGATAAATATTACTCAAAAGAATTCGGTATATTTCCAAAACATCGATCGAGAAACTGATAGTTAGTAAATGTAATAATCGGTGTGAATCTGATTGTACAATAGTAAGTAAATGTAATAATCGGTATGAATTTAAGTAAAGAGCTAGCTTGTTGACATGAAGTTAATTTGAAATGTACCAATTTGGAATAAAAGTTCCCTAAATCGAGTTTATTATCATACGAATCATATTCATTTGGAGTTATTTTGGAATATATCAACTTGAAATGAGAGTTTTCTCAATCAAATAGTAATAATAATATAGACTTACCTCGAATTGCACCAGACAAAAAACACGAGTTGCTCTTTAGCGAATCAAATGTGTAATGATTAAATTATGTCCGAAACAATACCATTCCCACCTTCTTATCAACGCTGCACGCGATTCCTACAGTTGCCTACGTGACACATTCCCAGGCTAATTTGCTAAGTTATCAATATCAGCACAGGAAACAGTTTACTTTTTCATTTTGTTGTTGACAGGAAACCTCATTGACAAGATTAATATTTCAAACTAAGCATTTCTCGTAGATAAAATATCAACCTCATACAATCAGTTGGTTGCAAAACAAAGTGTTATCTGTTTCCGTTTAAAATTGAATACAATCGCTCTATTATCTACCACACATTCTACAAGTTACGACTTGTTGTTGACAGGAAACCTCATTGATAAGATTAATATTTCAAACAAAGCATTTCTAATTATACGTAGATAAAATTCAAACAACCAAACTCCCAATCACTGATAACTCTATCTACCCGATAACGCTATCTACCCGATAACACTAATTACACACACTGGATGCCCATCGCCAGACCGGGTGACTCACAATCACTGATAACGCTATATACCCGATAACGCTATCTACCCGATAACACTATCTACAAACACCGGATGTGACGTCACACTTCCTGTCCCAAAGCGCGTGGACTGTATCTACTGACATATATAAAATTCTCTGATTTAGTTGCAACATGATTCAATTTTCTGAATTTTTCTATATCTTCTATAAAGTTTATGATGAACTCTACACAGTCTTTAGGTTTTTTTAAGAATCTCTCCAATGTTTGGGTGATTAATAACAGTTTTTGTTGAACAGTCATTATTAGTACTGTAACGAAGCTTCAATTTTGAAATATCATTCATTTTGGATCAGGTAGTAAATAAAAATATTACATGTAAATTCCTGTTGAACAGTTCATTATTCCAACAGATATGCGTGAACTCCGAATATGTATTCCGTGATTGTCACTTTTCTTAATCTCCGTAATTTTGAATGAGTGTAATTATTTCGATAAGTGAATTGAATTTATGCCCGCTTAAAAATTGCATCCATTCCGATTAACTTTTGTTGAAAAATTGGGGATCTGGTAAGTTAACGCATCAAAATTTGAACAGCCTCATGTATAAAAAGGGCGGAGAACCAAAAAACTCCGATAACATTTGTTTACTGTGTCAAGAGGAACTACCGAGATATCATCAGCGCGAATTTTAGATCTAAGAAGTAGCGTCATTTTCAAGCATTATGCCCGAGTACATAAATGAAAAAGCCTCGGCACAAAATCAGGAATTGGTGGTGCGGACTTGACCAGAACCTCGAAAACATGTAAAAGCAGTGACAGACGAAAGATCGATATCTTATCTATTTTTTTGTGATTTTGATTATCAACCAGTACCGCTAAAGTGTGATTATCATATTAAAATCAGAGTGAATTGATAATTATCCGAGTTCAAGTCAGATTTAAAATTTGAATTAACAATAGTGTTCCGTTTAGTGAATTTTACATAAGCTTAATAGTTTATATTTTTTGGGGTTACGATATATTGATTTCCGTATCTTATGATTGGTAACCGTTTGTATGATATCTGACTTCCGTAGCTTTCAGCAATTTGTATTGTTATATTTGAGTTTATCCCGTCATAGGTCGGACCACACACGATTTGAATTCGTACGTGAATTGAAATATTCAAGTAGTTGTATGATGTGTACAGAGTGTGTATGTTTGAACGACAGGGGCGTCTTTGGTCTATTTGTGCACGCTGTGACGATACCGGAAGTATAAGTATATCCTAGATGACCAAACCGCCAACGGCTTGTGCACGCTGTGTCTATCCCGGAAGTATAAGCTGGGGCGGTTGTGTGATTGATAATCGTAATCACCCCTTATCCGTATGAGAAGCTCCGGTCGTTGGTGTAGGGGTTATTGCAGATACGATAGTTAGGGTTTCTGCACGCTGTGTCAATACCGGAAGTATGAGCCCTAATTGTCTAGATTCTGAATCTGCAAAGTGTATGAAATCTAACATTGTCATACAATTACCGGGAACTCCGTTGATAGCTAATACACGGGTGATGTGACAGAATAAACTCAATCAGAGTAATTGTCCGAATATACTGTAAAATTCTATATAGTACAATCGGAAAACTAATGCAGGCCAATATTTTTCGATCCGAACGAATTTTAACCGTTCAATATATCGTAGTGTGTTATGAGCATTTCAAGTAATAATGCTATCTGAATGATTACCGTACACTTATCACTCTAGGACCCGCTTGATATGTGTGTTTCCGTAAATTCTTTCATGTAAATCATTTATCAACCAATTCCGTACCGCGAATTGAAACTAAATACCGAACATATCGTAAAAATAGATGTTGTAACAGTTATCATATACCGCTTGAGCTTCCTTAAATTTTCCACCTGGGTGGATTTTTGTCTAATATACCGTTCAATTACATTCCATTAATTATTCTGAAAGTGTATTTATAATTATCATATATTTAATGTTTGGAATTCCCCGTTTTATTGAGTTATTTCAGCTCCATCTTTTAACGAGCTAAGTTTTAAAACCAGGTATCAATTGTGATTGAAGCCTACAATTTTGATACTGTTTCCTACCCAATGGGCCCTGGTTTTACTTCACTGTAGCTACCCTAGGGACAAGGCTATCTATAGATAGCATAGTGACAAGCCATGTGGTGAGGACCCTAGCAGAAGTCCTCAAAAAGGAGTAAACCTTTAGAAAAATCTTGCTCCCGAGGATTTGGAGTTTACCGCAATAAGCAGTTTACCGAAAAGCGACATGGTACACGTCATAGTTCCCGCATTAAAAATGTTATCATAGTTTTCCTCCTATTGTTCAGATTGTTTCTTTTGCACTATAGTCATAACTGCAATCAAATTTTCAATCAGACCTTTCAGTTCATTTGAAGTTATAATCACTCGCAATAATGCACCTGCAGTTGCATTATCTTCTCCTGGTACATATTCTACGAAAATTGAATTCCGCAAGCTTCAACCGCACATAGATCAGCCAGCTGGATGGATTACTGTTAATAAATGAAAAATAATAGTCTGTGGTCTGGTCGAATTTTAAAATGTCTCCCAAATAAATATAGGTGGAAGAAAGAACTCTACTGACCGTACAATTTCTGTGAGTTCTTTCTCAATGACAGCATGTTTACTTCCAGCTTTAGTCAAAAGACTACTTGTTCAAGCGATTGGTTTGCAATTTTTTCAGAAAATTATGATCCTACAGCAAAGCCGGAAGCAGTTGTTTGTAATATAAACTCGTTATCTTCTGAAAATCTGGGTACTCAAGTACTTTTGGTTGAATAAGAGCGTTTGTGAGGGTTATAAAGAAATTGTGACATTCGCTTGACCATTCGAATTTAGCATTTCTCCTAGTTGATTTGTTTGAAAGTATTGTTATTTCCGCAAATTGCGGAATGTTTTTTCTATAGTAATTTACAAATGCTATGAAATCTTTGACTCCTGGGTTTTTTGGGACCAGATAATTTCGCAACACCTTCAGTTTATAAGGGTCTGGTAATATCCCCTCAGTCCGGTAATATGTCTCCACCGAGGTAAAGTATTTGTTCCTTTGAAAATTCGCATTTATTGGGATTGAGTTCCAAATTGATCCTAGTCTGTCGAATATTTTTATCAAGTTCGCGTTATGACGTTGTACATTCAGGTAATACAATTAAATCGTCGAGATATACAATACAAGACTCGTAATTGTGTCCCAACATAGCTTATTCATTAAACGTGAAAAATGACTAGTGCTGATTTTCAAACCCATTGATAGTTTCATTTAGTAATCCACGCGATTTGTGGTTAATGCTGTATAAGATCCACTAGCATGTTCTAATGTTACCGGATAATACCCTGAACTCAAATCAATAAATCAAGATGGGTAAAGTAAATGGCTCCTGAGAATAAATCTAATATTTCTGTTATATTCGTCCAAGCAAATTTTTCATCTTGAATTCGCTGGGTGAGAAACATGTAATCAATCATAACTCATCATTTTGTCTGTCCTGTTTGATCTGTCTTCTTGAGAACGATCAGTAGTGGAGAAGAACACTGGCTACTGGCTTATTCTGTGATGTAATTTTTCAGTATGTTATCCACTTGCTTCTCAATTAAACCTTTCAAAGCTTGAGATACTGTTTCAAGTATATTGGACTGACATTTTATTTTAAAGTTGTGGTTTGTTCATAAGCATTTTTTTTTGTCATTAATTTATCTTTCTCTGAATGAAAAATATCTGCAGATTTTGCACATTAGTTCAGAGAATATTAATTCTCTGTACAGATTTGTTCTTCTTTGTGTAATTCCTTGAAATTAAGGAAGTGGGAACTTCTTTAACGCGACTGACGGATAGATTTTCATAATTGAATTTACCGACTACATATTCGCTCAACACATTCATTTCTGAGATACAATTCCTCAGAATAACTTCATTCTCTCTATTGTTGAGGATCTTAGGCGGAATTTGACCATATTCCGGTCTTGCAACTGTTTCAGCCATGAATACACCTTCACACAACTCCTTATTGGCAACACACTCTTCATTCGTTCTCGTGGGCATGTAGTTTATGATTTAACAAATGCCTAAATTGATTATTGTTAATACATTTGTTTCTAAATCAATAATTCTCACATATTTTTGCAAAAAATTTTGACCTAGAATATTATTTGTTCGAAAACACAAAATTTTTGTGCGAATTGTTTAACAAAATTTAATTTCAAGTTGACGTAACCATTTGATGTCATGTCATCTTCAATTCCTCTCAAGGTATTTCTATCTCTCATTATTAGAACAATGCAACTCACACATTCATGCTTCAGTGCACATAAGGATGCTCCTGTGTTCAGTAAAAATTACCATTCTTCCCATCCACACTGAAACTAACACTATTCATACCTGCATCCATTGTTTACATGGGAAGAAGAATGAAGTTATCCCCCTAATAACTGTTATGAATTCTCTAAATGACAACACGACTAATTGTGTTAAGACTGGATTTATTTAGATAACTTACAAACAAGGTTCGAACGAGAACTCGGCGTGGTATTGCCAACATGAAATGTTTAGGTCTGACCACATCACTAGAGAATAATATAAATGTGGATAGTCTAGGGTAGTGTATAAAGATTCTATGCTAAAAGTACTGCAAGTACATTTACAACATTTCTCCCTATCTCAAATTGAAGATCAAGCCTCTTTGGTGCTGTTATAATCCTACCGAAGACACGGGATGTTCTAGGTGAAGTTGGCGGATCCAAGGTAGTACTTGAAACATCTGGACATGAACCCGATTGTGCAGTTGGACATGCCAACACTTAAGCGTTCACTATTTGGGGCTTAGGACGCACAGATTCATTTGGCACATTAAGCATATCTGACGTCTGATGTTGCACACCAACATTAGGCATTAAAACATGATCAGTCATGAGAGTAGTATCACACAAACAAGGCTTCTAGATCTGAGAGGGAAATATCACAATCCCTTGATTCACTTATATCAATACTACTAGGACGCACAGAGTCAGCATGTACAAGCTTTATGTCTGACCCTAGTTATACTAAATATGTACAAAAACTCGAAATTTTCATAATTTTACCTTTCTGCCATAATTTGGTTTCTCTATTCTTTACATAAACGTTTTCATTACCTTTGTATAGCTTACTTGTTGAATTTTTTTTAGTAATTTTGGATGTTCTATTATGTCAAGAAGGTTTCAATAGATCGAATCTGGTTCTTGGTCTAGTTTTTAACATACTTTCAGCAGGCGAAATACCAGTAACGGTAGAGGGTGTATTTCTAAATGTAAATAGAAAATCAGTCAATTTTTGAGAAATTTATTTTTCTGATGTATTCCCCCCGGTTTTATCGAATAAAGCTTTCTTGACACACTTTTTAATGATTTGAACGCCTCTCTCTGCTGATCCATTACTCTGCGGATGGTATTGCGGAGATTTAACAAGATTTATACCATTCGCCTGGCAAAATGAAACAAATTCGATCGAGCTTTAAGGTGGACCATTATCAGACACAAGTTCTACTAGAAGACCAAGGATTGAAAATATTTCTTCTAATTTAGTGATCGTTTCTAAGGCAGAATTGCCATTATTCATTAACTTGACATCAATCCATGTCGATTTTTGATCTACCAATAGCAAAAATATATGATCATACTTTCCAAAAAAGTCTATGTAAACTCTATAAAAATTATGGGGTGCCGTAGGCCAAGAAGACAGAGAAGACAGAACGTACAATTCCAGTATGTTGCTCATGAAAAAGCTTGAGGACTTCTAATTGCAAAGATTTTGGAATAATAATTTTGTTTCCTAATAAAATGCAATTTTGTTCTACAGACGATTCATTGCGCCTTTTAAAATAAGGTTTGATATTTTCGTCTTCTACTGAACCTGCCCACCCAGACAAAATGGAGTTCTTTATTTTTAATAAAATTAAATCTTCATCATTTCCTCTTCTGATATGTTCAGAGTTTAATGGGAATTTCATTGACAAGATTGAATGAATAAAGAAACTCAGGTACTTCTGTTCGAGATTCCAAAGGCAATCGTGACAAACCATCTGCATTACTTATGGATTTTCCTTTCCTATATTGAATGTCATATTTATAACCTGATAAAGTGATAACTCATCTTGTAATTCTTGATGCAGCTGAAGTCGGTATACCCTCATTTTTTCCAAAAATAAATTGAAGGGGGTTGATGATCTGTTATGAGTTGGAATTTATGACCATACAAATACTTGTGAAATTCTTTCAATGCGAAAATTAATGCTAATGCGTCACGTTCTAAATTAGAGTATTTTGGTTCAGTAGATGACAAGGTACTGGAAGCAAATAATACAGGTCTTTCCTCACCATCAATTACATGACTAAGGACAGCTTCAACTCCATAGCCACTAGCGTTGTAGGTTACATATATTGGTAGTTTAGGATTATAATGGGTAAGGACATTGTCTGAAGTTAATAATTCCTTACTAAGTTGGAAGGTTTCTTCACATTCTTCAGTCCAATTTTCACTAAAATTGATACCCGATTCACAAAGCTTATATAGTGATTTCAATTTTGAAGAAAGCATAGGAATAAATTTTATATGATAATTTATAAGTCCAAGATACGATTTGAGTTCTGTCGATTTTCTTGGTGATGGGGCGGATTTAAGTGCCATGATTTTTTCATCTGTTGGATGAATTCCATTAACGTCAATTTTGTGACCTAAAAACTCTACTGTATTTTGGAAGAGCTTACACTTTTTTTTGTTCACTTTGACATTATATTCTGTAAGCTTTTTAAAAATATTGACAACATTGTCATAACATTCTTGTAAAGAGGAACCAAATACCAAAATGTCATGAAGGTAACATTTCGTATTCTTCAACCCAGCCAGAATGGTATCCATTATAGTTTGAAATATCCCAGGTGCTGAGCTTATTCCATAAGTCATTCTCGTGAAAGTAGAGAGACCCAAATATGTATTAATGACTACCAATTCTTGAGATTTTTTACTCAGTTTTAGTTGCTGATATGCACCTTTTAAATCAATTACTGTGAAATATTGATTACCACTAAGAAATGCAGAAATGTCTTCAGGGAGCGGTAGAACACAGTGTTCTGCATCTAAAGCTTGGTTCAAGGTCTTTTTGAAGTTGACACAGATACGAATTTCTGATGAATTTTTCTTAGGGACTATTACAATAGGACTAGCCCAACTACTCAAACTAATTTTTCTTAGTATGCCTGCATTGACCATTTTTTGCAATTCTGACTCGACCTTGTACTTCAAAGCAAAAGGCATATCATAAGCCCTATGGAATATTGGTTGTGTTCCTTCCTCGAGCTTCAATTCAACTAGAAAATTCTTTATATATGACTCAGACCGATCACTAAACAAATTTCTGAACTGATCTTTGATTTCAGACACATAATGAGATACTATTAAAGAGGACTCATGTCTTACTAACTTCGATTCATGCTCAACAGACATAGACTGACATTTTTCTGATTTTTTAACTGGTTCAGTTTTGACTTCTGACAATTCATTAATTTAAATTTTTTCTCTCCAATCTGGATTCAGTACGTTTAGCCAATTTCGGCCTAACAAGGGTGTAAACTTATGATAACTATCTAAAATTACTATAGGCAAGTTGACAATTTGATTATTATGTGTAACAAAGACATCTGTTTTACCTAAAATTTCGACCGCTTGACCTGTCAATACCCTTAAGTCATATTTCACCGGATACAGATTCAAGTCTGACAAATATGTGTTGAAATCTTTGATGTGAATGACAGACCGACATGCACCACTGTCAATTTCAAAAGACATTTGTTTTACTCCGACTTCGATTTGTTCCTGTACTGGTTTTTCCTTCTTAAACTGTAGACTTGACAGAAATCCCAAGAGAGAGTTATCCTCCTCTGCTGTTGATGACTGCGATTCTTTTGTTATGTTGACATTTGCACTTTTATAGACACGAGATGTGTGATCTTTCTTTTTGCACTTGAAATGCTCCCAGTCTTTTGCAGGACACTTCTCTGGGTCATGTTTTCTCGTACAACAAGAGCACGGTTTCCAAGACCTATTTCGACTGAACACTTGACTTGATGTGCGACTTCTGGACTCTTCCTTCATAGACTTGTTAGACGATGACTTGTTTTTTTTAAATGATACTTTGTCTAGACATTCCGACATTGAGGCTATTTAATTTTCAACATTCATTGACTTCACCCGACCTTCAGCCAACTCCATAGCAGCAGCTATCTCATAGGCTCTTTCATAGATTAAGTTATCCTCGGACAACAGTTTTCTTTTTATAGCAAACGAACGAACACCACAAACAAACCTATCTCTTAAGGAGTCATTTAAAAAGGCCCCAAAATTACAGAATTGTGATAGGTTTTTCAACCTGGCATAAAACAGCTCTATGTCTTCCTGCTGTTCCTGCACTGCAATATGAAATTTGTAGCGTTCAGCTATAGTCAACCTCTCCGGACCATAATGGTTATTTAATGCACATTTCAATTCATTGTAAGACTTGGTGCTTGGCAAAACTGGAGCGAATATATCCTTCAGGACGTTGTATGACTCGCCACCTATCAATGTTAACAACAGAGGGACATTTTTTTTGTTTTCAGCTACATTACATATGAAGAGCTGTTCTAACCTCTCCATATAAACTGCGATATCCGACACTTTTGGATTAAACTGCTCAATAGACTCGATTAACGCCATTATCCGTCAAAACTTAACTCCGTGGAGAAGGTTGTATTGAAACACACAAAACTGGACGGTTATTTCCAAATTTTTTTTACAACACAACTCTAGGTAGGCTGTTTGACTCTCACAGATTATGCACGTGAGATACGATTCAACTCGTCGCCAGATTAATGTTATTTATACTCTAAATGACAACACAACTAATTGTGTTAAGACTGGATTTATTTAGATAACTTACATACAAGGTTCGAGCGGGAAATCGACATGTACATATATACGACTTGCGATACATTATGTTAACCTCCAACTACTCGGCGTGGTATTGCCAACATGGAATGTTTAGGTCTGACCACATTACTAGAGAATAATATAACTGTGGATAGTCTAGTGTAGTGTATAAGGATTCTATGCTAATTGCTTATTTGTAGATTGTAGACATGTCACAATAAACACACGTAGGTACGGATAATAAACTTTGAATATACGTTTTTGTGTTGGAAGTAACGTTTTACGTTGAAAATATCAACAGTGATAATCGGTGGGATTTTAATCTTTCGAAAACAACGTTAAAAACACTAAGGTTCTAACCAAATGTAATAAGTGAAGATAAATAAAACTTGATAATAACGTGAATTCAATATAATTTAACAACGTTATTGCAACATTGTGCTATAACGTTGTAAACACAATGAAAATAATGTATAAAAAAGTGAAAGCTTAAATATTATTCCCACTGATATACAAACGTTGGATCCAACACTATATATTCCCGATGTTTTTTGAGTATTACAAGTTCCCTCATCTCAACGTTATATCAAGTTCATGATTCACAACCAATTAACATTCTCGTTGAATACATGTAAAAATGTGATCAAACATAATGAAATTCACAACATCATTGAAATCTACATTATAATATTGTAATTTCCAAACCGCGTGTACATATTATGAGGAAAGTCGATAAGTAACCTGCTTTGAACACCTGCTGATATTTCAATGTATTTCATAACGGGATACTTACGTTCAAATGTAACGGTGTATACATTTTCATGGTAGTAAATGATATATCTGCTTCATGATATATGATTTGCTGCGTTGCATAAACGTTGAATCCGCCTATATATCACACTTATTCTGAAAACATGTTATATTAACGTTGAATGTCATTAGTAACATTACATGTATGAGTATATTAACGTTAATTACACGTTGAAACATAACAATCAACGAAGAATACGAGATCATCTAAAAAAAAGTGCTACTTCGTCGATTTAAATGGGTGAGTACACCTACAATTTCTCTATAAAACGCCATAAATTCACTTCAAATTTATACAAATGATGTTCATTTTAACGTTTGAAGAACCTTGTGTTATTCAACATAGGTGTAGGTCTAGTAGCGTTGGGTCATTCGACTCTTTTTAATGACCGCGCTCATTTCGTTCAGCTCACTCAAGTGAGTCGTTTGTACTGAGTCGTTTATTTGAACGATTTGCACGGTGCTTGATTCGCACGGTCGGTGCGTCATCTACCAAAAGATTGCATGGATATATTTAGAGGCTATCGGAATCTATGCTCGCATTGTAATACCTACTGTACATACCCACTACCTAAACGTTTACCGGGATTACCCCTTA
This sequence comes from Endomychus coccineus, assembly GCA_958510875.1. Classification (NCBI taxonomy): domain Eukaryota; kingdom Metazoa; phylum Arthropoda; class Insecta; order Coleoptera; family Endomychidae; genus Endomychus; species Endomychus coccineus. The sequence goes on along the minus strand of CAUEHT010000010.1, from coordinate 174,295 downwards.
TTTGATACGTTCATTCAGCTGATAGACTCCTTTCTTCATATTTATCTCAATAAGTCAATTCTCAGCATGTACGTGGCTAACAGCTGCAGTTAAGTTATTTTGCAGTTCCATCTTCCGTATGCTACCGGTAATTGTTTGCGCGTTGAATATATATAAATTATCGAATCGCATAACCGAAATGGAATCTAAAAAACGAAGTGCGGTATGGACTTTTTTTGAACAAATTCCAAATTTTAAGGCTAAATGTAATTTTTGTTCATAAATTTCATCATATAGAGGAGGCTCAACATGCAATTGAAGTAGACATTTACGAAGCAAGCATCCTAACATTAATATCTTAGTGTCCGAAAAACGCGGCAATACTACATCAGCAGAAGTATCAAGGGCCAAGATAACTTTTCAAGAAATTTACGCGATTCCTTCAACTTCCACAAGTACCATAGCCCCAATAAATAATGATAATCAAGATGTACTTTCGGTAAAAAAACAGAAAACATTAATTACATTTTTCACTAAGCCGGTGACAAATGAAAAGAAGAATGATATCAATGAGTGATTGATAAATACAATTGTTAAAAATCATTTACCATTCTATTTAGTGGAAAGCGAACATTTCAAAAAGTTTGTGAGTGAACCAGATTGTAGTTATCAATCACCTAGTAGGAAAACTATATCAAAAGTGTTAATACATCAATACTATAACTTGATGAAAGAAAAAGTGTTGAGCAAAATACAGTTAGCAGACGCTATTTGTTCAACAACCGAAGCATTGACAGCGAGAACAAACGAAAGTTATTTAGCGGCTACAGCGCATTTTATACATTCGAATGAAATTGAATCCAATTTATTAGATTGTTATAGATATACCGGAAGCCACACGGCATCCAATTTATGTGAAGAACTACAAAGAATAGCTATAGAGTGCAAAATTAGCGATAAAATAGTTGCTGTTATTAGTGACAATGCGACCAATATTGTTTCCGCAATAAGAAGAACCGAGTGGAAACATATCCCATGTTTTGCTCATTCAATCAATTTGATTGTTCAGTCTTTCTTGGAAAAGATTCAACCCATTACGCAAAAAATAAAGTCTACAGTAGATTTCTTTAGGAGTCCACAGGCTGCCGTAAAGTTGAAACTGATGCAAAAACAGTTGAGAACCCCAGAACTTAATATTAAACAAGATGTGATCACAAGGTGGAATTCCACGTATGACATGTTCCAAAGGATCCTAGATATTAAAGAATCATTAATGTCTTTGAAAGCAATCAATTACCACAATCTTGAGAATATATCTAACGATGCCATAAATATTCTACAAAATTGCTGTAAAACCCTCAAAATATTTAAAGGAGTTACCGAGGGAATTAGTTCTGAGAAAGAAGTAACTGTGTCGAAAGTTATTTTGTTTAGTGCCGCTATGATGAAACATTGTCGGGAAATTCTTACAAACAATCCTGGCATACTGGAACTCAACAAAAGACATACATAATCTGATAGTTACCAAGAACCTCATATCCATTTTCATGGTGGGAGGGGCGACAAAAAGTTTATCCTCGACTACATAATTTAATGAAGGAAAGGTTATGTATAGTTGCCACTTTGGTCCCGAGTGGGAGAATTTTTTCTAAAGCAGGTCAAACTTCAACCAAAAAACGGAACAAACTTCAAGGGGAGGAAGTTCCTATGCTGCTTTTCTTAAATGCAAATATGTAGATGTGGAAGGTAGAATTCTAGTTTGCTGGTTTATATTCATTTTTGTTCCGTTGTTTATTGTTTATTTTATTCATGTGTTGATTAATGTGCAGCAATTATTTTATATGTACCTAAATGTACGAGTAGGTATTGTTCGTTTCCAAAATACAAAATATCAAATAGCAAGTTTATTTCATGATTCTATTCGGTAATTGTGAGCTTTTGTTCAGATGAACTACATTATTTCGCTTCCATATTCAGTCATGTAGAATTTTTTAAATTTATAACTAATACTAAAGGATAATTCAGAATTCATTATTATCGTGTGATAGCAATATAGCTTGCACTTATTGAAATGATAAAGATATTGTGACTCAGAGCTCAGACAAACATGCCAGCCATATTGCTTGATTAACTAAAGCTAGATACCTAACCCCTTACAGAATTGACTCAACTAGTGAACTTGCACGAAAGTACAATAAGTAAGGAAGCTCTCTCCAGCACAACAGATGTATAGCAGCAGACATTGAGCAACTCTGTTAACTTAGTTCGTTTGTATCGGAGTTTAATTGAACGAATCATCACAGTACCGAGTCGTTCGTTCACCACTCACTTAACTGAGTCGTTCATTCCGATAGACTAGCTCAACGACTCATCACTAGGTCTAGGTCAAATGTTTCTCAGTTTTGTGAATCGTGTACGTATATGCTTCCGTCAATGTATGTTGATCTGTGCTTTTGATTTGGATATTATCTGTAGTGTTTGCTAAATAGCCCTATAATCTAATATCTCGAACAGCACATATTAAGAAGATTTATCGAGCAATCTTGACAGATAACATACTTTTCTACATTCCCCTACATGAATTATCCAAAACGGATGTTCCATATGGATTACTATATTCATATTTATAAGAGCAGGTAGAGTGACTGCTTGCATAGTCCCTGTAGGAGCAGGCGAGCAGGGTGTCTTCAAAATTCCCCGGTTTCTTGTTAACTGTGAATATTTTGATTGGATGAAAACCACTTGCTGCTATGGCGCCATGTTGCAATTCGTCAGAAGGCAGAATTTCGCTTTTACCGGCTTCACCGGCGTAACCTGTCTTCGGCGTTCGCCCTGTCTACGGTCTTTCTAGTTTCTACTTGTTGCACGGTGTCATTTCCTACATTACATATTCCATCTAGTTTTAAGCTATTGCATATAGCTTTTATCGCGGGCTTTGAGCGCGGTGACCGAATCAAGAAATTCCGTAACGAAAAATAATGTAAGACCTAAACACCTAACATGTGTCAAATTAATTAATTAATTTGAAGTTTCTAAAAGTGAGAAATTCCGCTATTTCATACAAATGTTATAACACTCTAGCACTTTAGAGTCCGGGATTTTCACGTGGCCTATCGAATTATCTAAAAACATAATTGCATGAACTCCAGACATCTTATGTAATTAGCTACGAACGAAATCATTTTGACATATGCCTCTAGGAGCTCGCTACGCGTCAGTTAGAGTTTATACGTTAGACGCGCGTAGCAGAGACCTGAGAGTACCTGTTTCTATTAAGCTATTGCATATATTGCATATAGCTTTTATCGCGGGCTTTGAGCGCGGCGGCGACCGAATCAAGAAATTCCGTAACGAAAAATAACAGAAACTCGTTTATGTTGCGCTCTCTCGGGTGACTAATATTGAAAAATTGTATATCACGACAAAAAACGATAATTCTACATTCAAGTTTTATAATAATCGAAGACAATTTTTCAAAATTGAAAACTTGACTTACTTTTGGTTTTATAAAATCTAATAAAAGAAGTCTTATTAGACTGATTTAAAATAATAATATCAATTATGTAGATTATTCATTCAAAATTTCAAATACACAGATTAACAGGTCAATATATGTTTCTCTCAACATCCTTTGCCAATGTAGGCTTCATGAGGAGTAGTTCGTGAAATGCGGGCCTTTTAGTAGATTGTAATCAACTCATGTGTATTATTATTTTACAGATACTACACTGGATATCTACTAGAAAATATCTATAGTTTGAAACAACATTATTTTGTAACATTTAAAGAAATTTTAGTTTATTAAAGTTTTATAAAACATTGGAAATGTTTGGTGTTTATTTGTAGGTTTATGTCAAATAATACTTGTATATGATACCCATAGGTAGTTCATGTCGATGTCGTCAGGTCGCTGCACTTCTAACTTGTTGCAGTCATCATTGATTTATACATGTGGCTCCTTGAATTGTTCCATAATATGATTGTGTTTTCTCAAAAATGTCAATACCCTAAATTGTCATTGACGCTGATTCTTGATTTCAATAGCTCGTTTCTCATGATTTTTTGGTTTAAAGACTTCCTCCAGTACTTTTTGTACTTACTTACGACAAATATAACACAAATGAGAATCAAAACTATCCGTACGGATAGATGAGCCTTTCGGTTCGTGACAATCTCTTCTTAACCGAGGCATTGACTTTTGCGGCTTGAACAATAACAACTCATTCTTTTGACTCGAGGGAGCCCATCTTTTATGTGGCACTGGTACTACACTTTTAACTACATTTTTGACAAGCCTATCACTGGACCGTTCAGGTTTGAAGCATGCCTGCACTATATCGGCGCTGGTGAGATCGCCATATAGTGATTTGTTGAGTAATAGAATAAATTGGTTCACTTTGACAAGTATATTGAATGAAAGCTACATAATCGGGACGTAGCTTCTGTCTTGAATACCAATGTCTACTCCGTATAATCGATACATTCCGTTTACACTACGATATTCCTAACCATAATTAATCAACTATAGAGTCTACCTTCGAAGCCCGCTAGAACTCAACTTGAGTTACTCTAATATATGGATCTTGGATATAGCTGTAAATTTCTATGAACTCTGGCTCATCACAATACTATTCTGTGGTAATAGTTCTATGTCGGACTACTTCTTCTGTATAACAGATACTATAAGATACACTTGATATAGATATAGTTGAGTCTGAAGAAGATGAATACAAGTAATCACATTTTGTTTCTTTTATACTGAAATGTTCTGAATAAACATTATATAGATTCAATAATCTAACACTGTAACAGGTTATGTGTCCAGTAATCAGCTAGTGAGACTATTGTGGGTTGAAGTTGGAATAGAAACGTGGCTTAACGGTTAGAATATATGTCGTCGTCGGCACCTTCAAGTATGTCTCAGTTCCCGTCAACTTGAATAAAAGTGTTTCATGGAAATGGCGTCTTGAATTGGAAATTTCGTATCAAATTATGTCTGGGACAACACAGTATGTTAGATACGTTGGAATTCAAAGTAGAGGAGGTTGCGCTGCTCATTCTCAGGAAAATTATAAGGTTGGGGATGTGAATGCTAGAAACATAATTGCACAGGGCGTAGCTGATGAAATCCTAGAAGGTATTGAATCAGAGAAAACTGCCAAAGAAAGGATTGATACTCTGAATGAAACATATTCAAAAACTGGAATAGTATCACAGGCTAGTTCACAACGGAAGTTGAGGAATATGAAATTTGATGGCCAAAATCTTAATCTGTTTTTATCGGAATTTGAACAAACACTTCAAGATTTGATGAGTACTGGTGGGAAAATCGGAAATGATGAAATCATTATTCAGTTACTAGCATCGATGCCAGACGAATATTTGGATGTGGTAACTGCTATTGACGTTCTGTTTAGCAAATCTCCAGTAGATGTTACGATTGAGTACGTGAACAGATCGATACAAGAAAAAGAACGGCACATGAAAGAAAATTCGGCGGTTGATATAAGCCAACAAACATTCTATTCAAGAGGAAAATTCCAGAAGAAACATTGGGCTAGGTCAACAACGAGTAAAATTTTTCCTTTCGAGTGTTATGGATGTGGAGAGAAGGGCCACAAGGAAAATGAATGTCCGAAAGAGAAGAAATCTTTCCAAGCAAAAAGTGAAGATGGGGTAAATGATGAGATGATTTTTACTTCTTATTCCAAAATGAATTCATCGGAAAATTTTATCACTGGCATGAAAACTTCTACATATGAAGGTCAGCTGATACATTCCACTATTGATTCTGGTTCAACGAATCATTTGATGAATGCTGATATGACAAAATTTTAGTTAGATGAGGAAGAAGTAGATATGTCAATGAATATAGCAAAGAAAGGAAGTTATTTGAAAGCAATTAAGAAGGGGAAATTCTTGATTGAAGGTGAAAATGAGGCTCAAGTCACCATTAAGGAGGTTTCTCTATGTAAAGATTTGACATGTAATTTGATTTCGGTACAAAAATGTGAACAGTCAGGATTTTCGGTGGTTTTTGACAATGAAACGGTTCGGGTGATGAAAAATGAAATGACAGAGTTATTCGGTTAATCGAAAAATGGTTTCTACGTTGTGAGTACAAAATTATTGAATAATAGGGAGGTTTTGTTGAATGAAGATTTGGATTTAATGAATAGGCGTATGAGACATTCGTCAACATTTCCTTCACGTAGCATATGTGATGAATGTTTCCGTGGAAAACAGTGTTGTGAACCACTTCATGCAACGCGAAATAAAAGAAACCTCGCCAAATCCTAGAGGCAGTTTCTTAGGATGTATCCGGCTCATTCAATCCGGAATTATTCGATGGTATGCGATACTACGTTAGTGTCATTGATCATTTTTCGCATTAAGCGTATATTTATCAAATGAAAAAGAAAGATGAAGTTTCCGAATATTTTAAACGTTATGAGGCAGATGTAACCTCGAAGTTTGATCAGAAGATTAACTATTTTCGACGCGTCAATGGTGGTGAATATATTCTAAGTATATTCAAGGATTTCTGTAAGGAAAGAGAAATTTCGTTGCCATATAACATTCCACGCACTCCGCAACAAAACTAAGTTAGCGAGAGACTTAACAGAACATTACTCAACATGGTGAGATGTTGTTTGAATGACTCGAGGCTTGATGAAAGTACATACATCATTAGTCATCATGAAACTTCAAGCTCAAAGAATCAGATTCCTGCTGAGATTTGGTTCGGTCGAGAAGAAAATTTGAGTGAGATACGTGTTTTGGTAGCCATGCATTTGTACACATTCCTGAAGAAGTACGTCAGGGAAAATTGGACGAACGCTCGAAAGAAATGATTATGATTGGTTACGCACCTGATGGATTTCCATTATGGAATCCAGTATACTCAAAAGTAGTAATTGCAAGAAATGTGAAATTCTTAGAGACAAACAAGGAAACTCGTATTATGGTAGTTGAAGAAGATTCACAAAATGATACAGAGGAAGAAATTGAAAAACCTGTTGAGAATATTTCAAATAGGAATGCAATTGGAGAACAACTAAGAAGAAGTGAAAGAGCCAAACGGAAACCAGACCATTTAAATGATTATGAGATAACTTTCATCAGTGCATTGTTAGTGGGTGATATAATCCTAGATGAATATTCACCATGAACGTATGCAGAAGCAATCAAATCTGACAGGGATGAATAGAAAGAAGTGATAGAAAGTGAATTGAATGCTCATGAAATAAACTAAACATGGGAATTAGTTGAAATTCCGAAGCAAACAGATATCATAGATTCAAAATGGGTATTATGTGAAAAAAATAAAAATGGAAAACTACTGAAAAAGGCTCGACTTGTGGGAAGAGGATTTTTACAAGAAGATTCACTTGGAGAAGTATATGTACCTGTGACGCGTATGTCAACAATCAGAATTGTATTAACACTGATAGTTGAGAGAGGAATGTTCATTTAACAACTTGTTGAGTGTGCGTTTCTTGATGGAATTTTGTCGGAAACAGTGCATATGCGAGTGTCGAAGGGAGTATGTGGAAATACAAACGGAAAGGTATGTAAGTTGAAGAAATCTTTATATGGCCTACCTCAGGCATCTAAGCGTTGGAACAATCGACTTCATGAAATGTTGTTAACAATGAATTTTAAAAGATCTGAAGCAGATCCATGTATGTATTTCACACCAAATATGAATATCTATTTGTTGATTTATTTGGATGATTTATTTTTAGTATCGAATTATAAACAAAAATTGAATTTAGTTAAAACAAAATTATTGGAAAGTTTCTAAATGGAAGATTATTCAAATAATTATGAATTTAAATTTTCAGATTCGAATATTGTAATAACTGAAAATGTATATGTGAATCAGGTAGAATTAATTGATAAAATTCTTAAAGTGTTTAACATGACAGAATGTAAAACTAGTTGTATTCCTGTTGAAACAAAACTAAAATTAGATATGGAAATGAATGAAAATAATGAGAATTTGCCGTACAATTTACCTGATAGGATATCTCATGTATTCAATGCAGAACAGACTTGAGCTATGCAATATTAAGTCAATTTCAGTCAAGTTATACAGAGGTACATTGGACGTATCTCAAGAATACTTCGAAGTATTTGAAATAAACAAGAGCTTATTCCTTGAAATATAATGAGACATCATATTCTGATATAATTAGTGCGTTTGTTGATGCAGATTATGCATATGATACTAATGATAGGAATAGTATCAGTAAATATATAATAAAAATTTTTGATAACACAGTTATTTGGAAAACTAAGAAACAGAATATAGTAGCTTTGTCTAGTTCGGAAGCAGAATATGTTGCCCTATCCTCTTGTGTTGTAGAAAGTATTTCTGTATTGCAATTATTATTTGAATTATTGAGTTATGATGTGGGTCCAATAAAAAAAATTGAGGACAATCAAGCCTGTATGAAAATGGCTAATACTATGGAGATAAAGAGAACAAAACATATCGATGTAAGGCATCATCTTATTGAAGATTGTGTTGAAAGGAATGAAATGAAAATTAATTATGTCCCAACAAATGAACAAATTGCAGATATATGTACAACGTCATTGCCAGAGAAAAAGTTTTGTTACTTCAGGAATAAACTAGATCTAGTGGAACTTCGATGTATAGAATTAGTTTTTGTTATATAATTTGTAACAGAACAGTATTGGAAGGGAGTGTTAGATTCTATGAACTCTGGTTCATCACAATACTATTCTGTAGTAATAGTTCTATGTCGAACTTTTTCTTCGATGTAACAAATACTACAAGATACACTTGATAAGATGTAGTTAAGTCTGAAAAAGGTGAATACAAGTAACCACATTTTGTTTCTTTTATACTATAATGTTCTGAATAAACGTTATACTGGGTGTCCCATTTTAATCCGCCAGTAGCGATAATTCTGAAGCAGTGCATTGAAGCAAAAACTGTTCCGAATAAAAAGTTTACGGGACATCTGATGCCATCGACTTTACCCCCCCCCCCAGCCCCCCGGGGCCGGCGGGAACAGGGGGCAACTTTTAAATCTTAAACGGAAACCCCTATTTTGTATTGCAGATTCGGATAGTGTTGAAGAGTAGGTCAATTCAATTCGGGGTGTTTTTAAAATTTGGTAATAGATAGCGCTGCGAACGTCAAAATTTGTTTGTGTGTCTGTGTGGTTGTTCGTGTGTTGCATGGGCATGTGAGTGTACGTGTTGCGTGTGTGTGAGTCCGTCGTCATTGCAATTCACATGTACTGCTCAAAATTGTGTCTATGACGGTCTCGACACAATCGTACACGTTTAGCGAAATTCTCCACACACGCCCACAACGTGTTTGGAGAAATTTCGTGATAGGAATTAGTTATTAGCTCCATCATGTTCTCGCGCGTGGTTGGAGGATCGCGGAAGACGACGTCCTTCAGGTAACCCCGAAGGAAAAAATCTTGCTATTCAATTTATAAAAAAACACTGTCTCACGTTTGGAGCGCCATCTATCATCAATTGTGGAAAACAACCCGGATAAAATTTACCTACTTTTTAACGCTCTATCCGAATCTGCAATACAAAATAGAAGTTTCCATTTAAGATTTGAGTGTTGCCCCATGTTCCCGCCGCCCCCCGGGGCTGGGGGGGGGGCAAAGTCGACGGCATCAGATGTCCCCATCATAACCGTTAATTTCTTATTCGGAACACTTTTTGCTTCAATGCACTGCTTCAGAATTATCGCTACTGGCGAATTAAAATGAGACACCCAGTATACATTCAATAACAGCCCAATTAAATCTTACACTCTAACAATAGCTACCCTATTTGAAACATTCACCTTACTAGTGCAAAGGACGAACAATATTCAGTGATATTTTAGGGGGACCTCTCATGGTGCTACCCCTAGAACAACCACCCTCGAGTTGTTGAGTGCAATAATAATTATCCTCGTATAATTACAAGGTATTCATCCTGCATTCATCTGGATTGGTTCAGTTATACAAATCAACCTAGTTAATGATTCGATCAATTCCAAACATCGTAGAACTTTTCATTTAGATTGAGTTATTTGACATCAACAACTTGGAATTCGATGATTCTAGTGAATTTTTCCAATTATAACCATGGTGGTCAGCACTGGGGATCTGAAAAGTTGTCCCGGTAATAGATCCGCCCATTTATCTCAAAATTTGGCAGAATTATAGAAGTATTACATCGATTTTCGTTACGGTTTATTTTCTCTTGACCGATTGTATGAACAATTTTGTATGTACTCTGTTACGCACACATATATTTTTCATTTTGTAAATGTACTTTAATCGATACACTTACAGTTAACCACTATTTTCCATAACGGATTACTTCCATTCTTAGCTCGGAAATTATCCAATCAATTCTCCTGAATTTTTCGCTATTCCTCTCACAGATAACGTGAAATATTCCTGGAATAATGTGAGTCATTTATTGGTTGTTTATATTATCCATCAGCAAATTAAATAATTACGTATTGATGTTACGTGGTATTCGCTATTCTCCATTGGATGTAGCTACTAATTCCTAAATTTGATTACTTGTACCATATTTCTCAAGATACTTACTTATTTCTGCTGAGTGAATCGAAAATTAGTACTGAAACCGTACCATATCCAATATACTATGTGCTATCAGCCACCGATATCGTGGTATAGTTGTTTCTTGAATTTGCTACAACTACTTTCAGAACGGCAGAATTGATGTATGAATCATTCTTTGAGGAATAGAAATGTAGCCTCTTTACTATCCATCTCACGACGATACCCTTCGAAAAAATTCTTTCACTTTTTGAGCACGGTACACATAAGTAATAACTGAATTTAACCATACCTGAAATAACTTAATTTTCATGTGAAAATTTGATTTTGCACTCCAAAATAAAGAAAATTAATTTACTCATTTTTAAAATCTCAATGGATATAAGATCCTATTTCCAATGTATAAACGGTTAAGTTATTCATACAACCTTCAAAATTCAGTGATCAGTTTTTAATCTATGAAAGTAATTCCCCCCAAACGTAGAACTCCTGTATCTCTCTATTGTACAGAGTAGGTACTAGTACCATATAATCCTCGGGTCAAATCATTGTAAATAACGAGTCAAAAACGTATAGATGTGACATAATCACCTTCATACTTAGTGTATTAGGGTGATTATCTCTCATCCATAGTGTAATAGTGTATCCACAGTATGAACTCTTCTATAGTTTATCAGTCAAAAGTTTAAAAGCTTATAGATAGGACATAATATCACCCATCCTTAAATGGATAAGGGTGACTAATTTCTTATTTTTCGTGTTCTTGATATGGGTATACTCACTTGGAATACTGTCAACAGTGCAATCGCAAAGGTGTTGAAATTTGTTGGTGGAGTACCTCCTGGAAAATTGAACCGGCCTCCGAAGAGCTGCATACCGAGTAACGCGAAAATGAGGATAAATAAGAAGAGAAGGAATAACAACGAAATGATGGATCTCATCGAATTGAGCAGCGAAATTACAAGGTTCCGAAGCGAAGACCAGTATTTTGTCACTTTGAATATCCGTAACAGTCGCAATGCGCGTAAAACCGAAAACCCGAACGATCCTCCTTTGACAGCTGACCAAACCACTTCGAATATCGAGCCTGATATAACGACGCAATCGAAACGGTTGAAAGCAGATTCGAAATATATTCTTGGTCCTAAGGCATACATCTTGATGAACATCTCAGTCATGAATAACCCAAGGAATACGTATTCGGCAAAATCTGCAACATAATACAAGCAAATTAATAATGTCAACAATGCGGTACTGTATTTAGGTATGATACAGGTGCAGGAACAGCCTACTGATATTTGACTGAGCGCATATGACTCTTGTTCGGTCCACATAATCATTAACTATAGTTGAATCTCGATGAAACGACAACCATGAGATGAATTAGGTACTCTATACTTTATGTTGCGGAAATTGAGAAATTTTCATTTAAAAGCATTCCATTTGAATATGATATGATATTTCATTCAGATACATGTACCATCTCTTCCACGGGAGGATATGATCACTGCGTTGGATGCTAAACTTATGTAGACGGCTTGTGTGTAATACTGGTTAATTATTAATTCCACGTAGACGTTACTACTTCCATATAATAACTTTGAATCATTTATTATAGATTTTGTGAAAAGATATGTATCTTCACATGTATGTATTGTAATACAGCATCCTTCATTACTTACATAGTTTTCTACATTGTCACTCCAATCGAAAAGCATCGATCAAAGTTGAAAGATCAAATTTTGTGCACGTCTATGTAGAAAAACTCGTCAACGAAATGTGACAACCACTCATCTTGTCGATGTACGTCAATCACCTCGAAGACTATAAAAGGTATCCGACTTCACTTTTCTGATAGCCGAGGAACAAGACCGAGGACTTTCCTACTATCCGAATACCAAGAAAACTGTAAACCGTGTTGCACTCCGTCGTTATAATATTATTACCGGAAAATTGGACAGTGAGTATAATTAATTCTAATTTCGATTCCGTAGAATTGATAGACTTCCGTTCAGTTGCCTAAGTCAAATTTCAATTCTGACTTAGTAAATTTTCCCATAAAAACAGATTCTCAATACTTGCCCGTCACTGATAGTATACACAAGGCACAACCCTGGTAGTTGAAGGTAGTGTATTTCACACCTGAGAATTACCTTGTTTTGCTTTATTATAAGTCTTTGGATGAGGTACTGTCCGAATCGCAAATCGAGAATAAAATAATTGAAATGTTAAGTTCAAGTCCGTGGAAAGACTCGTAGCACAAATGAGAAACACACCCTGTGGTTGGAAGTCTTGAGTTTGACTCTTGTGAAGCTCCTCGTTGAGCTATAGCGGATTTCTAGTTGGAAAAGTTTGCGGAAATAGGATCAAACTTATTTTCCTAAGCGTTACCAACGTATTTTGAACAGCAAATGTGAAACACCCATGTACAGCCGGACGCACATCAAGGATTAATGATATGTTGTAAAGTTCGAAGTTTGTATTAGGAAGCGTAGTATCAGTAGACAGAAGTGTATAAAAAACGGGTTCAATAACCAACACATCTGTGAAGGTGAGACTGTCGGAAATATTTATGTCGCGATCAAATAATAAATATCTCGCATCCGATTAAATCTTTGTATGCGTAGTTAATGCATTGAATTCATTGATACGGTTTTGCAGAATTTAGTAGTAGGTATTGAAAGTTTTATAGAGGAACTTCCATTCATTCGGCGAGAGGAAAACAGAGAGAGAGGGGGAGAGAGAGAGATAGAGAGAGAGAGGGAGAGAGAGAGAAACTATCTATACAAATCATGAACTAAAAGATTCATTAAGGAGTTTGGACACACCGATCCGGAGACCGGAGTAAATCATTTAATGTTATGAGGAAACATTGAGTGACAACCTTTTCTACCCTAAATTGAACATTTGGTGTAGAAACAGGCTACAAATTAGCTCTCTCTCTGGTTGCCAAATAGAATGCCGATAGTAAGAGAAGGAGATATTACACCAGGAAATAGCTAAGTATCTTGAGTGTACAGTAAACGAAAAGACGAATTGGGAGTGGAACTCAACAAGTTAGGTCTAGATTCGAAGGGTACCGTAGGAGAATTGAGAAAACGATAAATTTCACCTGAATAAAGAGTCCAGGGTTATGGAAATATGGTGTGGTGTACACATCGAAGGGAAACGGGACCGCTTAGAATTTTCAGAAATATTTATCGAACCAAGAACGGCCTATGGAATCGACAAGGATAAATGTATCCAATTCTTGCCGGAATTGTTGAAAGGCCAAGCATCACAGTGGTCCAGGAATAATCATATTCAATGGGGAACATGGGCCGAATTCCTCAGAGATTTTGAATTATACTTTCTGCCGAGCAACTACCGACAACACATTTTAGACTCGATTGTAAAATGAGTACAAGGACCACAGGAAGACACAAAGGAATGCATAATTGCCTTGCAAACTTTATGCAGACGGAGCCAAGTCATCAGTGAAAATGATGAATCAAAACGGATTTGCAAGAACCTCCGTCCAGAAATTCGCCGGTATGTACGGCCTAGGGATGTCACATGCATAACCCAATTGATTCAACTTTGTGAAGTGTACAGCAATTAGAAGAAGGAATAAGATAGGGCCAGAACCAAGAGCAGTCAGTACCCAAGGAAACGGCGAACCACGTTCGATCATTAAACTTTTCTGTTACCACAGAAATCAGATCGGCAGGATATATGATGAAAGTGCAGTGAGAACGGACACCGTCATTTTCAATGTGAAGGCACCTTCAAACGCTCCGGTTCTATGTGGGAGACAGGGTATTCATTCCGCAAATGATCTTGTGAAATTGAGAATCCGGGAAACGACCGGACGTCCAGCAAACAAGTAGTAATAGCCTCTAGGATACATTTTAAAATCAGAATGGGACCTATAGTATTTTTGGCACTATTGGACATAGGATCTGTGAGATCACTGTTATGGATTAAATGTTCCACAGAGAAGTGAAAAACAAAAGGCTTGCTCAACTTACGGAACTGATGTACGAATCAATCAAGGATTTCACATTCACTGTACAGTAGAAGATCAAGAAAAGGAGATACATTTTTTGTCTTACCGGGGATGATATCTCAGATTATTATCGATATGTATCTGCTATATAAATGACAGGTAGCTATTGACTTCCGAGGGGCCCGTATGGCCATGTGTTAGGAGAATAACCAGACCGAAACAGAAGGTGCTATTTCTCAATTGGATGATAGGCAGAAAGAACGATTGAAAATCTTTTCAAAATACAAATTACGAAAATGTATATGCTTCAAGTGTTGTGAGTCTAAGGTTGAATACCAGATCAAGCTCAAATATCCCACCTCGATTGAACAAAGATATAGGCTACAGAGTCCCGCAATGCTGCACATTAACGACGAAGAACTCAAAACAATGTTGGAAGAAGGCGTAACTGAGCCGTCTAGCAGGTCATGGAGCTCGCCGGTAGTCATCAAAAAGACTGAGGGTCAACATAGATTTTGCATAGACTTCAGAAAAGTCAACGCTCAGTTGGAGAAGGATGCTTATCCTTTGCCGTTAATAACGACTACCCTCGAAAAGCTGAAAGGAGCAAAATATGTGTCAACATTAGACTTACGGCAAGTCTATTGACAGATCCGTCTTACCGTCGAAAGCAAACACAATACTACATCCACCGTACCCAGCCGGGGCTTGTATCAGCTCACAGGGATGCCCCTTGGGTTACATTCTGATTCAGTCACCTTCTAGCGCCTACTAGATGAAAACGAAGAACCAAATGCATATCCCTATATCGATGATATAATAGTGGTCAGCAAAACATTTGAGGATCATTTGACACATTTGAAGGAAGTATTTTGGAAATAGAGAATGACCAATTCACAAATCAATGCCGAGGAATGCCACTCCCAATAACACGAGCAGCGATATTCAAGCAATCAGAACGGAGCCGGAGAAAGTGAACGCCATCTTGAAAATGGACCCAAAAAGATATAAGAAGCCTACGGAGAATCTAGAAGTCGCATTGTGGTATCGGTGCTACAATTCCGAGTTTTCAAGAATAATAGACCCGTTAACGAAGACTTCAAAGAAACAAGTAAGATTCCAGTGGTTACCTGAACAACAGGAGGCTTTGGAAAAAATTAACGGAATCCCCAGACAGCGGTCTCGGAGTAGCATTAACACAAAAGCTCACATGAATAAATCATAGCTTTTGCTATCCTAATTTTTAAATATCATAGTTCACTTGTTCATTAACTATCCTTCCCTAGGAGCTGCAGGAATATGAGGTGCGCCGGGCACGTTGTGCTTTTGGGCATAGGTAATCCGTTCAAGCGTATGGAGGTACGAGGAGGAGCTGAATCCCGTGTTAGAGTTGTCTTGCTTATATCACTGAATACATACAAGAAAGGGTAGAAATTCCTCAGATTCAAGAAGCCGCACATCATACATCAAGGTATTTCCCGTAGATGAGTAGAATACCATCTCAACGAGGAGTGTACAGGTACCATGCTCAGCGTACTTGCTGGCCCTTTGGGATTACGGAGGGTTGCTAACGGTCACTCGGAAGCACCTGCCGCTAATTTCAAGTCTATTAGTCAGCCTACCCTGCATTGTGGGGCTCTACAGGGACGAATCTTCATACCCCTAGCTTCTTCTGGGAACCATATTGATGCGGATGCCAAAAATGGAAAACCGTGGATGTTCAGATTGATGAAGACTTACCTGAGGAGAAGACTCAAGAAAATACCAGCCCCAAGCTCAGACACACGGCTTGAACTCATATGGTGAATACTTTACATCACGTGGAGATACTGGCTCACCTGATGAGAAACAGCTTTTCTGGCTTCAAGGATCACGAAGAGCTCAAGGGACGATAACGCACCGGACACCAGATGTCAACCTGAGAAGGGGGATCAGCCTAGTTTGTAGCACTGAGAACTAGCTCACGATACACGAATCTACCGTGTGCCGGAAAAGACGCCTACAAAGGAGGACTGACTCACACTTAGGAGTTTGCCTCATTGAAACCGTATTTAGATTGGAGGATATGAGATACGAGCATTCTCACATATAGCCTTCAACAATACCATCATCGAGAGTATCTATGGAGAGTCTATAGATAAATGAGTTGCTAGTCGAGGAGGTACCTGAATTAATTATTTGCAAAGGAACAGGAAAGTACAAATATCCAAGGATAACACCAAACTTAGTGGAACAGTGTTCAATGATGACCGCTTGAAAGTAGACAACTTGAGATATCACGTTATTGATATCGCTGATTACATAGTTGGCAGAGGGAATTTTTGAACCCTCTAATTGACTCCATACAATCAGCCCTAATTGTACAAACGCACTACATGAATGGTGCAGTGACAAGCGGCTGAACATTGAACCTAAGAAAACAAAAATTGTAGTTTCCACTAAGGACTTCAGAACAGTACGTACCCGAGAACTGACTTCACCAGGTCAGGTGTTCAAGCTAGGAATATTTGTGGACAAGAGAGTCCCATTTTGTCAATGCAATTCACAGGAATATAGCTTTGTTTGTGACCGAATCTAAATTTAGAATGATTCATTCTCGGCGCCATGGTTTCGTAGGTAGAATGGTATGTGATTTTTGAATTTTTTCAGTGAAACGCACAAAATCTATATCATGAATAATTTTCCCATGCTGCTTCTTCAATACAACCCAAATCTGCCTTTTTCGTTTTCTCCTTAAGTATAATCCCCTACCCAACGATTCCATAGCTTTATGATGACGATGGTATTCTTAAAGCTCCTGTTTATCGTTTTTAGCATCAACTGGTGTATCAACAATAGCAATTGTGACCGCAGCAAGGTCTCCTAATGCTCCTAGAATAGAAAGTGTTAGTAGAAGGAGTCGAACTTAGGTAATGGTATAATGCTCGGTATTCTGATATGTTTCCTGTCTCCAGCTCGCTTGATTGCGATTCGTGCAACCTTCATTGCGTTCATAGCGAACTTTATCGAAGACGAAGATGACTCCATAGTCAAAATTCCCTACTATATTTTTTCAAACACCACTCCTTCCGCAACGTTTCTCATACGTTCAAACTTCATTCTACCGGCAACCAAAGGACAAGCAAATCTTTCATCGTCTTCCCGTTTTCAGATTTACCACGTTGGCCAGGCAGTGTCCTATTATATTTTATCAGCCTTATGGCGATCCGCTAGGAATTTTCATTGGGAATAAGATTTAACGTTTTGGTGACAAACCGGATTCAACGGATCGATACCTTTATGCCCAAATATATATGAAAATTCTCGGGAAATAGGTCACATTAACACTCTGTTTTGAAATTTTTGTCTTCACATACGTTTCGATCTCATGACCATCATCAGAAGACTTATTTTGTCAAAAAGGGGGTTTATTGAAACTAATTATAGCACAAGCGTCCATATCGCATAATTTTCAATCAAAAAGCCCACGCCGTCGAAACGAACAGAACCACGAATAATCGAAATTGAATCGTCAATATTGAAGTATAAATTTTTTGTAACAAGAATCCACTGTTCAGTAATATTCTTATGATATACAAGCACATGTTGCTATAGTTTCATAACAACAGTTGTTTATATATTGATCAGTCAGACTGATCTCTCGCGATAAGGGTTTGGAATTTATGTTTAAGGAAAGATAGCGTTATGGGAATCAAATGAGAGGTCTTAACGTGTAGAATATGAATGTTACAATCTACATTGTGAAAACATTCAATATGGCTGAAATAAATGTAAGAAAGTCAATTTTGATGCAACTATATATACCATTATATACCATACATGGGTATCAAACGAAAGGTGTCGACATGCAGAATGTTAATTTCCATATTTTTCATGAGAAGAAATCAATATCATGGATGCAGATCAGCAGAACATCTAACCATAGCTTTATGGGTATCAAAATTCAAAATGATTTTAACCAGTAACGATGATGACGTCACCGGCAGCGGTCACTGATTCAATCCGCCGACCATAGTTTACGAACGATGATGGTCAGATGAGGAATAAAATGCGAAAAATAATAATGATTATGTATTCATTATTCCTCACACTGATTTTGAGAACTCTATGTATAGCAATTTGAATAAATGGAGGTTATGATATAGATATCTAGTAAGTCTGCAAATATGTCATTATGCATATCTTTTGAAGAATACACAGTAGACTTTGCGAATTCGTGGAAAAAGTTCATAAACTGAGAAGAGACTTGAATTTTTACGGAGATGAAATTGAAGTTATAAGACTGTTGAATACATTAAGTGTGAGGAGTGAAGATAATGATGTGAGTGGAGGTAATAAAGACACATTTTGTGAATGAAAATTCTGAATGGTATTCTATACGCAAACGTTCCCCAACACGTTGAACGCATTCATATTCGTCTGAAGGATGTCGCCACCGATAATGTTGGTGAGGGAGTGTAACCGTACTGAATGGATTCCGATGAATTTTCAAAAAATCAATGATATTCAATTGAAGGTATTCATATTCAACATTCCACAAGAAAATCGTACAACCTGAATGGCAAATGATCCGACAATCATCATGTTTACCACATTTCCCATAAAAGACAACATCAGCACCATCCACACGTACATCATCCTCACTAGACGAAGAAATTCCTAAAATTTTTGCAATTTTGTATGCAATTTTATCTTTTTCATCAGTACTAATATTGAAAATGTTTGTAGCATATGTAAAGGAAGCTAGTTACCATATAAATATATGATTGGATGGAATATAAGTGTTTTAATAGAACTAAAAGGATGATAACAATAATTCGGACACGCGGTGATGACTTCACTGCGACGATGATGAACTTTTGAATGATGAAACATGTGCATAATAATTGTTACGGTGTGAAATATACGTTAGGTTAATTCAGAAAGGAAATCGATTATATTGAATCTATACTTGCAGCGACATCTACGAACGAAGGGTTGTGTCATATACAACGAAGGACATAAGTAAACAGGAATCTGATCTCATACTAAATTAACAACATTATCTTAATTGTTAAACAATCGTGAAAATATTATTGCTAAAAGATTCATAGTTATAGTGGAAGGGCACTGAGGAAGTTCCATGAGAATTGTAGTTGTTTTATAGAAGCAGTGGTCAACTGAAATGAATAATATATTGTCAGCAATTCATACAGAAATTAACAAATTACAAAGAAATGTTCTTAACAAAAGTTGTTCATAATTTAATCAGTCATAAAGGGAAATCAACAGTGGGGTTCCAATAAACAATTTGGGGAAATCGAAATCACGTGTTTCCAAAACGGTAGTAGGTGCTTATATACGGAAATCGAAAAGGATAAACAACAAATAACTTCAAGAAATCGATCAAACCAACAATTGGCTAAACGCATAGAACATTTATCGAAGTAAATCAATAAAGGTGAAGTAGGATCGAACATAATCAGATGCATAACTTTACTCGATTATATCTCCGAAAACCTGGAAGACACATAGGTGAAAAAGTAACCGGCTGTTGACAACATCTTGAGAATCAGTGCAAACTATAATTTAGAATTATTAACATCGAATTATGAAATTTAGAACGCAGAAATTACGGACAATTTCACGGGTTTATTTATTATGGGAAGTTGATCATAATTGTTCAGTAAAGTCCGGGGAAAATTATCTATATTCTGATACCTAACTCGAGTAGGTGATGCTACGCGATCCGCAATCTGATTACTCGCATAAAATCGTCAATTACGTTTAGTGACCAGTGTGGGAAATATATTCGGTCATGAACCTAATCATACGTTTAACAACGGGAGGTAAATTTGGTTGGGAATACTGAAGAGATCCGGAAATGTATATAAGGGATCGAAATCAAATTTATCATTATCTCATGTTATTTCAATAAAATAACATATCAGTAATAGTGCCTAATAAACCTTAATGAAGTTGGTGAAACATATTCAGTGCAATTAATTTGTGATATGTGGTATAGTGAATTACTGTGACAAGTGGTAGCAAATCTGTAGTGTCATACCGTAGACTTATTACGAGTTAGCTATTCTATTTGACGATTTCAAATAAAATTGTAATTGTTCATATCATTTGAAGTAATTTATCCTTCAACTTCATAATTTCGAGTCAGTGTTAGTCGAACAATAATGTTTAATTCAAGTAGCCTACAATTCCAGTATTTCATCAATCAGAATTTAATTCAATTCAAATAGTAATGATAATGATGATAACGATAAAGTGTTTATAAAAGGCATTGGCGTACTTAGAGTTTATTGGAATAATATTTGGATGAGTCGTGACATTCAATTCTGTAGGATTCATAACCAAGAAGCTAGTGCAAATTCAAACCATAGTTAAAAAGAATAATTATCAAGGAATCAAACACTGTGAGTATCGTTCATGAGTGATGTGTAAAGGAAAGTTCGATACAAACTAATTAAGAGTGTTGTTTCAAATCTTTCATTCAATTAAAGATATTGAAGGGTATTGTATTTGAGAAAATGTGGAGTCAATTTAATGAGGGTAATTACATACTATTGAAACATATCTCTGAGAAATACGATTAGTGCAAATTGTATATACCTTATAAATAATTGTTAATATTTACATTTTGAATTTATATTAATTTATGCGGCTTATATCAATTATTGTATATTTAGGTTAAGGATTTATTGTATATTAACATTTATCAAAAGGGAAGTAATTTTATAGCTTTGAGAAGAGTTGTTCAATTGTTGATTTAACTATCTCGTCAAACGTATACATAGTTAAAGATTCAATAGAATCATTGTTCGCCCCGAGGTCTCATGTATTATTCACACAATAGTATTGGTTGTGTTATCATTTAAATTATTATTATAAATAAACCACGTTGGCCCGTAGGAGTGATGTATATATACATTAATTCAAAACTACGTGACAAATGACCTGGTCAATGCCAATCCAATTTAAAAAAAAAATAAACCATTTTAGTAAAATTGATTTTATAATTTTATTAAACCAATACAATCATATCCAACCAGACCCAAAGAGGTAACACTGAAATAATTTACGTTTGACTACAATTGAGCGATTATTGAGGATGATTTTGATTAATTTTAGAATTAAATTTTATAACATGAAACTTTTTTTTTTTTAATATTTAGATTCTGGTATGGTACTAGTATGAGGTGTATTTACAGGTTTGAAATGGCACTAAAAATTTTACAGTTTGAGGTAAAGCATATACAGGTTGTGTTGCTACAAGTCACACATCAAGGGGGAAGATATGTGTAAGAAAGTGGGATATTAAATTCACAGGGGGAAGTGATAGCTTGGGGGTGAATGAATTCCTGGACAGAATAGTCGAATTAGGGGAAGCACGGGTGCACAGGAGTCGGACCTACTACAAGGCATAGTGGAACTTTTGGGAGGCAAGGCCCTCATATGGTATAGGTCAATTGAGACAGATGTCAGTAGTTGGGGAGACTTGTGTATGAAGATGAAAGAGGAATTCTCACCTATAAGCTACAACGAGAAACTTTGAGGGGATGTGATCAAGGCTAGGACTTAAGGCCTAGATGAAACAGTTAGGATGTTTGTAGCAACAATAAATGGATCATGCAAAAGATTAAATACCAGTTCCTCGGAAGAGGTCGAACTAAACATCTTGAGGGAGAATATCCTTCCATTTTACCAATATCAATTGGGATTGAATGAAGTTAACACTATTGCACAATTAATAAAGTATTGCGAACGGATTGAGCAGAATAGGAACTCGATTGAAAATTTTAAACCACCCACAAAAGGGAAAACATTAATGGAGGAAGAGTTGTCGTATAGGCATAGTGCTAACGCGAGCACTAGACAAGTACACAATGTGGAGTCTATGTACGATAAATTTGGGGAGTTGGGACTAGACAGGGACAATAGAGACTCTAGTAGTCAGAAAGATAGGACGCATGAAAGAGGGAATGAGATAAGGAGGGTGAGCAAGGATAGGAAAAGATGCGACAGTGCGGAACGTTATCATATCAGTAGAGATAATGTTAATAGAGATAGGAATAATACCGGTAGAAACAGGGATAGGCCCGCATCAAATATGAGGTTCAGGAGCAGGGAAAGATATGATGAGTATGAAAGAGAACCCATACGAAATTCAAATAAACCACAAGTCAATGATAGGCAAGTTACATTTGTAAAAGTGTCTGAGTTAAAATGTTGGAATTACTCTAAGTTAGGTCATGTGGCTAGATTCTGTAAACAGAACAGTTTAAAATGCTACGGGTGCGGTAAAGCGGGATTTATCAGGTCAAATTGTCCCAACTCTTGGAATTTGGAAAACGAATAGTAGGGTCTAGACTAAGTCGGAGGCTAGACTAGAAAAATAGTAGCATCGACAATAAAAACTACAAAACGCACCATTCTCCAAGGGGGATTAATTATGTTCTATCACAGTCTGAAGGTTCAGAGAGTAGATGGGGTAGAAATGCATGCTTTGTTAGACAGTGGAGCGAACGACGTGTTCATGGGAAGGAGTGGTTGGAACAAGAGTGGATGTAGGGTGAAAATAGGGCAATCGAAGGTGTGTGATTGTACGATAGCGGACGGGAGCAAACTGCAATGTATGGGGTCATGGAAGGTGCCGATAAAACTAGAAGATAAGTCGGAGGTTTTCGAAATATTATTGGACACCGAACTCATACATAATCTTGTTCTCGGAACGAATTTCTGGATACGGATGGGAATAATACCGGATCTGAGAAATGGGAAATTGTTCTTTGAAAAAGAAAGACAATACAATTCGATAACGAATTGTATTAGAGGTGCCTAAGACCTGTCAGGCAAACAGCGATCACAACTGAACGAGGTTGTCAATAAATACTTTGAGGACATTAAAGATATCAGGTAAGGCTGCACAAATTTGGTGAAACATACCATTACAACCTTGAGCCCGCCTATCAGATCTCGGTATTGAAGAGTGAGTCCGTATATGCAGAGGGTGATAGATGATGAAATGGACGATATGCTTGCACTAGGTGTGATTGAGAGGTGTGAAAGTCCATGGAGTTCACCAATATTAATGGTGCCGAAAAAGGCCAAAGACGAATACAGGTTCTGCGTCGTCTACAGGAGACTCGATAAAGTATCCGAAAGGTGTGCATATCCCATGCACTCCATCAATGGGATTTTGGACAAACTCGGAAATAGCCGATATTTGTCTACCTTCGATCTGAAGAGTGGATACTGGCAAGTTAAACTGAAGACTCAAAGCAGTAAATTTACTGCTCTTGGTATACCTGGTGGGGTACAGTACTAGTTCACACGGATGCCATTTGGATTACATGGAGCTCCAGCAACATTCCAGGCCTTGATAGACAAGGTATTCGAATCAGAAATGGAACCATATCTGTTCCCATACCTGGATGACATTATCATAACCACACCTGACTTCGATACCCATATTTCAGTTCTTAAGGAGGTGAGTAGGTACAGTGGGCTACCTTTGAGACAGGAAGTGTGACGTCACATCCGGTGTTTGTAAATAGTGTTATCGGGTAGACAGCGTTGTAACGAAGCTTAAATTTCGAAAGATTATTTAATTCAGATCAGGCAATAAATGCGGATGTTACATGTAATTTCAGTTTGAACAGTTCATTATTTCAATAGATATGAATGAATTCCGAATGTGTATTCCGTGATTGCCACTTTTCTAAATCTCCGTAATTTCAAATAAGTATAATTATTCAAATAGATGAATCTAATTCACGCCCGTTCAAAATTGCATTTCATTCCGATAAAAACATGTTGCAAAAACAGGGGCTGGCCAGTTAAGACACCAAACTTTGTGCAGCCTTATGTATAAAAATTGCGAACAACCTAAAAAACTCCGATAACACTTGTTTACTCCGCTGGGAGGAACTGGTGTGATATCATGAGCGCGAATTTTAGATCTAAAAAGTAGCGTCACTTTTAACCATTGTTCGGGGCATAAGTAAAAACTATTGGCACAAAAATAAGGATTTGGTGGAGCAGACCTGTCCAGAACCTCGGAAAACATATAAAAGCCGTGACAGCCGAAAGATCGCTCTCTTGTGTTTTTGAATTTCGAGCCGAACAGTATCTCTTGTGTTTTTGAATTTCGATCAGTGCAGTTACTCTCTTGTGTTTTTGATTTTCAATTAGTAAAGTAGCTCTCTTGTGTTTTTGGAATTTATTCGAGTGAGTCAGAGATTTAAAAGCTGTGAAGTAACAATAGTGTTCTGTTTGTGTGTGTGAATTTTACAAAAAGGTAAATGATAGCAAATAGTTTATATTTTTGAGCATTACGATATATTGATTTCCGTAATTTATGATTGTTATTGTAATTGGTGAACGTTTGTACGATACCTGAGTTTTGTAGTAATCAGTAATTTGAATTGGTGAATTTGAGTTTATCCTAGTCATAGGTCGAATCGCACACGATTTGAATTCGCGCGTGAATTGAAATATTCAAGTAATTGTGTGGTGTGTACAGAGTGTGTATGTTTGAACGACAGGGGCGTCTTTGGTATATTTGTGCACACTGTGTCACTCCAGAAGTATAAGTATATCCTAAGACGACCAAACCACCAACGGCTTGTGCACACTGTGTCACTCCAGAAGTATGAGCTGAGGGTGGTTGTGTGGTTGTGTGATTGAGAATCGTAATAATTCCCTTAATACTATGAGAAGTCCTCGGCCGTGGATATAGGGGTTATTGCAGATGTGATAGTTAGGGTTTGTGCACACTGTGTCACCCCGGAAGTATAAACCCTAATTGTCTAGGTTCCGAATCTGTAAAGTGAATAAAATCTAACACTGTCACACAATTACCGGGCACTCCGTGAAAGTTAGTACAAGGGTGGGTGAGATGACAAAATAAACTCAATTAGAGTAATTAACCGAAACATAGTAAAATCTGATATCGTACAATCGGAAAACTAGTGCAAACAATATTTTCCGAACCAACCGAATTAATAACCGAATATACCGTAGTGTGATTTGAACATTTCATTTATTAGTGCTGCTATCTAAGATTTACCGCATACTGCTCATTACGCTGAGACCTGTTTGATTCATACTTTTCCGCAAATTGATCATTCTGAATCATTCATCAACCGATCCCGTACCGCTGAATAAAATTTAGTGACCGGACTTATTGTAGAGTTGACTTCTTGAAAGAGTTTTCATTTACCGTTTGAGCTTCATTACATTTTCCGCCTGGGTGTAATTTTGTGAAATAATACCGTTCAATTGCATTTATATTGATTATTCTGAAAGTGTACTTGTTATATTTATTATATATTTTATTATTTGGAATTCCCCGTTTTATTGAATTATTTCTGCTCCATCTTCAAACGAGCTAAGTTATAACCAGGTATCAATTGTAATTAAAGCCTACAATTTCGATACTGTTTTCTGCCCATTGGACTCTGGTTATACTTCACTGTAGCTACCCTAGGGACAAGGCTATCTTTAGATAGCATAGTAACAAGCCTTGTGGAGAGGACCCTAGCAGAAGTCCTCAAAAAGGAGTTAACCTTTGGGAAAAATCTGGCGCCCGAGGATTCGAAGCTTACCGCAGTAAGCAAATTACCGAAAAGCCGCAAGGGCACGTTATAAAATGACGCCCACGAGCAGGGACTTTTGAAAATTGACCGAGAGGGAATTTTATTTCTTTTATTCCGAAAAATGAAATGTTGAATAATTTATTGCAATTGAACCGGTAGTCCGTTTATATAGTGTGACAGAAAAACAAGCTTCAAGTCCCCGACGTTTCGAATACGTTTTCGATCCATCCCCAGGAGTTTGTATTTGAATTTTGGAAATTTGGAAAAGTTTTGACAGAAACTTGTTCCCCGTGCTCACCAAGGTTGTTTGGTGAAATGTGTTTTTCGATCCCCCGTTTCAGGGGAAACATCAAGTTTTTAACAGAAAATCTGACTGAGAAATCGATTGTTCCGTGAGGTGTAGAATTGTTAACTACACCTCAGTGTTTTGCCCAAATTTCGATTTTTGCCCATATTTTGCCCTTTGATTTTCCCAGTCAACCTTGACCCTGATTGGGCGAGTCATAGCTCCTTTCCAAGTAAATCGATACCAAGGAAGCCGTTGGTAACATTTTTGGGCGGATTGGCTCAACCGTTTTGTAGTTACCTCCCGAAATCAAAGTTACGTTGCCCAAATTGGGGCAAGTGATTTGATTGCTTCTGCCTTGTTGGAAGGAAGGTGTGGACTGGTTTTGGTTACCGCACCCTCTTCCGTTACCTACCCCTGAGAAAAATAATTTATTTTTGGGGTTGAAAATTTTGATTTTGAATTGGATTGGATAATATGGAGTTTCCTGGGTATACAGGTGCCATACCTAAGGTGCCGCAGCCTACGCCTACCAGTATGGAGGAAATGGCAGCACATTTTGACGAAATGGCGCAGTTCTGCTCTAATAGCGAGGATAGCCAGACTGAGACTACGGAAGTTGATTCGAAAGTCAACTGGATTTACTTACTGAAGAAAGCACAACTTCAGGAAGTGCTGCCCAATCATGATATTGACCATAATGGATCCGCCGAAGACTTACGCCGTAGGTGCGTAAAGGGAGTCCGTAAAGGAATAATAAGCCCTCCGCGTGGAATGTTGAAAAAGATTGCCAGTACCATGGCAACGCTAACCAAGGCTTTGACAACCGAAGTAGCACTAAACACAACACCGACGTTTAGTCCTTCGGGGGTTCAATCAAGACCGGCAATAAGGAGCACACCGAGGATACAGCCGTCGTATTGGTCAACTACGTCCACTACGAATACACTGACATACACGAACACTGTGGTAATGACGGCACCACCGATTCAAACGCCGATATATCCTTCCCCGCCGAATCCTATGAACCCTCCGATTTATAGGACCACGTCGTCAGATGTGACACCGGCGTGGATGCAAGGACCGACCGTTCCGCAATTACCGATGGTTCCACAGTTACCATTTGTTCCACAAGCCCCTAAGGTTCCGCAGGTACCATTTGTTCCGCAAGCACCTGCCCAATATGTTCTTGTTACTGTTATTCCGCAAGGGTACAATATGCCGTTCAGTCATGTTCAGCATGTGCCTGGATATAGTTATTCAGCTCCGGGTAGTGCTCCGCGTTTGAATCAATACAGAATTCAATTCAATGGAACGTCAGATCCCGCTACGTTCCTGGAACGGCTAGAACAGATAGCAATGCAACTGAATACACCGAAAGATTCTTTATTGTTATCGTTACCAGAAGTTTTGGATGGCACCGCACTATTGTGGTATCGGAATAATCGTAGCCGCTGGGCTACGTTCGCCGATTTCCGAAGAGACTTCACCTTATTTTTCATGGATGCCAATTACCACATTGATCTGGAAGTACAGATCAGCCGCAGGCATCAACACATGAATGAGAGCGCCACTGCATATGTTGTGGATATGCAAACACTTATCAGGAGACATGGTGCAATGACCACAGAACGGGAATTGTTCTGGTTGCACCGAAATTTATTGCCTGAGTATAGGCAATTTATCCGGCAAGGGACTTTTAACGACGTGTCGTCGTTAATGCTACAAGCAAAAGAATATGAGAATCTGCAGGCTGAGCAGAAACTCATGCAGAAGAGGATGTATCCAGTGTCAGTGAAGGCACAAATTCTCAGTCCAACAGTAAGGACTATGGAGCCGCAGGGTAGGCAACCTGCACCTGAACCGTCATCGCCAGTCAAGTTTGGGATACCGAATGTCCCTGAACAGACTTGTTGGGATTGTGGTCTCCGCGGCCACTTCAGGACGCAGTGCCCCACCAGGCTGAAGCCGAGTACCGTAACACAGCCCATCTCTTGTTGGAGATGTGGGGAAACTGGGCATGGCAAAAATAATTGTCGGAATGTACCGAAATTATTTTGCTCGAGATGCCGCCGCCCTGGGATATTGTCGCGAGATTGTCCATGTCCGGGACAGGGAAACGTCCGCGGGACTGCGAGGTAGCGAGGCCGAAGCAGATCCCGGTTGAACAGGCCTCGAGGAAGAAGGTGAAAACCCTTCACCTCACCACTGTTGTGAACTGCACCGCGGATAAGGAGTCCGCCGGTGCCGCTGAAAATACCGTAAATTCTAATACCGATAATAAACCGAAATTACCGAATAAGTGTGAAAGTAAAGTTAAAGTAGAGACCGCTGTAGGGACGAAAGACAGTAAATTGAAAAATGAGAGTATTCTAGCCCCGTGTTGGTTCCGGGTTACGAATAGGCCATCGGTGAAACCCGCCTGGGGTAGAAGTCCCCTAAGAAGAGTGTTGAATCGTGTGGCTGATGCCCTGTCACGCGATTCGCTACCGAACAAGGAGGAAACAAATGACAATCAAAAGTTATTCGTACTGAATGACCCCGTGAATTGTAACTGGTACAATTCAAAGAAAGCCGAAGTTGAAAAGAGTCCAGAATCATATCCGGATTATTGTGTGAAAGATAATCGGTTGTACCGCCACTTCTGGGACTCTAATGACTTGTCCGAACCGGAAATGAGAGATCCGTGGAAGCTATGTGTTCCGAAACCGCTCCGGTTGAACGTTCAGAAAGAAAACGATGACAGTCCGACTGCAGGACATTTAGGTATTGCCAAGACGATTGCGCGAATATCCCACAAGTATTATTGGCCGGGGATGTTCCGCGATATTGCGAAGTACGTGCGTGGATGTACGCAGTGCCAAGCTTTCAAAGTGTCTCAACAGCAGAGGCCTGGATTTATGCAGCCGACAGTAAATCAGTTTCCTTGGAAGTGTGTGAGCACTGACTTGGTAGGACCGTTACCAAGATCCGCCAAGGGAAACAATTTTATTCTTGTCATGCAGGACCGTTTTACGAAGTGGGTACAGGGTAAGCCGTTGAGAAAAGCTACCGCGCAGGCGGTAACTCAAGCCTTCTACGAAGAGATCATAACTCGTTTTGGTTGTCCGGAAACCGTTATCAGCGACAATGGGACGCAGTACGAAAGTAAAATTTTCAAGACACTCCTGAAGGAGTTTGGGATTAGGCATCGCCTCACTCCTACATATACTCCACAATGCAATCCCGTGGAGAGAACAAACCGAACTTTAAAAACCATGATTGCACAATTTTGCAATGGAGACCACAGAAAATAGGATAAGTTTCTACCCGATTTTCTATTTGTCCTAAATTCTGCCCCACATGAATCCACCGGATTTTCACCTGCCTTTTTAAATTTTGGCCGAGAACTTGAAGTTCCAAATTCGATAGTCCGTTCCTTTACCGCTCCGGTGGAGACCGAGGAAAATATTCCTACCGATCCGAATCGTGGACAGATTTCAGAACACCGAACTAGATTAGACAAATTACGTGAAACTTTCCAACTGGTGCGTATCCAGTTATCCCGTGCTTTTACCCATGAAAGCCGTTATTATAATCTCCGTCGTCGAGATTGGCGTTGTCACGTGGGTGATAAAGTAATGAAGGTAGAGCATCACCTGTCTTCTAGTGTTCGACAATTTGCCGCTAAATTGACTCCAAAATATACCGGTCCATTTACGGTAATCAAAGTAATTTCTCCGGTCATTTACGACCTGAAAGGCGAGGATGGCAAGCAAGTTAAACGAGTCCATATCAAAGATCTAAAGCCGTATAATGTTCCTGGCTTCCCGGGAAGTTGAAATGAATCGAGGTACCGAAAGATATAGATACCGTTGGACAAAGTATCAAGTAGTACAATTACTCATTATTATGATTCAATGTTCACAGGTGATAATATGTCGTACGAACCGTCCGATTTCATTGAGATAGTGCTAGATGAAGCACTGCAAAATATGGAGGTTCAACCGAAAATAACCATGTTGGATGCCGCATCATCTCCGCCGAAACCGGAAGAGGTACAGTCCGAACAAGTCCAAGCTATGAAAATCCCAGCTGCTCCGACGACCCAGACGCGGATGGAACCGATCTACCTGCCCGTCCAGATATGGGGATTATGCGAGCTATGTGGAGATCCAGGATACCGGAGAGAAAGGTGCAACCAGACAACGCGTCCATCCTTTGTAGTCCTGACTAAGAAGAAGTTTTAAGTTCCATTCCGAAGAGGAAGAGGTTTCAAGCTTTCCGTTGTGAAGAAGAAGTTTTAAGTTTTCCCATTCCGAAGAAGTGCAGACCTCCATTCCGCAGCAAAATTTTCATTTCATGTTCCAAGTAAGATATTCCTATTCCGCGATGTTCCCTACGAAGGAAATTCAAGTTTTAACGTCAGGTTAGGGTATCTTACCTTTGTATTAGATTTTTTTTTCGTATGAATTCTCGAATGAGAATTGAAAAATGAAAGAATCAGATTCTTTCATTTTTAACCGAACTTAGGGGGGGATGTAAAGAAGCTTAAATTTCGAAAGATTATTTAATTCAGATCAGGCAATAAATACGGATGTTACATGTAATTTCAGTTTGAACAGTTCATTATTTCAATAGATATGAATGAATTCCGAATAAGTATTCCGTGATTGCCACTTTTCTAAATCTCCGTAATTTCAAATAAGTATAATTATTCAAATAGATGAATCTAATTCACGCCCGTTCAAAATTGCATTTCATTCCGATAAAAACATGTTGCAAAAACAGGGGCTGGCCAGTTAAGACACCAAACTTTGTGCAGCCTTATGTATAAAAAGGGCGAACAA
This sequence comes from Endomychus coccineus, assembly GCA_958510875.1. Classification (NCBI taxonomy): domain Eukaryota; kingdom Metazoa; phylum Arthropoda; class Insecta; order Coleoptera; family Endomychidae; genus Endomychus; species Endomychus coccineus. Next base: position 143,039 of record CAUEHT010000010.1, on the reverse strand, counting down.
CCTAAAAAACTCCGATAACACTTGTTTACTCCGCTGGGAGGAACTGGTGTGATATCATGAGCGCGAATTCTAGATCTAAAAAGTAGCGTCACTTTTAACCATTGTTCGGGGCATAAGTAAAAACTATTGGCACAAAAATAAGGATTTGGTGGAGCAGACCTGTCCAGAACCTCGGAAAACATATAAAAGCCGTGACAGCCGAAAGATCGCTCTCTTGTGTTTTTGAATTTCGAGCCGAACAGTATCTCTTTTGTTTTTGAATTTCGATCAGTGCAGTTACTCTCTTGTGTTTTTGATTTTCAATTAGTGAAGTAGCTCTCTTGTGTTTTTGGAATTTATTCGAGTGAGTCAGAGATTTAAAAGCTGTGAAGTAACAATAGTGTTCTGTTTGTGTGTGTGAATTTTACAAAAAGGTAAATGATAGCAAATAGTTTATATTTTTGAGCATTACGATATATTGATTTCCGTAATTTATGATTGTTATTGTAATTGGTGAACGTTTGTACGATACCTGAGTTTTGTAGTATTCAGTAATTTGAATTGGTGAATTTGAGTTTATCCTAGTCATAGGTCGAATTGTACACGATTTGAATTCGCGAGTGAATTGAAATATTCAAGTAATTGTGTGGTGTGTACAGAGTGTGTATGTTTGAACGACAGGGGCGTCTTTGGTATATTTGTGCACACCGTGTCACTCCAGAAGTATAAGTATATCCTAAGACGACCAAACCACCAACGGCTTGTGCACACTGTGTCACTCCAGAAGTATAAGCTGAGGGTGGATGTGTGGTTGTGTGATTGAGAATCGTAATAATTCCCTTAATACTATGAGAAGTCCTCGGCCGTGGGTATAGGGGTTATTGCAGATGTGATAGTTAGGGTTTGTGCACACTGTGTCACCCCGGAAGTATAAACCCTAATTGTCTAGGTTCCGAATCTGTAAAGTGAATAAAATCTAACACTGTCACACAATTACCGGGCACTCCGTGAAAGTTAGTACAAGGGTGGGTGAGATGACAGAATAAACTCAATTAGACTAATTAACCGAAACATAGTAAAATCTGATATCGTACAATCGGAAAACTAGTGCAAACAGTATTTTCCGAACCAACCGAATTAATAACCGAATATATCGTAGTGTGATTTGAACATTTCATTTATTAGTGCTGCTATCTAAGATTTACCGCATACCGCTCATCACGCTAAGACCTGTTTGATTCGTACTTTTCCGCAAATTGATCATTCTGAATCATTCATCAACCGATCCCGTACCGCTGAATAAAATTTAGTGACCGGACTTATTGTAGAGTTGACTTCTTTAAAGAGTTTTCATTTACCGTTTGAGCTTCATTACATTTTCCGTCTGGGTGTAATTTTGTGAAATAATACCGTTCAATTGCATTTATATTGATTATTCTGAAAGTGTACTTGTTATATTTATTATATATTTTATTATTTGGAATTCCCCGTTTTATTGAATTATTTCTGCTCCATCTTCAAACGAGCTAAGTTATAACCAGGTATCAATTGTAATTAAAGCCTACAATTTCAATACTGTTTTCTGCCCATTGGACTCTGGTTATACTTCACTGTAGCTACCCTAGGGACAAGGCTATCTTTAGATAGCATAGTAACAAGCCTTGTGGAGAGGACCCTAGCAGAAGTCCTCAAAAAGGAGTTAACCTTTGGGGAAAATCTGGCGCCCGAGGATTCGAAGCTTACCGCAGTAAGCAAATTACCGAAAAGCCGCAAGGGCACGTTATAGCGTTATCGGGTAGATAGCGTTATCAGTGATTGTGAGTCACCCGGTCTGGCGATGGGCATCCAGTGTGTGTAGTGTTATCGGGTAGATAGCGTTATCGAGTAGAACGAGGCGGTCAACGAGGTGTCATGGCGTGTTACATCACCGAGGTGGCTATCACATGTTCCTTCAACGAGGTGTCTGTCACGGAGGTCTTAAACGAGGTGTCATGGCGTCTGTCACGTGTTACATCGCCGAGGTGACTATCATGTGTTCCTTAAACGAGGTGTCTGTAGTCACGCAGGTCTTGAACGAGGTGACATGGCGTCTGTCACGTGTTACATCAACGAGGTGTCTGTCACGTGGGTCTTCAACGTGGCGTCTGTCACGAGGTATCATGGCGGTTGTCACGTGTGAATCCATCATAACGTCTACGACGTGTACATCAAATGAATCAATAAAGAAAAATGGTGTTCTCTGGTGAGAAAGATTGAGAGGGATCCGAACCCGCGTCATTTTTTATCTGAAAATGTTCATGATTTTATTATATTACATGTATACTTACCAGTTCGATCGACGTCCTATCTCTCACCCGCAAGAATACCATTTAGTTTTGATTGTACATTTCAGGTTGAAAAAGTCAATAGCTTGACATGCGCAGTGTATGAGGGAGTGTGTTGTTGTGTGTGACTGCTCCAACTAAATCGAACTCTAATCAGTTCGTGATAATGTCTCCTCGATTATACAACAGTTTTATCCACAGTGTGCTTACCACCGTGTACGATGCGAGGGAATTCGTAATAAGCGTATTTTCGCCGCGTTTGATGAAAATCCTCGAAGAATTACAATTATCATCCAAAAATTGGATAATCGCTGGGGAATTCATAGCTTTCCTTGTGGGGGCCTCGATCGATTGGGCGTATGCTGATATTTTTTATTTCGGAGGAGATTTCGATCTTCCCCCTCCTGAAGATTGGAAGATAATCGATATGAATATAGACGGTCAGTTCAAATATAAACATAGAAGAATGAGAAAAATCATATTGCATCAACTTTCGGGTATCGTTCCGAAACCCGGATCGTATATACTTCATTGTTTCAGAGTGCTACATGATATCGATGTCGATTTCCATCGAATCGCACTACTACCATACCGATGTGAGATAATGGACATGCGCAGCATCCGAAGAGATATTTCAAAATCTTACACCTTTAAGATGTTTCAACTGTTTTCTGAGATAGGAGGGGGGGGTCGATTACGTTAACTATAGAATAAGTCCACCATCACTACAAATTTTGTGCTTCGACGTACTCTTTCGAAATTTCGATAAAATCAAAAAAACATGTCAATGATCTGCGCATGTGCAACTAGATATTTGGATAGTTTATCATTCTAGTTTGAAATGTCGTCTATAGTGGTTAATATTCAAAGTTTCCCGATTTCTGCAAACGTATATAAAATCAACGAACTCTTTGTTGGACTGTAAGAAAAGGTTGGAGAAATATTTTCCATTTAAACCATCAAAATCGATGGATCAACTATCCGAGAGGCAAATGAGGAAAATATTTCATTGTGGAAAATCACGGGATTCAATGGACCCCAGGTTATCAGGAATATGATGAATTGTATGACATTTTGAAGGAAAATATCGATCCGGATGCTACTGTTTATGTATGTGGGAAGATAGGAGCTAAGTTTCTACGGGGACGTTCCAAAAATTGGGGTTAGATCGAGTAGAAGTGGTGAATTTGAAAGGTGTATGTCCAAAATAAGAGCGAGGAAATTGTGAATTTATCTGTCTACATCACCCCAATAGTGTGAATCCTATGTGTTCTAGTACGAATAATTGGAAGATATTCGAATTTCTTACGAAGGAAGATGTTCTGTGGCTCTCAAAACAATAATATAGATATCTAGTGAGTCTACAAATATATCGTTATGCATATATCTTTTGAAGAATACACACGCAGACTTTGCGAATTCGTGGAAAAAGTTCATAAACTAAGAAGAGACTTCAATTTTTACGCAGATAAAATTAGAGTTATAAGACTGCTGAACAAATTAAGTGTAAAAAATGAGGATGATGGGAGTGGGAGTGTTTGTGATTCTAATCACAATTCTGAATGGTATTCTATACGCGAACGTTCCTCAACACGTTGATCGCATCTATATTTGTCTGAAGGATGTCGGTGGTGTTGGTGGTGGGGAGTGTAAACGTACCGAATGGATTTCGATGGATTTTCAAAAAATCAACGATAACCAATTGGAGGTATTCACATTTAACATCCCACAAGACAATCGCACCACCATACATTATAAACTTAAACTCTTATTCTTCGATCGAAGTGAGGGGGATATGGCTGAATGGCAGATGATACTACAATCATCATGTTTACCACATCTCGTACAAAAGACACGTCTTCTACACTCACATCATCTGCAATAGAAGAAGGAATCCCTAAGATTTTCGCAATTTTGTATGTTATTTTATCTTCTTTATCAGTGTTATTATTGAAAATGTTTGTTAGAAATGTGAAGAAAGCTATTTACCATTTGAATAAATAATTATTATTATATAAAGGAGATGTTTTATTAAAACAAACAAAAGATTGATAATAATAATATTTCAGAATAGAATAAATATCATTTAGGTAGTATTATATTCAGAAACCACTGCTGTAATTTATCCACATGGTGAACTGCACACATGTATTTTCCACCGTCATTACGATGATTCAGACAGGTCAAATTGTTTGTTTGCTCAAATTTCCCCGTTCCACGTTGAGTACCATCTAAACTATGAACATCTACGATGTGTGGGTAAATATCCAATTCTATACACTCCCTTCTGAAAAATTCGGCTTTTTGCTGTCCTCGGACATACATATAGTCGACTGCGCGCAGGAGAATCGATTTAAGAATATTATTTATTTCTTCATAATCCACATTCCCAGATACATAATCGAGTCCATGATAAGACTTTTGTGAATACCATACGGATTTCCGCTCCTTTGCATTTAGCGATGAATAAGATGTGTGCGGTTTGAATAAGGAATAATGACGTTTGAATCCAATTTGTATACATATTTCTTTTGGATGGAAGGCATCGTCAATGAAGAACCCCTGAATGTCAACTAATTCGATTCTCATGATGCGATTCGCTTGGAGTTTCGATTTAGACTGACTGATATTTAATTGAGACTTGACAATTTCGGTGGGGGGGTAGTATTCCATCAAGCAATCGTGAATGATGATGCAATATGCCTTAGTATTGGCTGGAAATTCTTTATCCGCTTCAATATCCAATCGTATGTCGATTGTTCATGATTTTACCGCCTCCTCTTGTCTAGAACAATCGATGATGTAAAGCGCGCGTTTTTTGAATTTATCATAAGCCAATATGGGATGTTTTGTTGTGGAATTCGTGTAGCTAGGATAGAAATCGGTATAGTTGTGGTGGGCTGGAACGAAATCTTCATTGGCAGAGTCCAAGTTCATCCGTTCGTTAGGCCAATACCCTCCGTTCAGCGATAAGCGGATACTTGATATATCCACATGATCGAATATTGTAGGATTGGCTTTCACATTGTTACGTTTATCGGTTTGGAAAAATACGATAACATACCGTCGTTTTTCGACGGACGCGCTAGTTTTCACAGCCCATATTTCTCTCTTCGCATCGGCCGTTATGGCAGACAACTCGTGTAGCTCCCACTTCCGGGAAGCGAATATAACAGGAGAATCGCTCTTGATGGATCGCAATAGCTTTTCTCTAATTAGATCGTTGAGAAAGATATATTTCACCTTCTACTCTATACTATCAATCAGAAATTTGACTGTGGTAGCTGCGTTCTCAATTATAACGCAATCGTTATCGTTTCGAGCACGTACCAATCGAGTCGTTTGTCGTTCGAACGTGATTCGGGTTTAATCGTTGGAAATGTTGGAAATATGCTTGAGTGGGATGAGTAAACTGAACGAATTTGTTGCGTTCAATATAACACTTTATTCCGAATAAGTCCAGCTGTCTATAGACATATGCGTCGAATCTGTGTAGAATAACATGTGCATCCTCGCACAGCGCTAACTATTCCATAGTCACGTACAGTTTCAATGTCTCTACCGCTCTCGCTGTAGGAACACGAGTCGAAAAGAAAAGGCCCATAATTAGGTACCAATATTACATTCCCCACTCCACTACCTTCGATTTTCCCTTTGATCGCCAACAGAGTATCTTTCATAGCAAAAAAAGCGTCTACTTAATTTATTCCAAACTCTATGATATCGCTGTCAATGAACGCCTTGACGAATGGTGTAATCGATCTGTACTCGGCTTTTCGAATCGATGCATCAAATTTCGGTTCCTGGTATATATCGAAAATAGGTGAGATGATCGCTGTATGATGAACATCTCTAGCATCGCTACTGTTACGTGCATACTTCACTTTGGATAATGACATTCTCGTTTAAGACGAAACCCCAATGATTTCAAAATTACGATGTTGGCTCCGGTGAGTAGGTCACGCACTTTAGATGTTTTGTTGAAGACTGATGATGATGTGGTGGGGGAACTGTTTTTATTGTTGTTGTCCACAAACAACACCATATTTTCTATACTTCTTGTGAATGTAAATGTAGAATACTTCCTTCACCACGAAAGTTTATTGGTTTCAAATGCTGATCTAAAGCTAGTACGGTTATGTTGGTAATCTCTCCGATATCGAATACTGGTAGATAGAGAGGATTCTTCGAATGCTCCACAATCCTATAGCCGGGGTAGATGGTGATAGGAAAATCGTCGATCGTATGCGCAGGTCTATTTCGATAGAAGGCTCCCACTGTAATGTTCGACTCTAAACGTATGTTGGTGACTTTTATTATGTTGACAGTTAAATCAGACACGTGCACCACACCCTCCTTCAATACCCCATGCGAAAATTCCAATATATTAGCAAGACAATCGTTTTTTTCAAACGAAACATCGTGATAATTATGGAATATTTCACACTTTAACGTATTATTATTCGGTTTCAGCGAGAATGTATCTTCTTTAACCTTCAATTTTTCCCTGATAAATTTTCCGATATCGTTTATCTCATAGTTTCCAGCCGTAATTGTTATCGCTTCAAGAGACTTAGTCTTCGCTTTTGTTTTATCTCCTTCTACGTTAAAGTGGAATTTCCCGTTCTCTATATTGGGTATGGGATTGAATGAATTGAATCCCAACAATGCTAAATAATATTTTTTGTCGGGCCTCAGCACAATCGAATTCTGCGGTGTGAACGAGAATATATGATTGGTGCTTGTTAACGTGAACAACTGAGACATGATACTAATAAAAATTTATTGAAACATCTCTATTTATATTTTAACATTAATAGATGGAAGAAGTATGATCTCATAAAGTATGGGTCGTCTTTGCAAACTTCTTCTATCAACACTTGCTTCTCGTGATGAGTTATCACCTCGTTCTCCATGATGTGAGGAATCTGCTCAAATAAACATTGAGAACATAGTGCGCGTGGGGGTTGTGGACCATCGCAATCTTCATCGACATATTCCTTACACTGAATATGACGGTAAAAGTAATCAAACATATGTTCCGGAACCTCATTCTGATTGAGAAACACCACATCCAAATATTTTAGGATGTATTCCATCGGTAGAAACGTTAAATTCTTACGTGTAAGTTCGCTCGTAGGTTTATTGATAGTCTCGATCAAATTTCCATAAATAAAATCGATGATTCTCCTCAAACTACTCCCACTACTACTCTCATTTTCACATATGTATTATATTACTGCAGAAGTGAAATCCATGGTGGTGTCTGTTTGTTACTCTTCGAATAATCGAGTGTGACTGAGAAATTTCAAAAACAGCTGTCCACATATCACTTGATTATAGTTCTGATAGGTGTCGTTATTGTAGAAAATCCTAACTTTCTCACCCAAATATCGAACGAGTTCCTTTGGTGGCTTAAAATTTCCAAAAGAATCAAAATATTCTACATCGTTATCGATTTTTCTGAACACTACCCAATGCGTTTCATTCTTTTTACTCAAGTCCAAATTCAGAATGATACATTCACGACGTCTAGGTTTGAGCGGTAGCGTATCTCGCATAAAGACACCTCGAAAATTTGGGATTTTCAAAATTCTAGCGAAACGTATCAAATCTCGATCGTACATTGGTCTATCATCGGGTAGCTTTTTCGAAAATTTTTTGTTGCTTCTTCAAAAACAATCCTCTAGCGTTGCGTTTCAAGTATTAACCTTTTCTCAGCGATCCCATAGCTTCGTTGTGACGTTGATCTTCTTCAAACTTCTTTTTGGCATTTTTAGCGTTAATCACCGTATTTGCAATAGCACGTGCACCTCCTGCAACCGATCCTAAAGCTCCTAGAGCTCCTTAGATGGGTAGTAATAGGGGGAGGAATCCTCCAGATTTTGGTAGTGGTATTACTCTTGGTACTCTGATACGCTTTTTACCTCCAGATCGTTCATTCGCGATCCGTGCGGCTTTCAGCGCGTTCATAGCGGACTTTCCCAATGAAGAAGATGGCTCCATCGACTTTGCGATGCTTCCAACGATATCTTTCCGGAAACAACATCCTCGTTGTCGCCTCCGTTTCTTGATACCCATAACCATTTTTCGTTTAACCTTCATCCCACCGGTAACCAATAAACTAAAGAGTCTTTCACCTGCGCTAGCGTCTCTTGATTTAACTCGTTTCCAAGCAGCGTCCTCTAATATTTTATCATCCTTATGACGTTCCTCCAGGGATTTCTTTTGTGAATAAGCTATATCGTGTTCGCTTCAAGCGGAATTTGAAGGATTGATACCTTCATTACCGCGTGCAAGACGCTTTTCCAATTTAGTTCCAGCACCACAGAATTGATATGAAGGAATGAGTAATCCGAACGGGAGCTTGTTTATGAGTGTATTCAATAAACCTTCACTTTGATGAATCAACATTGCTAATGAACATACGCTCTTGTGATTTTTCCTTTCATACGTTCATTAAGTCGGAATGTTTCACACGATGAAGACCGTTCAACAAGAACAGACACTTCCAATCGAGAATTTAGATTTAAAAGTTAGAACTAATCGCGTTGGTAAACATACTTGAAGTTATTATATCAAGATACTGTTGCAGGAGATTTTGGAACGAGTAAAAGGAGTTGGTCATTTCCCATATAAAGACAATGAAGAAATTATAAGTCCGAACGATGCAGAACCAAATCATATCTTCATTTTTGATGACATATTCTGTGAGACACAACAGAAATTTCGAGAATATTATTCGATGTGTAGACATAGAAACATTGACGCAACATATCTATGTCATACATACTCTAAAATTCCTAAACAACTGATTCGCGATAATTCTAACCTGATCGTGTTATTTAAAAAGGATGAAATGAATCTAGAACACGTGTTTGATGAGCACGTATCCCCAGACGTAACTTTCGATCGATTCAAAAAGATGTGTTCTATGTGTTGGATGGAGAAATTTGGAACATTGATAATTGTTAAAGATTTCGATTTGAACAATGGAAGATACCGCAAAGGTTTCGATCTATATATTGAAGTGTGAACGTGAAATCTATAGCAAATACACAATGGACGCTGAACGGTTAGCACGTAAGCGAAAAATCGCTCAATTGGCACGATCTATACGCGAGAAATATCTCACATTGAAACTGGGTAAAACGGAAGAGGGCGAGTCGATCAATAAATTATTTAAACTCATATCGGAACCACTTCGGGAAATGATCAAATTCAATAATACCATTGATTAAACGTGAAATCAAGCAAGAAAAGGATGATGCGGATGAAGGGGAGGAAGAGGAGAATGAGGACGATTAGGAAGATTAAAGAGGAACGGTATTGGATGTAAGCGATGCAAGTTCGAAAGCTGTTATTGAAGAGTCTGACAACGATGATGAGTATGACGTATAAGAATTTTACACAGAGTTACTTCAAACATAGATCAGTGATTATTGGTCAGGGAGTAGAAAAATCGATAGAGTTGATGGCCCAGTTCACGATGCTAGTTCGTTGTCATGGTCACTAGGAGGTAAATTAATCGATTTCAAAAATAGAGATACTAACGTGACACAAGGGAGAAATTCCAAAAGTACCGTCGGTCTGTGTGAACTTATATTCTATGACAAACATAGAAATTTCACCAAGGAAGATAAGATGAATTGCAGGATGATTCTGAACTTGACAAATCCCCTCAGAAATAGTGCTGGAAACTTGAAAGGTACTCGGAGATACAAGTACATTAAAATAATTCGACCTCTAATTCATGATGACGCTTCTCGGTAGCGGTATGCAATCGACATATAACAACGAACCAGTGAAGTACGTGTATTGGGACGATCCAAACGAACTTTTGGAACGATCGAGTCTTTTGATGGCATCTCAACAAGCTGGGAATACTTCGCAGGACAATGAGATAGTAGCTAGTCGTGAAAATTTGTAATGTGAAAACGCCCACATTCAAGAACGATGTTGCAAGCAAGATTTATGTCTATGATGCGAGTGCGAAGATTGGGGAGAACTTGAAGCGCATCTTCAACAATGACTTTTCACATAAGATTCAGATATTAATTGGATAGATGAGTATTTTCTCCATCAACATACAATCGCACAAGAATCAAAGTGATGCTAGCTTTACGAGTTTACATAAAGGATTGGATGAATACAAGAAGAAAAATGATAAGAATCTCAAAACCGTTGGAGCGAATACCGTTTATGTACTCGCTGCTGGCGTTGAAACAACGTATGACGACACCCTCGAAGAAAAGACCAAATGATGCTACCAGGTCCACCCCATCAACCAACCCTAAACGTATAACTCCAAATCCTATAAAATGAACCAATAAAACTTATTTTTAACTAGACAATAATTGAAAAACGATGCAACAAGTTGTCGATGAGATTCATAAGCCAGCCCGAAAAAATTTCAAACGCCGTCGTACAATCTTGAAGGGACTGGATGACTTGTGGCAGATGAATCTATCCGAAATGGGTCGTGAAAATCGAGGATTCAAGTATATTTTGGTGATGATCGATTGCTTCTCGAAATCCGTGTGGAGTCGTCCATTGAAAACGAAATCAGCCGAAGAGGTTCGGAAAGCAGTTATTTCTATATTGACTGAGGGGGGAGGAGGAGGAGGAGGACGTAAACCTAGGAATCTGCAAAGTGATCAAGGTAGGGAATTTTTCAATAAGCATTTTGACGAGCTGATGAAAAAACACAAAATCAACCATTATGATACATAAAGTGTGAAGGAAGCCGCCATTGCTGAACGTGTTATTCGAACCTTGAAAGAAGCGCTCTACAAACAATTTATTTTGGAAGGAAAATATGGATGTATTGATATACTTCAAGAAATCACGGAAAAATATAATAAAAGTAAACGTAGAACTATGAATATGGCTCCATTCAAGTTGACAAAACAAAATGAGAGCGTGATATTGAAGCGATCCTACTCACACCTCAAGTTGGCTTTACCACATAAATTCAACGTGGGCGATGTGGTACGTATAAACAAAGCCAAACATATTTTCGAAAAATCATATACGCCTAATTGGTCGGCGGAGCTCTTTAAAATTATAAAAGTTAAAATCACTAACCCAGTCACGTATCTACTCAAGGATATGAAGAGCTCCCCAATCAGCGGTTGTTTCTACGAGGAAGAATTACAGAAGACCAAACAGCCTGATGTATTTTAGATTGAGAAAGTGCTTCGGGAAGAAGATTATAAAATGTACGCCAAATGGTTTGGAATAAAGGAGAAAAGTTGGATTGCTAGAAGTGATATTATATGATCTGCGCGTGCGTGTGTGATCTTGAGGGTGTATGTTAGAGAAAATCTAACAATCAGTTGAGTTGTAGTAGAATGTAATACCAAGATAGTGGTACATCCGAAGATAGTTCCGAGTTAGATCGTATGTTTGAAGAGTTTGAAATGTTAATTCGGGATGAAAAATTTCTATTGTTGAATACAACATACCCATTGGAGGGGGGTTATGAAATTAAGTATGGATTGAGTCCTATGCGAATCTTCGCACCAACAATATCACTTATCCATTCTTCGCAAAATTGTAAACTCACCTTTGGACTGCTGGAATGGTATGACATCATCGAAATTCTTCGAACTAGAATCAGAGATTTCTTCTCAAGCTTACAAACAGATTTTGAACCTGTCCCCATAGCATCCAAAGAATATTGCCAAACAGTTCAACTTGTGTGGGACACTAATGAAAAAGTACTTCAAGTTACGAAGCATGGTATTCATTTTTGGCTGTGTGAGGAAGATGTTCGAGAATTGATTAATATCAACGATGGAGTGTTATCACATCGAGTGTCTTTTCTCGAACAATTTGATTTTTCTTCATACTATCACAATGTTATTGATGTGATTAAAAGCATGAAGAATCATGCCAGTGCATTAGAACTCTTGTATTGTTTTATTAATATTTCTTCACCAAAATGTTTATTGACCAATACACTTAGAGAAATGTTATTTTTCTATAAAAATAAGGTTTTGTATGATTTACAACAATAAATTATGATCAACGGTTTTTGTTTTTTATCAAAAATTATATATACATGCATCATAGAAAGTTTATATTTTATTTACTTGAAACGTTCTCATTATCACCTACCTGCAATAATTATATACTGAATCTTATAGTTAACTATAATTTATATTACCAAATGAAATTCTTTCCCTAAAAAATAAATTCATTCTGATACACCCCTGTTTAACGAATGTACAACGACCTGATGTGAGGAATGTGTCTGTCAACAATTATTACAGATACATCAATGTTTCATCATGTTTGATAGACAAATATAAATAATTTACACACTACTGCTGACTCATAACTTCTGAGTGTAGCATAATACTATGACTCAAGTAATGCATTTGTTTTATTCATAGATTGATTTAAATAGTGACAATAGTGACAATCGTGGATTACGATAAAAATCAATCGTTTCGATACTTCATTTCATATTTAACAGAATACGTACCTATTAAGCAAAATGTACAGTCTGTAATATTGTAACTTTTGAGATCAGTAGGCTTTCGAAATATCGACAAAAATTGCAAAGTATGCATCTTGAACTGATTCAGATATAGGTTGACAATCGTGTATAACAATAAAAATCAATCGTTTCGATTTCTTCTGAGCACTAAACGTTTCTAACGATGATAAAAGTAAGTTCGGAATATCAAATATATTACATGTTTTATTATTTGAAAGAATGATTCATGCATATCATATTTCGTAAAATAAGTTGAATATATAATGAAAACTTTCACATTTTAAAACAAAATAACAAGCTTCTCAGACTAAATATTTTATTCGTTTTGAAAGGAAAGACGTTACTTTGATTTTCTTTATCAAATTTAATAATCCAATCATCGATACGCGAAATCGAACAATATCCACCATTTCATGATGAATTGATGACCTTTGACCACACATCCAACTATAATAAAAAGCGACCTGCGCGAGATTGAATGAATATTTGTAGGTGAAGCTCAAACTAAAACGAAAAAAAATTAATCAGTTGCAATAAAATGTTCTCCAAAGATAGTGTGTTTAGCAGCGGTGCGTCTGAAGATAGTTTTACTGAGTTGGATCTGATTTTAGAAGAGTTAGGAAATGTATGCCATGAATGAAAAATTCCTATCAATGAATACTCATTGGAGGGTTGTAGATCAAGTCCTGCGCGAACCTTCACACCAACAATCAGACAGTCATGTTTCCACGCACCATGACAGTTCATTCATGAATGGCGCTCACAGACAGCTATCAGAGTTCATAGACCAGCCATGACAGTTCATCTTTTGACATACGGCAGCATTCACTATTAACATTATTTCTATACCGTTAGCTATCATTCGTTTCCTTCTACTATTTATCGCGCGTATCAACTCCCTTTTCTAAGAGTTTCTTATTAAGCATTTCTGCAATATTGAAAAAGTTTCCCACACTTTTCAACAATGCTCTAAGATCCAATGTCGATCGGAGATGTAGCCTTATGAAAACTATGATCTCTTCTTTATAATATATAGAATTATTTAAATTACGGTTTAGCCTTTTTCTCTTTTCAAATCGATAAATTCTCTATCTGGCCAAAATTATTATTGCTGAAACTTCTCGTGACGAATTGCTAGTCATTGCTTCCAATTCGCTAGATTCAGTTCGAATGATGGGGTATCGGCAGTAACGTTATGTCTCCCTCTGATACAACTTTCTGTGGAGTCATACTCTCATGGAGTCAATCTAAATTTGATTAATCTACTATATTTCCTCCAGAAGGGTCCCTAGTGATTTTGCATAGAATAAAGTCCTTTTGGGCGAATCCGGGGATGTGGGGCCCTTGAAACACACTCGCTCCTATAATTCCACACCGCAGTTCCGAAAACGTGTATGCAAACGCCCTAATCATTCAGAGAATAGTACCTAAGCAAGTGGCTTCGATCTCGACGGAGAAGGCTCTGCAGGTTGTTATCTTTAGAGAGGATAGCTGTAGCTCATGTAGTATGATGACGCCGTGAGGTATGGAATAAGTGTCTGCTGACAACAGTGGATGCCGTTACCAAAGAGTGGGTGCTAAATAGAGTGGTCGCCTCAAAGCTCCGGAATGATAAGCAGTTGAGCCCTCAGCTCTTCCTGAATGGAAAAAGGTCATCCTTCTAGAAAGAGACATCTTCTACTATGTCTTATAACAAAAGCATCAGGGTCTTCCTTCTTTCAAATGAGGAGTTCTCGAAAGGAATAAAACACCACAGGGTGTCCTTGTCAACCTTCTTTAGGAGATGGACTTAAAGTCTCATGCGGTTCAATGACGCCGACCCAAAAAAACCTTGTAGAGGTAATTTTTGCAACAAAATTAAATTTTTTTATTCACCAACGGCTCATTAAAATCTAAAATTTCCCGAATTTTCCATCTGGAGACTTTCTTGGGAAAAATTACAGCGGAATCTTGATAAGGGACCCAAAAATCTACTAGAGGTCATTTTTGCAACTAAATTATGAGTTATATATTAAAAATAGATTTTCCAAATTTCCCACCTCGAGGGAATTTTCCGAGGAAACTAACTACGGAATCGTGATAAGCGACCCAAAAAACATACTAGGGGTCATTTTCGGCTCTTAATTCATTAATTTTGGACTGTTTCTATAAGAATGCTCCTCTGAGGGGTTGAAACCTTGTTTTGAGGGGGTAGGAAGGTAGACTCTCACGGTCTTGAAAGTCATGAATGATCTAAGGGGTACTAGGAACAGAATGCTAAAAAATTCCGAAATTCTAGCTTACTGTATTTTTTTTTATCATGGTCTTTTTCCTGGCTTATTGCCTGGACTATTATCCGTATGAGAAGTCCCCGGCCGTGGGTTTAAGGGTTATCGCAGATGCGATAATTAGGGTTTGTGCACACTCTGACATACCGTGAGTATAAGCCCTAATTGTCTAGATCCTGAATCTGCAAAGTGTATGAAATCTAACACTGTCATATAATTACCGGGAACTCTGCTGATAGCAAGTACACGGGTGGGTGATATGACAGAATAAACTCAATCAAAGTAATTATCCGAAAATAACGTGGAATCTGATTTCGTAAGACCGGAGATCTAGTGCAGATCTTCCGATCCGACCGAATTTTAACCGTTTGATATATCGTAGTGTGAAATTAACGTTTCAAGTAATACTGCTATCTGAACAATTACCGAACACCGCTTATTACTGTAGCACCTGTTTGATTTGTGTTTTTCGTGAATTGATAAATGTAAATCATTTATCTACCGATTCTGTACCGTTGAATTGAAATTAATTACCGAACATATCGTGAAAATAGATATGTTGTAACAGTTTTCTTTTACTGTTTGAGCTTTCTTACATTTTCCACCTGGGTGGATTTTTGTGAATTATACCGTTCAATTGCATTTATCAATTATTCTGAAAGTGTATTTATGATTATAATATATTTCAAATCATTGGAATTCCCTTTTATTATGTTATTTCTGCTCCATCTTTAAATGAGCTAAGTTTTAACCAGGTATCAATTGTAATTAAACCCTACAAAGTTGATACTGTTTTCTGTCCAATGGGACCTGGTTTCACTTCACTGTAGCTACCCTAGGAACAAGGCTATCTATAGATAGCATAGTGACAAGCCTTGTGGTGAGGACCCTAGCAGAAGTCCTCAAAAAGGAGTAAACCTTTGGAAAAATCTGGCACCCGAGGATTTCAAGTTTACCTTAGTGAACAGTTTACCAAAAAGTTATAAGGTACACGTCATAAAATGACGCTCGAACAAGGACTGTTGAAAATTGACCGAGGGGAAATTTTGTTTTTTTTTATTCGGAAAAGTGAAAAGTTGAATAATTTATTGCAATTGAACCGGTGATCCTTTTTTGACGAAATTTGAGACATAGTATGACATTAAAACAAGCTTCAAGATCTCGTCGTTTCGAACACGTTTTCGAATCATCCCCGGGAGTTCGTTCTTGAATTTTAGAAATTAGAAAAAAGTTTTATGGAAACTTGTTCCCCGAGTTCACCAAGGTTGTCTGTTGAAATTTGTTTTTCGATCCCCCCGTTTCAGGGCAAACATCAAGTTTTTAACCGTGAATCTGAATGAAAAATTGATTGTTCCGTGAGGTGTACAATTGTTAACTACACCTCAGTGTTTTGCCAAAATTTTGATTTTTGCCCATATTTTTCCCTTTGATTTTCTCAATCAGAAGAGGATATTCCCAGTGTCAGTGAGAGCACAAATTCCAAGTCCAGCAGTAAGGATTATGGAGCCACCGGCGCCGGGTAGGCAACCTGCATTTGAAACGTCATCTCCAGTCAAGTCCGGAACACCGAATGTCCCTGAGCAGACTTGGGATTGTTGTCTCCGGGGCCACTTTAAGACGCAGTCCAGGCTGAAACCGAATACCGCAACACAGTCCATCTCCTGTTGAAGATGTGGGGAAATGGGGCATAGCAGAAATAGTTGTCGAAATCCGCCGAAATTATTTTGCTCGAGATGCCGCCGCTCTGGGTTAATGTCGCGTGATTCCCCGTGCACTGGACAGGGAAACGTCCGCACACTGCGAGGTAGCGAGGCCGAAGCAGATCCCGGTTTAACAGCCCTCGACGAGGGAGGTGAAAACCGCTCACCTTACCACCGTTATGAACCACACCGTTAATAAGGTCACCGCTGGTAATAATGAGAGAAGTGAAGTCACCGCTGAGGGTATTCATACCGACCCTGAAAAAATCGAAGCTATCAAGCAGATTCCAAGCCCGTCTACAGTGAGGGCACTCCAGCGTTTCTCAGGAATAGCTTCGTGGTACCGCCGTTCCATACCGTCGTTTTCGGAAATTATCAGTCCGTTAACCGTCTTATTGAAGAAGCATCGACGTTGGAGTTGGGGGGAGGAGCAGCAAGTCGCGTTCAATAAATTGAAATCTATATTGACCAATGCCCCCGTGTTGTCTAGTGCAGCCTCCAACCAACCGTTTATATTACAAACCGATGCTTCGGATGTGGGAGTTGCTGCGGCATTGACCCAGAATATTGAGGGAGCTGACCGAATCATTGAATGAGACCATATTTAGAGGGATACAGATTTACCCATTGAGCGACCATCAGTCATTGAAATGGCTGCACTCGATTAAGAGTCCGAGTGAGAGATTGGCTCGGTGGAGCATTTTCCTACAACAGTACGATTTTGAAATAAAATATCGTAAAGGAGTGTTGAATCGGGTGGCTGATGGCCTGTCACGCGATCCATTATCGAACAAGGAAGGAATGGATGACAATCAATAGTTATTCGTACTGAATGACCCCATGAATTGTAACTGGTACAATCCAAAGAAGGTCGAAGTTGAAAAGAGTCCAGAAGCGTATCCGAAATATCGTCTTGAAGATAATCGGTTGTACCGCCACTGCTGGGACTCGAATGACTTGTCCGAACCAGAAATGAGAGATCCGTGGAAGCTATGTGTTCCGAAACTGCTCCGGTTGAACGTTCTGAAAGAAAACCATGCCAGTCCGTCTGCAGGACATTCAACTATTGCCAAGACGATTGCGCAAATATCCCACAAGTTTTATAGGCCAGGGATGTTCCGCGATATAGCAAAATACGTTCGTGGATGTACGCAGTGCCAAGTATTCAAAGTGTCTCAAAAGCAAAAGCCCGGATTTATGCAGCCAACCTCAGATCAGTTTCCTTGGAAATGTGTGAGCACCGAATTGGTGGGACCGTTACCAAGATCCGCCAAGGGAAACAAAATTATTCTTGTCATGCAGGACCGTGTTACGACGTGGGTACAGTTTAAGCTGTTGAGGAAAGCTCCCGCGCAAGCTGTAACTCAAGCCTGCCACGAGGAAATCATAGCTCGTTTTGGTTGTCCGGAAACCGTTATCAGCGACAATGGGACGCATTACGAAAGTAAAATTTCCAAGATGCTCCTGAAGGAGTTTGGAATTAAGCACCGCCTCACTCCTACAAATACTCCACAATGCAATCCCGTGGAGACAACAAACCGACCCTTGAAAACCATGATTGCACAATTTTGCAATTGAGACCACCGTAAACGGGATAAATTTTTACCCGATTTCCTATTTGCCTCAAATTCACCCCACATGAATTCACTGGATTTTCACCTGCCTCTTTAAATTTTGACCGAGAACTTGAAGGACCGAATTCGACAGTTCGTTTCCTTACCGCTCCGGTGGAGACCGGGGAAAATATTCCGACCAATCCGAATCGTGAAGAGATTTCACAACACCAAACTAGATTAGACAAATGACGCGAAACTTTCCAACTGGTCCGTATCCAGTTATCCCGTCCCGTGCTTTTACTCATCAAATTCGTTATTACAATCTTCGTCGTCGAGATTGGCGTTGTCACGTGGGTGATAAAGTAATGAAGGTAGAGGATCATCTGTCTTCTAGTGTCCGACATTTAGCTGCTAAATTGGCTCCGAAATATACCGGTCCGTTTACCGTTATCAAAGTGAGTGTTTCCGGAGTATGTCAGTCCTTTCCATAGAATCTAATATTCAACCAGGTATCAATTGTAATTAAAGCCTACAATTTTGATACTGTTTCCTGCCCAATGGGCCCTGGTTTTACTCCACTGTAGCTACATACCTAGGTAATATACCTGTCCGTTTACCGTTATCAAAGTAATTTCTCTGGTTATTTACGACCTGAGAGACGAAGATGGCGAGCAAGTGAAACGAGTCCATATCAAAGATCTAAAGCCGTATAATGTTCCTGGCATTCCGGAAAGTTGAAATGTATCGAGGTACCGAAAATATAGATATCGATGAACAAGGTGTCAGTAGTAGTATAATTACTTATCATGATCCAATGTTCACAGGGTAATAATATGTCGTATGAACCGTTCGATTCTATTGAGATAGTGCTAGACGAAGCACTGCAGAAGATGGTGAATCCATCGTATGAGTTTCTCCGGAGTATGTCAGTCCTTTCCATAGAATCCGCACCAAGTCCCAATCCTTTGGATATCCAATCCTCACAAACCACACCGGAACATCTGGATACACAACCGAAAACAACCATGTTTGATGCCTCATCATCTCCGCCGGAACCGGAAGAGTCCGAACAAGTACAAGCAATGAAAACCTCAGCTACTTCGACTACCCAGACGCATCTGGAACCGATCTACCTACCCGTCCAGTTATGGGAACTATGTTGGCGATGTTGCAATACAGGACACCGGAGAGAGAGTTGCAGCCGGACAGCGCGTTTATTCTGCTCACGTTTCGGAAAGGTAGGCGTAATGTCGAAACAATGTGGTTGTCCGAACACTCCATCCTCGAAGAAGATCCGTAATGGGAACCAGAACAGGCATGGACCGATGATATCGGCTCCCTCCGATGTGGCAATGCGAGAATGCATATCCGGCTATGAACCAGCCATTGTAGTACCACCGAAAACACAGTGCATACGCTGCCGAACGTGCGCATGTCAGCGAAATCACTGGTAAGAAGTTCCGTTCTGAAGAAGGAGAAATAGTCCTTTTTCCGATCCGTAAGAGAAGTTTAAAGTTTTCCGTTCCGAAGAGGTTTTAAGTTTTCCCTTCCAAAGAAGAAGAAATCTTCAAGTTTCCATTCGAAAGAAGTTTCAAGTTGTCCGTTCCACACCAGGATTCTAGCTTAGCGTTCTGAAGAAGGAGAAGTTGTCAGTTTCCCGACCCGAAGAGGAAGAGGTTTTCAAGTTTCCGAAGAAGAGGTTTTTGTTTTCCGTTCAAAAGAAGTTTTCGAATTGCCTATCCGAAGAAGAAGTTCAGTTTTTCATTCCGGAAAAGAAGTTTTCCGTTCCGAAGCAGTCTTTAGTTTTCCGTTTTGAATAAGCAGTTTCAGTTTTCTTCCCGTTCCGAAGAGGAAGAAGTTTCAAATTTTCCGTTTTGAAGGAGAAGTTTTTGTTTTCTGTTCCGGTGAGGAGATTCTGTTTTTCATTCCGAAGAAGAATTTTCATTTTATGTTCCAAGTAAGACATTTTATTCCGCGAAGTTCCCGACGGAAGAAAGGGAAGTTTTAACGTCAGGTTAGGGTATCTTACCTTTGTATTAGATTTTTTTTTCCTTTGAATCCTCAGATGAGAATTGAAAAATGAAAGAATCATATTCTTTCATTTTTAACCGAACTTAGGAGGGGATGTAACGAAGCTTAAATTTTGAAATAACAAAATTACACGTACATTCCTGTTGAACAGTTCATTATTTCAACAGATATGCGTAAGCTCCGAATGTATATCCCGTGATTGTCACTTTTCTAAATCTTCTTAATTCTGAATAAGTGAAATTCTTTAAATGAATGAATTGAATTCATGCCCGCTTAAAAATTGCATTCATTCCGATTAACTTATGTTGAAAAAAACGGGGATCAAAATTTGAACAGCTTTATGTATAAAAAGGGCAAACAACAAAAGACTCCGATAACATTTGTTAATTGCGCCGAGAGGAACTACTGTTATATCATGAGCGCAAATTCTAGATTTAAAAAGTAGCGTCACTTTTAAGCATTGTTCGGGAAATCAGTGAAAAATCCTCGGCACGAAATAAGGAATTGGTGGTGCGGACTTGACCAGCACCTCGGAAACATATGAAAGCAGTGACAGACAGAAGATCTGTCTCTTTTGTGATTTTGATTATCAATCAGTACCGTTGGAGTGTGATTTTCATATTAGAACCAAAGTGAATTAATTATTATCCGAGTTCAAGTCAGATTTGAAATTTGAATAAATCGTAGTGTTCCGTTCAGTGGATTTTACATAAGGTAATGTAACGTGTAAATTCCACCTTATGGCTTAGGAATGGCTGCTGTAAGGCAATCGGTTAACTCCTGTGACGTCAGCTATGTTAGACCGTATATTTGGTATATCCGCCGAGTCATGTTCTGTAGATTCTAAAAGACATGGACCGTACCGATATTCTATGGGTCTTGGTTGCTCGGTGTTAGTGACCGTTTCTCTTCAAGGGTATTCTGTGGGAGACGCCGGAAATGCGGGTAAGGACATTTCTGTTCTATTCGTTCGAGTGAAAAGTCGTTCAAGGTTATCCAACAGGGAGAAAAACACTAAGCGTGGCTTGGGTCCGATTATGAGAATATTTCTTCTGTTGGAATTATACTAATCAATTATCGATTCGGATGGTAATCATTGTGATTAATAGGATAATTGATGTACCTCTTGGGATTTGAACCTAGTTTGACGAACCTGTTGGGAGAACTTTAGAAAAGCTGTCTTGGAAGTAAAAGAAATCCTATCGTGTTAGAGGTAAATATCTGATAATTCCATTCTAGCTATTCACTAAATGCAGGGATTGATTGCCCTCATAGGTGTTGTCTGACAGAACATAACCTAGTTATAATTGGTTAACCATTGTTGTGTAATTGTTCATGCCTGCTGGCTGACGACAATAGGACGTTAGATTTTGAACATTTCATTTTTTCAGGGTTTTTAGTTCTACTTTTACTTCAAGTTTTACGTCGAGTTTTCGTCCAGTTTATTTCAAGTGCTGCTCGCAGTTTTATCTTTGTCTACGTTGTGGTGGAAAATTCAACAGAGAGCGAATTGAGGGTTGGCTTGAGCCTACTGTGAAGGTGTCTAGGAGTCATTAGTTTATTGGGGAAAATACCATCGTGGGAAACAATATGGTAATGGTGGCAGGGACCCCTTCATCGGAGTAAAGATAATTAAACATCAGTAAACAATCCAGGACATCCAACTCTCAGGTCAGCTGTCGATTTGGTTATGTAATTTTGAAATTAATCATTCACTATCGAGTTATCGATTTGATTTCCTGTATCACATGTTAAAATTCATCGAATATCGTATTCTACTCAAAGTCACCTATTGTGTTATCGATTTTGATGTAATCAACTTCATTCATATCAACTATTAATTAACTTCATATATCATTATTGTAAGTGCTGTCTCAAATTGATTCAATACTATTTATCTCAAGTAAATTTCAATCATTCTGGGTAACGGTATTTTATTTCCCTCTTTCAGGGTAATTTTACCTGGTGATCTGAGTATTTGCATTTCCTAGTTATATTCAAAATCATTGGTTGGTTAAATACTCTGGCGCCCTTAATTTTTTACATCTAATATATAACCCACGACCATTCTTCACTGTAGTAGTCGGCAACCAAGCGATGAAATAGAATTTGAGTTTATCCTTTGGTAAGAGTAATTACACAACGTCTGGGGCTGGTTATGATTCGACATCCCAAGGTTTTGGGTAGTTACAAATTGGCATCCCAACGTGAAGGGGCCTCGAATTTTGGGGTTACAAACTTGCATAAGACTGATACCATAGAGTGATTGAAATTACTTGTTGTTTAATTTGTTTGTATTCCAGAGTATCAATTTTGTATTTCAGAGTGTTGATGTATACTATGTACAGGTCACCTGACCTTGCTTGTTGAATTTTCTGAATTTTGAGTAGAGATAGCTACTTGAGATATTTCATTTTGAATTATACCCCGATTGTATATTGCGAATTGTGACATTCAGATTTGGAGTTTAGGGAACATCGAGTTGTCCTAGTGTAGTTATCGATGGGTAGTTTTGGAAGGGATTTGTTCTCTCATTGGTTTTGTAATGAGTGTCGATAAATTGTAGGATTCTGTTCACCTTTCAATATGTCACGTTCGATGGTAATATGTACACAACATGGAACACTTGGGGGTAACGTTCAATTTTCAAGATTTTGTGTTTTGTTTACTGTGTGATACATGTAATGTAGGTAATTGTTGTAATGGTCCTGTGATCATTTCTTTTTGTCTTTTGTGTCAGTTCCATCATATTTGAATGATAGGAAATGTTAGGATTCCTGGTTAAATCAGTTTTTTTGGATTTTTTTGTTCTTTTGAAGAAAACTGTGAAGCTTCACTTCAAATTTTTTTTGCCAGGGTAGATGGGGTGTGTTTTGGTGTGAACCCCGTTACCACTTGTTAAGTGTTGTATTGCCTACATTCACTATTGTAGTCCGGAGTGTAAGGGACTTTAAAATAGACTTACACTTATGCATGGGAATAATGAGTGAAAACGTCCATTCACTATTGTAGCCCGGAGTGTAAGGGACTTCAAAATGGACTTACACTAATGCATGGGAATAATAAGTGAAAACTTCCATTCGCTATTGTAGTCCGGAGTGTAAGGGACTTCAAAATGGACTTACATTTATGCGTGGGATAATTTGAGTCAAAACATCTATTCACTATTGTGAACTAGATTCACTAATGCATCAGCTATTTTGTTCTTTGCTTTTGGTATCGGTGGAAGGGTAATGTTTTGTATCCCGAATGTGTGGATTGGGTCTATCATGTCCAAGTTAAGCAACACAATTGTTCCGGATTTGTTATTGTCTTTTCAGATAATCGGGTAATTGGTGATTGAGTAGAATGTGTTGTGATCCATTGGTACTCGATTCAGTTGTTTAATTGTTTTGGAATGATACTGTTTATCTGCTGTGTAATTTTCGTGTGAGGTTACAAATATAATTGGTGATTACCTCGATACTATAATTTATTTGAGCTGGCATATTTTTGTTTTGGTTATAAGTTGTCGTTACTCGGGTCGGGTTGCGAATAGGCCAACGATTTTTCCGCCTGAAGTAGAAGGCTTCTGAAGGAATATTGAGGGTTGGTCACTCGTCATTAAGAACCTGCCCTGGTTAAAGTTCTGGTGGGAGCGAGAGAATACCGTTTGTGTGATTCCTACTGTGCCTGATCTTAAACCGAATTTGCTGTTTTTTATTTTTTCATTTTATTTTCCATTTTTGACTTGTAGAATCATCACCTTCTGTTATGGATCTGGTCGAGTGCTAGTAGTTGGTTCCGGGGGAACGTAATCCTTATGCGTGGATGAGCAGTTCAACGACGGGAGTTACCTAGGTAGCACGAAGCGTTTATTTGATCTTACGCCGCTCGGTACTCCAGGCCAATGGTTTAACTGATCATTATCGTACTGGAGAGCGAGCTTTCGATTCCTTCTGCTTGTTTCTCGACTGAGCACATATCAGTTTGTTTTAGATAATTCCTTGAAACGAATTATGATTGGTGTGTTGTCCAGTGTTGGGTTTTGTGGATTTTTAAGGGTGGTTTTTTGTGGATTTTTGAGGGTGGTTCTTGTGGATTTTCAAGTGTGGTTTTTTGTAGATTTTTGAGGGTGATTTTAGGGTCCTACTTCCTTCAGAAATAGCGATCTTGGTTTTCATTTTGTTTATTGGTTTCCTGATCTAATTTCCACGTTTGGTCATGGTGAAAATTCGGGAAATTTTCTTGAAGTAAGTGGAGAATTTGAAACGTGTAAATTCCACCTCATGGCTTAGGAATGGCCGCTGTAAGGCAATCGGTTAACTCCTGTGACGTCAGCTATATTAGACCGTATATTTGGTATATCCGCTGAGTCATGTTCTGTAGATTCTAAAAGACATGGGCCGTACCGATATTCTATGGGTCTTGGTTGCTCGGTGTTAGTGACCGTTTCTCTTCAAGGGTATTCTGTGGGAGACGCCGGAAATGCGGAAAAGGACATTTCTGTTCTAGTCGTTCGAGTGAAAAGTCGTTCTAGGTTATCCAACAGGGAGAAAAACACTAAGCGTGGCTTGAGTCCGATTATGGAAATATTCCTTCTTTTGGAATTATACTAATCAATTATCGATTTGGATGGTGATCAACGTGATAAATAGGATAATTGATGATTCCCGGGATTTGAACCTAGTTTGATGAACCTGTTCGGAGAACGTTAGAAAAGCTGTCTTGGAAGTAAAAGAAACCCTATCGTGTTAGAGGTAAATATCTGATAATTCCATTCGAGCTTTCACTAAATGCAGGGATTGATTGCCCTCATAGGTGTTGTCTGACAGAACATAACCTAGTTATAATTGGTTTACCATTGTTGTGTAATTGTCCATGCCTGTTGCCTGACGACAATAGGACGTTAGAGTTTGAACATTTCATTTTTTCAGGGTTTTTAGTTCTACTTTTACTTCAAGTTTTACGTCGAGTTTACGTCCAGTTTATTCCAAGTTCTGCTCGTAGTTTTATCTTTGTCTACGTTGTGTTGGAAAATTTAACAGAAAGCGAATTGAGGGTTGGCTTGAGCCTACTGTATGAAGGTGCATAGGAGTCATTAGTTTATTGGTGAAAATACCATCGTGGGAAACGATATGGTAATGGTGGCAGGGACTCCTCCATCGGAGTAGAGATAATTAAACATCAGTAAACAATACAAGACATCCAACTCTCAGGTCAGGGTATCGATTTGGTTATGTTATTTTGAAATTAATCATTTACTAACGAGTTATCGATTTGATTTCCTGTATCACATGTTGAAATTCATCGAATATCGTATTTTACTCAAAGTCACCTATTGTGTTATCGATTTAGATGTAATCAACTCCATCCATATTAACTAATAATTAACTTCATATATCATTATTGTAAGTGCTGTCTCAAATTGACTCAATACTATTTATCTCAAGTAAATTTTAATCATTCTGGGTATAGGTCTTTCATTTCCTTCTTTCAGGGTAATTTACCCTGGGGATTTTTCAGTATTTGCATCCCCTAGTTGTATTCAAAATCGTTGGTTGGTTAAATACTCTGGCGCCCTCAATTTTTCACATCTAATATATAACCCACGACCATTCTTCACTGTAGTAGTCGGCAACCAAGCGATAGAATAGAATTTCAGTTTATCCTTTAATAAGAGTAATTACTCAACGTCTGGGGCTGGTTATGATTTGACATCCCAAGGTTTTGGGTAGTTACAGTAAACGATAGCTTAATAATTTATATTTTTGGACATTACGATATATTGATCTCCGCAGTTTGTGATTGGTAACCGTTTGTATGATATTTGAGATCCGTTGCTCTCAGTTATTTGAATTGTTGAATTTGAGTTCATACCGTCATAGGTCGGACCGCGCACGAATTTAATCCGCATGTGAATTGTAATATTCAAGTGAATGTATGGTGTGTACAGAGTGTGTATGTTTGGACGACAGGGGCGTCTTTGGTATATTTGTGCACACTGTGACATACCGGAAGTATGAGTATATCCTAGACGACGAAACCGCCAACGGCTTGTGCATACTGTGACATACCGGAAGTATAAGCTGGGGTGGTTGTATGATTGATAATCGTAATTATCCCTAATCCGTATGAGAAGTCCCCGACCGTAGGTGTAGGGAATATTGCAGATACGATAGTTAGGGTTTGTGCACATTGTAACATAAATATAAGAAGTATAAGCCCTAATTGTCTAGATTCTGAATCTGCAAAGTGTATGAAATCTAACACTGTCATACAATTACCGGAAACTGTGTTGATAGCTAGTACACGGTTGAGTGATATGACAGAATAAACTTAATCAAAGTAATTATCCGAAAATACCGTAAAATCTGATATTGTACGACCGGAAATCCAGTGCAGACCAATATCTTTCGATCCGACCGAATTTTAACCGTTTTATATATCGTAGTGTGAAATGAACATTTCAACTAATACTGCTGAACAATTACCGAACACCGCTTTTTATTGTAGGACCTGGTTGATTTGTGTTTCCCGTAAATTGATGAATGTAAATCATTTATCAACCGATTCCGTACCGCTGAATTGGAATTAACTACCGAACATATCGGAAAAATAGTTATGTAGTAACAGTTTTCTTCTACGGTTTGAGCTTCCTTACATTCTCCACCTGGGTGGGTTTTGTGAATAATACCGTTCAATTGCATTAATCAATTATTCTGAAAGTGTATTTATAATTATTATATATTTTAAATAATTGGAATTCCCTTTCATTATGTTATTTCTGCTCCATTTTTAAATGAGCTAAATTTTAACCAGGTATCAATTGTAATTGAAGCCTACCGTTTTGATACTGTTCTGCCCAATGGGCCCTGGTTTTTCCTCACTGTCGCTACCCTAGAGACAAGGCAATCTATAGTGCATAGTGACAAGCCTTGTGGTGAGGACCCTAGCAGAAGTCCTCAAAAAGGAGTAAACCTTTGGAAAAATCTGGCGCCATAGGATTTGAAGTTTACCGTAGTAAACAGTTTACCGAAAAGTTACAAGGTACACGTCATAAGTTGTGACGATGTCTGTCAGTTGAGGCTCCTAAGAAGTATCATGACGTCTATCACGGTAACATCACTAACAGTGTGCCATCTATGAATGAACTATCATAGCGTTCTTCACATGTCCAGTGTTATGACGTTAGTCACATGTGTTTTTCATCGGATTAGGCATCATCGAGGTGGAACCGGAAGTGGGTTATATATACAACACATTTCCACACCGGAAGTTAGTATTTTATCGCATATTCTGAATCTACATGATGTTCTGAGCAAGAATATACTATTTGTATTCCGATCAGTCCAACCGATCTTCCGCGATGAGGAATTGAAATTTTTATTTTTCAAAGTATAGCGTTATGGGTGTCAAATGAAAGGTCATGACTCGTGGAATGTGAATCTCAAACTTATTCATCGAAAAATTCCATATGGTGCATGTAAATGAGGGAAAACGTCCAACTATAACTTTATGGGTATCAAATGAAAGGTTGTAGTAGTGTCTTAACTACTCGATATGACGTTGCATGCAAATTTGTCTGAAGCAGATGAATATATTATTGCTTTAAAATAAAACGAAGATTGTAGCGGTAATCAATATCAGTGAAAAATAACAGTGAATGAGCAGGACTGTATAGAGGAATATTTGTGAAGGAACTAGAGTGGTGTCAATCAGCAATAGCAAGGATTGGCTTCTAAATGGAATGAGAACTTTAGGGGTAATCATTATCAGTGTAAAATTATTGTGAGGTATAACGAAACACTGGGTATGTATCAAAATTGTGAGAACACGCGCAGGATTGTATTTAGGAATAATTCAAACGCGGAAGAGAGAAACAAAAGTCACCATTAAGTGGTGTCCCAAGTGTCTGCATTTTGACATATGGTTGGCGGACAACACCCCAACTCCGAATATATGTCATGTATCATGATAATCTTTCAGCTACACTAACACTACGGTTACGAGTCCTATGTGTAGTAGTGTGAACTGCAAGAAATTGTATGAGACGCTCTCACTACAATAATCATAAATGTATTCCGTTGATTGAATCCGCCGATCATAATACACGTACTATGATGACGTCATCACCGCTTGAGGAGTCAATTTTCAGAACAAGTGTTTGAATAGTGTATGACAAGTATTTGAGATTTCGACAAATCGCATCTGACAAATGCTTGACAAGTGAATTTTCGTTCTTTTCCTTAAAAAATCTAATATGGTAACGGAAAATGAGATGTACCTCTCGACATTTTGACAATTGTTCGAAAAGATTCTGACATTTTGATTGGCATTTCCAAAGTGTCGATATTCAGACAAGTGTCGGCCAAGTATTTAACTAGAAATAGACGGGTGTGATGTATTAAAAAAAGATATTTATCACAAGGACGAGCAGTCATATTCGGTGAAACCGGAATTGTTTTAAACAGTCGACTCGGTCACAACGGGAGTGATTTTATTGCATATTGGATCGGGTTTCAACATTCAGACATGTCTTCCTTTATTCAGATCCCTGCTCGACACGTTCAGCATACAGACATTCGTTTCAACACGTATTTGCTAACAAATTTTGATAGTCACATGGTTTGAAGAAGTGTTTGAGAAATGAAATATCAAAAATAATAATTCATTATTATTCATTTATTGGAAATATATCCATTGGATAGTATATCATTCACGGCAAAATCCTTCGTAACCAGGCAACAATAGTTCGGTCATTGAAAGGTGCTATGTCATGATGTGAATATTAGGGAAGGAAGCACTTACAAATGAATTCAAATCACCTCATTTTCACAGAAGCAGACAGACACTAGTTCGTAGTTATACAGATAGCCATAATAATAATAATGAACATACTTCAATCAGATGATAAATTCCTCTCAAGTAGGGAGAGTGTGATGTTATCACATAACCGACGATCATAGTTACGAACGATGATGACGTCACTGCTTCAAACCGACAACGGCCACTAATTCAATCCGGCAAGCAGACAGACGGACACTCATACACACTTTTCATTTTCGTGAGAGCATATATAGAGGCAAATAGACGGGTGAAGTTTGCGAATCTCAATTGAATTTCTTTTCAATAGGCTCTACAGCATAAGCTGTTTAGTTGTCAAAGTAGCAAAATTGATACTAACAGACTCGATTGTCACATGGAAAGCACGTCAATGATCAATACATGATATTTCATGCTCTAAGCTATAACACAACAGAGTTTACCATCACATAAATCAAAACACCATCTAATAAGAACAAATCATCAGGAAAACTACAGAAAAAATATATTAGCGGGGATTCGCCAACTTCAGGATTCGATCCTGAAATCAATGATTTGGGTAATTTCCAATGTCGAATAAGCTATTGTCTTGATGTTAAATATGTGAATATTCTCAGGCTCCCTCGATATTCAATCTTCACTCACTAACATTATAAAAAATAAACGTGTTTCTATAATTGTAATGTACATTCATTTTTGCATTTGAGAAACAATAATAGTACTTCAAACCTGTATCTCTAACTCCTTCGATCCTGAGATGATAAATTCCTTCCAAGTAGAAAGAAAGTGACGTCATCTCGTATCTGGCGATAATCGTTTACGAACGATGATGACGTCACTGCTTCAAACCGACGACGGCCAAAGTTATATGAATAACCATAATAATAATAACAAACACATCATTTTATTCCCGTGAGAGCATACCGAGTGGCAGATAGACGGGTGAAGTTTGCGAATGTCAATCAAATTTTTCGTTCCTCAGGCTCTACAGCAGAAGCTGTTCAGTTTTCGAAGCCGCTAAATTGATACTGTAAGTCTCGATTGTCACATGAAAAGCACGTCAATAATCAATACATGATATTCCATGCTCTGAGCTATAACCCAACTGAGTTTATCATCACAGAAATCAGAATTCAAGATGGATCTAATTCTGGACCAAAGTACTTCTTTGATGCAAAAAGCTGATATTAAGATCATAACACCATCTAAAAACTACAAAATATTAGTAAAACTACAAACAAAATTTGGCAAAGATTCATCAACTTCAGAATTCGAGCCTGAAATCAATGATTCGAGCGATTTCCAATGTTGAATAAGCTACTGTCTCGAAGTTGAATATGTGAGTATTTTTAGGCCACTCCGATATTTGACATTTTCACACCAACATCATATAAAATAAACAAGAAACTATAACCATAATATACATTCATCTTTGTCATTTGTGAAATGAAATCAATACCTGTAGAATGTAAAATTCCTCCCAAGTACTAAGAGCTTGACGTCATCACATATCCGGCGACCATAGTCTACGAACAATGATCACGTCACTGCTTTAAACCGACGACGGCAACTGATTCAATCCGGTGACCATAGCTCATGAACGATGATAGCCGATAAATTCGACATTTGAAAAACATTATTAATATCCTAAACCTGTATCATATCAATCCTAAGATCATGATTTTCTCTCGAATAGAAAAAGAGTGACATCATCACAAATCCATCGGTTCAGCGAGGTGTCATAACGTGTGGATGGAATTTGAGGTTATACTGGTTGTTTGTAAATAACGTCTGTCAAGTACTTTGACTATTGGAGCACGTGCTAAACACGTGTATGAATATTGAAGCATGTGTCAAACACGTGTCTGCATGTGTCTGATTATTGGAGCACGTGTCAAACACGTGTCTGCATATTGAAGCACATGTCTGCATATTGAAGCACTCGTCTGAATATTGGAGCACGTGTCTGAATATCGAAGCACGTTTCAAACACGTGTCTGCATATTGGAGCACGTGTCTGAATATCAAAGCACGTGTCTGGGAATTTGAGCACGTGTCAGAATATTGAAGTACGCGTCAAGCACGTGTTTGCATATTGAAGCACGTGTCTGATTATTGAAGCACGTGTCAAACACGTGTCTGCATATGAAAGCACGTGTGCATATCGAAGCACGTGTATGCATATAACATCACTCGTTTGAATATTGAAGCACGTGTCTGAATATCGAAGCACGTTTCAAACACGTGTCTGCATATTGGAGCACGTGTCTGAATATCAAGGCACATGTCTGGAAATTTGAGCACTTGTCAGAATATTGAAGCACGAGTCAAGCACGTGTCTGCATATTGAAGCACGTGGCTGAATATTGAAGCACGTGTCAGAATATTGATGCACGTATCTGAATATCGGAGCACTTGTCTGAATTTTGGAGCTCACACAAACACACTGTATATCCAACTTTCCAAAACAATCTGTATATTTTACGCCCGATGCTCATTGATACATCCGTCATAGACACTATGACATTTCAATATCCACCATGACAGTTCACGTGACAAGTGTCATGACACCTCTCTTAAAACCACGTAACATGCACACGCATCCACGTGACAGGCGCCATGACACCTCTCTCATAACCTAGCAGAAGCTGTTTGATTGTGAAAGCAGCAAAATTGATACTAAAAGACTCAATGACACATGGAAAGCACGTCAATAATCAATACATGATATTTTATGCTCTGAGCTATAACCCAACAGAGTATTCCATCACATAAATCAGAATTGGAAACAGACCTGATTCTGGACGGAAGTACTTCTTTGGTGCAAAAAAGCTGATTTTATAATCAAAACACCATCCAAAAACAACAAAATATTAGAAAAACTACCAAAAAAAAACATTGGCCGAGCACGTGATTGTGAGAGAGGTGTCATTGCGTCAGTCACGTGGATCTTGAGAGAGTTGCCATGGCGCCTGTCACGTGAATGCATGTCACTTGGTTTTAAGAGAGGTGTCATGAAGTTTGTCACGTGAACTGTCATGATGGATTTACGAACTGCCATAGTGTCTATTGCAGGTGTATCAATGAGCATCCGGCGTAAAATATACAGGTTGTTCTGAGAAGTTACATATACAGGTTATTTGTGTGAGCTCCGATATTCGAAAAAGTACTTCGAAATGCAGACACCTGCTTCAATATCCAGACACGTGCTTCAATATTCAGACACGTACTTCAATATGCAGATACCAGTTTGACGCGTGCTTCAAAATTCTGACACGTGCTTCAATATTCAGACACATGCTTCAATATTCAGGCACGTGCTTCAATATGCAGACACGTGTTTGTTACGTGTTTCAATATTCAGGCACGTGCTCCAATATTCAGACATGTGCTTCAATATGCAGACACATATTCGATACGTACTTCAATATTCAAAACTACGTGACTGACGTCATGTACGAACAACCAGTGGGACCTCAAATTCCATCCACACACATGTTATGGCACCTTATTATTAGGGCTATTTGTAACTTTGAATGAGTGTACGTCTGTCTGCTTGCCAAATTGAATCAATGGCCGTCGTCGGTTTGAAGCAGCTACGTCATCATCGATCGTAAGCTATGATCGCCGGATATGTGATGACATCGCTCTCTTGAAAGGAATCATCTCAGGATTGAAGTGGTTAGAGATACAGGTTTGAGGTACTTTTATTGTTTTTCGAATGACAAAAATAAATGTATATATGATTGCAGTAACACGTTTATTTTATATAATTTCAGTGAGTGAAGATTAAATATCGACGGAGCCTGAGGAGATTTACATATTTATTATCAAGACAATAGTTTATTTGACATCGAAAATCACCCGGATCATTGATTTCAGGATCGAATCCTGAAGTTGATGAATCTCCGCTAATGTATTTTTTTGGTAGTTTTTCTAATAATTAGGTCTTTTTAGATGGTGTTTTGATTCCTGTGATGGTAAACGATGTTGGGTTATAGCTAAGAGCATGAAATATTCTGTATTGATTATTGACGTGCTTTCCATGTGACAATCGAGTCTTTCAGTATCAATTTTGCTGCTTCCACAACTAAATAGCTTTTGTTGTAGAGCCTAAGGAAATTTTTTTTTATTGGGATTCACAAACCTTACCTGTCTATCTGCCTCTCTGTATGCTCCCACGAGAATAAAATGATATGTTTATTATTATTATTATGAGTATTTGTAACTGTGAATGAGTGTCCGTCTGTCTGCTTGCCGGATTGAATTAGTGGCCGTCGTCGGTTTGAAGCAGTGACACCATCATCGTTCGTGACCTATGATCGCCGGTTATGTGATAACATCACGCTCTTCCTACTTAAGAGTAATTTATCATCTCAGGATTGAAGCAGTTAGAGATAAAGGCTTGAGGTATTATTATTGTTCCTCAAATGACAAAAATAAATATATATAATAATTTTACTCGTCTATCTGCCTCTCTGTATGCTTTCACGGAAACCAAATGATGTGTTTATCATTATTATTATTATGGCTGTCTGTATGGCTGTGAATGAGTGTCCGTCTGTCTGTCTGCTTCTGTGGAAATGGGGTGATTTGAATTTTTCTGTGAGTGCTTTTTTCCCATTATCCACACTATGACGTAGCACCCTTCAATGACCGAACTGTTGTTGCCGGGTGACGAAGGATTTTGCTCGAAATGATATACTACTCAATGGATGTAATTTTAATAAACAAATGCTATAATGAATTATTATTTTCGATATTTAATTTCTCAAACACTTCTTCAAATCATTTCACTCTATCAAAATTATGTAGCAAATAAGTGTTGAAACAAATGTCCGAATGCTGAACACGTGTCTAGCTGGAATCTGAATGAAGAAGGATTTGTCTGAATGTTGGAACACGTTTCAATATGGAATAAAATCGCTTCCGGTGTGATCGAGTGTCGACTATATAAACCAATTCCGGTTTCAACGGATATGACTGCTCGTCCTCGTGATAATTATTTTTTTTCAATACATCACACTTGTCTCACTCTAACCAAATACTTGTTCGACACTTGTCTGAATATCGACACTTGTCAAATGCCTATCAATATGTCAGATTCTTGTCAAACTATTGTCGAAATGTCGAGAGGTTCACCTTATTTGCTGTTACCATATTGGATTTTCTATGAAAGAAGTTGAAAACTCACTCGTCAGACACTTGTCAAGCGTTTGTCAGATGCGATCTGTCGAAATCTCGAACACTTGTCAGACACTATCTGAACACTTGTTTTGAAAATTTATTCCTCAAGCGGTGGTAACGTCATAATAGTATGTGTACTATGATCGGCATATGCAATTCACGGAATGCATTTATGATTAATGTAGTGGAAGCGTCTCGAACAATTTCTTGCTGATCACACTGCTACACATATGACTTGTTTTCGGAGTGTCAGTGTGGCTGAGAGATTGTGAAGATACATGAAATATATTCGAAGTTGGGCTGTTGTCTGCCAACCATTTGTCAGAATGCCAGACACTTGGGACACCACTTAATGGTGACTTTAGTTTCTTTTCAAAGCGGTATACACCCCAATCATTCTCAACTGATGTTGATTCTCACTAGAGTTTCCGTTTCATTTTGAATAAAATCTCTGCTATTGCCGATTGACACCACTTTAGTTCTTCTACAATTATTCATCGATACAATTATGCTCATTTACTGTTATTTTCCACTGGTATTGATTACCGCTAGAATCTTAGTTTTATTTCAAAGCAATAATATATCTATCTAACTTAGACGGATTTGCATGCAACGTCATATGGAGTAGTTACAACACTACTACAACCTTTCATTTGATACTCATAAAGCTATAGTTAGTCTTTTTCCCTCATTTACATGCTCCAAATGAGATTTTTCCATGAAAAGGTCAAAAATTCACATTCCACGCGTCAAGACCTTTCATTTGACACCCATAACGCATTACTTTGAGAAATAAAAATTCCAATTTGTTATCGCGGAAGATCGGTTGAACTGATCGAAATATAAAAAGTATGTTCTCGTTCAGCACATCATGTAGATTCCGAATATGCAATGAAATAGCCTCTTCCGGTTTGAAAATGTGTCGACCAAACTTCCGGTTCCACCCTGATGATGATGCTTGACCCGATGAACAACACATTTGTCTGACGTCATGAGTCTGATCATGTGACGAACACTATGATAGTTCATTCATAGATGGCACACTGCTAGAGATATCCCCTTGATAGACGTCATGACACCTCTTTGAAGCCACACGCGACAGACACCATTATAACTCTTTCAAAAATCATATGACTGACGTTATGTATGAGCAACCTGTATAACCTCACATTTCATACCTCGTTGGAGGCCCCCGTGACAGACGTCATCACCCCTCGTTAATGACCCACGTGACAAACACAATTATAACTCTTTCAAAATCCGCACGACTGACGTCATGTACAAACCACCTTTATAACCCCATATTCTATACCTCGTTGAAGACTCACGTGACCGTGCTAAACACGTGTCTGAATATTGAAGCACGTGTCCGAATGTTGAATCACGAATTAAGTATTTTCACTAACGAATAACGTTTTTAAAAATACACTTCATTGAACAATGGTAGTTGTAGGTACAAATGCGATATAAAGACTGACTAGATTCTGTAATTTACATGTATAAATAATGTTCGGTATTAATGAACTCTAGGTGAAATATGATATATGAAGAGTCATGTATATTAACTCTGCTGATCATATCACTCCTTCATCCTCAAAAGGAACTTTTGGCAGGTACGAACAAAACCGATGATGGGTCCCGGGTTGTTGGCTGACTTTTTTTCCGTGATAAGGTATCAATGGTGACAGGTGAAGTTGCTGATGGTGATTGGAGTTGAACGATAATGGATCGCTGATATGTACAGTTAGAGGGCGATTTTCTTCTAGTTGTATGCGATGTAATTCGTCGGAAGAAATTTTATTGATATGTAGGTTACTCGTGTTCTCCATATGCCGATTTATCTTGATTTTTGGCAGGAGTAAGGGCTTTTCACAGGATTCGCCTTTGTCGTTTACATAGATATATTTGTCAGTACCAATAGTGCAATCATATGAGACTTCGATGAGATAGGTTCCTTGGAGCATGACAAAGTCTGTTTGTTCACAATGCGTTCAATCTTCTCTTGTTTTGGGAATATAGCAATGTAGTGCCCTTTATGCACTTGTTCGATGAGAGAGTTTTTGGTACTCATTCTAACCATATTGCAATCGGGTATGTTGTCCTGGACTTGGGGTATAGAGAATATACATTCTTTACCTTGAATGCCATTAATGAAATGGTTATTCGGGCTATATTTAGCT
Source organism: Endomychus coccineus (assembly GCA_958510875.1). Taxonomy (NCBI): domain Eukaryota; kingdom Metazoa; phylum Arthropoda; class Insecta; order Coleoptera; family Endomychidae; genus Endomychus; species Endomychus coccineus. The sequence continues at coordinate 106,503 of CAUEHT010000010.1, read as the reverse complement.
TTGATTATAACCATCAATTCGATTACAATAATGTTAGTATTTTAACTAAGGAAACTGATTAAATAAAAACTCTTGCTAATTCCTACATGCCTCTTTATAATGTTAAAAGTATATTTCAGGTAGAATGTCAAGTATATCTCCATTAACTGACAAACCTCTTTCTATCAGCTCATAAATCTAACATCTGGTTTGAAAGTGAATACTTAAACTAATGGTCTCGTCCTAGTAGTTCACATCAGTCTCTGTTGACACGAACACACATTCATTAAAAGTTCTGCTCAACAGTGGATTCTCAATATTTTATAATTATATCATTGAGGTGTTACAGTATCGATTGTTTGTGTTTCCGTTCGTTACGGCGACGTGGGCATTTTAATTGAATTTGGTGCAAAAAGGACGCTTTGTTTGATACAATTAGTTTTGAGTAATCCAGTTTCAGACTCAACAAGTTTTCTGATGATAGTCGTGAGACCGAAATGTACGTAAAGATAAGAAAATATAAAGCATAAGTGTTAATGTGATCTATTTCCCGAGGATTCATATATAATTCATAGATTAGATGTAGATTAGATTTATTCATTTGGTGCTAAAGATACAAAGTATTCACACAAGTCAATTTCATAATATTATACATTTTCAAGATAAAAGACAATTGAAACTATAAATATATAAGTCTAAATGATTAATATAATTTAAATAGTCATGACATTCACATTTTTGCAAGACAAAAACTCATCTGCACTGTAGAAGGCTTTGCTAAGTAGAAACTTCCTAACAACGTGCTCAAAACCCCTCAAAGGTAGACTCCTAACCTTGGTCGGCAACTTGTTGAAGAATATATTACAACGAAAATTTGAACCATTCTTGGCTGTTTCAAGTCTCAACGCTTTTTATCGAATATCATCCTTATGTCTGGTATCATAACGTGAACATTCCTTGTTTTTTAAAGCAATGTCATAGTTCTGATAAGCATACACAAGACACTCATAGATAAATATACAGGGAAAAGTTAAAATATTCATTTTTTTAAATACTCCTGTGCAATCGTCTCTATACTTAAGACCGCCTATAATTCTTACAACTCTTCTTTGCAAGCCAAATATATTTTCATGACCAGAACCATCGCCCCAGATGACACAATATCTAAGATGAGATTCACATAGAGAATAATATGCAGTTTTCAGCGCAGAGGTTCATACTGTACTTGACAAATTTTTAAGTAGAAAAATATTTTTGCTTAATTTTTTTGACACAAAATTTACATGTTCCCTCCAAGTAAGCCGAGCGTCTAAGTAGACTCCCAAAAATTTTATTGCTTCATTAGTATTTACGAAATCTGAATCTTTTAAAGCGAAAACCATTTTTTCTGTCTTTTCAACATTGCAACATAATTTATTTGAAGCAAACCACTCATGAGCCCTCGACTCAGCTACACATCCGATCTCCTTTGTACTTTCAAGGTCATTACCTTTGACAGTGATGTCCGAATCATCGGCTCAAAGTATATGTTCGATTGGGTCTAAGAAATCAGAAAAATCGTTGATCAAAATAAGAAACAACAAGGGTCCTAAAATGGAACCCTGCGGTACACCAACCTCTTCCAACTCTTCGTCTGGCCATTGATTGTTTATATAAACCTTCTGATATCTCATAGAGAAATAAGATTTGATTAATTTTATAGTTTCACTGTCAAAATTGTACTTAGCCAATTTATCGAGAAGAATCGTATGTGTAACGCAGTCAAAGGCTTTGCTCAGATTCAGAAAGAGCGAGAGACTGTCCACGCCCTCCTCAAAACAATTTAGAGTGTAATTTACAAAACGAGCAACGGCATAAGTTTTGGAATTTTTTCTGAAGCCATATTGATTTGTACTCACCAAACCATTTGACTCAAAATATTTATTAATTTGTTTAGATATAACTTTTTCAAAAATTTTTGAGAACACGGGTAACAGAGATATGGGTTGGTAGTTTGACACCACCTCTTTTTCACCTTTTTTAAAAAGAGGGATTACTTTTGAAATTTTCAAAGATTCTGGGAAAATTGCAGATGTTATACATTCATTTAGTAATTTAGTTGAAGGATAGATGATACTATTGATATTTTTTTTGATCAAAATGGCAGAAAAACCGTAATAGTCTTTGGCTTCACTGTTTCTTAAAGAGTTGATGGAATCCCTGACATCATTAAAAGTGAACGATAATTTTTTATTATACATAAGATCTATGGGATTTTCATTTCTTGCCTTTGGCATATTATGCATAATCTCATTAGGTATAGAAACAAAATGTTTATTAAAATTTTGAGCAGTTATATTATGTTTAGTATTAACATAATTTTTTCTTTTAGAGTTAATGATTTTCCACATACTTTTTATAGGATTTGATGAGTTTTTTATAAACATGTCATTTGAATTCATTCTAGATATTTTTAGTGTTACCCTGTATTTGCTTCTCATAGAATTACGAGCTTTCTTGAGATTTTCAGTCATTTAAGAGCTCTACCTATTTCCTCATATTTCTCAGCTCTTTCGTAAACCACTTTGAGCCAGAATCACAATCCATCGCTTTAATCTCGACTTCGAGAAAGGCCAGATGATAGGCATCCAAAAACTTACCGTGAAAAATGTCAAAGCATTCATTAGCATTTAACTTTTTATCACCGATGAAATCTCACTGTAAGTTATTTGAATTTCTATGCATACTGTTAAAACCTTTTCGAGTCAAATGTCTGCATTTTTTGAGAGTAATATCTTAAGGAACACAAGGAATGTCAATACTTACGAATTGGGCTTTATGATCTGAATAGCTTAAATTTCTAACATTTGTTATTACACTTTCCTTTGAGAAGTTTACGAACACATTGTCAAGACAATTTCATCCTCTGGTCTGTTGAAAAATGGTTTGCTGAAAACCAAAAATATCAAGTAATTCCAGTAATGCAGAAGCGTTATTGTCAGGCTCTGTAAAACATAATTTTTCATTATTAAAAGTAGGAAATTTACAATTAAAATCGCCTGTCAATATTACATTTTTTTCATCTACAAAATTCGAAATTTCTTCGAGATTTTCAATAAATAAATTAAAATTGCCATCAGTTGACCGATAAAAAGATATTAAAGTTAAACCATGTCTTTTTATTGCAGTCACTTCACAATGTAGCTCAATTGACCTATTATTAATTTCTGTCAAGACCTCGTAGTTGGAGTCTTTACACAGTATTGAGACGCCTCCTCTGATGTGTTGAGAACGTAAGAAATTGGACGCTACAAGCCATCCATTTCTGTTATATTCTGAACACACATCAGGTATCATCAAATGTTCTGATATGGAAACTGTATCACAAAATTTATATTCATTTAAAAACGCATCAAAATCATTCACTTTGTCATGATGTACGCCTCTGTATGTTTAGGTGCAACCAACAATATTTACCTTTTTCAGAATGTTGGCTTAATTTTGCCCTTCTTTCGTCTTCTTCTTTTGAAAAAACATAGCCACATAAGCTCCATTTGTTCAATTACTTTTTTCTTTTGCACGATCTGAGTTCTCTTCATGAACCAAAACTTCAAAAGAATGGTAATATTCCGGATATTTGGACTCAAGTTGTAAACACTCAGCTTCTTTAAAATTTTGCCTAATCATATTTGTAAATTCATCAGTTGTGGTATCAACATTAATACGAGACACAAATAATGCAATTTTTCTTGGTACTGTTTTTACGCCATTATCTGTGGAGCTACCAATAATGGACCATCGGTAACTCTTTTTCCTATTTACTATTTTCACGGTTTTCCAATCATTGAGTTTATTTACATTATCACTATTTCTGTTCATGTTAACTCGATTGTCATTTTGTTGACGTTTCAGAGCTGGTACATTTGAATTACTACTTTCAAATGTAGAATTGGTACCAATAGAACCATCCGCAGTTGATGTCACGGCAGGCTCAGTGATGATATTTTTGGCATTATTCATTTGTGGGATATGATGTATATATAGATTACACTGATCAACGCTGTCTTTTGATGTCCTAGTATTCTGATCAGTATCTGACATATTAATATTAATATTTTTCACAGTTGAACTGTTAGTCTTTCCTTGTGTGGTCTGCTTTAACTTTGCATCTTGTTCCATATCTGCTACTAAATTTCCACACTCCTTACTTTTTTTGGGATGTGTGTTAAATTTATTATTGATGCTGATAAGCTGAGGATTTTTTGTCAGCAGGTTTATTACATCAATATTTGTTTCTCTTAAGATTTTCACTTCAGTGTATAAATCATCAATTTTTGAAAGAAACGGCTCAATTCAATTTACTCATTGTTTTTACCACTTAAAATTACAAGAATTACGGAGCACTATTCAATCGTGTTTGACTTGCTGAAGGTCAACATACTACATACCTGTTCCAAGAATCTTTATTATGTTATATCTACAACATTAAAATCACTTGTTCTCAAGTCCTCAATAGCTGAGCGGAAGAGGCTCTGACTTTGGACTTTATTCTCCCGGTTCGAATCTGGTGCGTAGAGAAAAACTCATTTCAGTAGAGTTGACTCAAGTTGTACATACTACATCAAAATTAATTGTTCTCGAATCCTCCATAGCTGAGCGGATAAGCCGTCTAACTTTGGAATTTCTTTCCCCGGTTCGAATCCGGTGTGTCTCACATGATCTGTCATGCGTCTGTCACGAGGTGTCATGACGTCTGTCACGAGGTGTCATGACGTCTGTCACGAGGTGTCATGGCAGTATCACGTGATTCTTCAACGAGGTGTCATGGCGCACATCGTCTAATGATGCCTGCAACGTGTCTCACATGATCTGTCATGCGTCTGTCACAAGGTGTCATGACGTCTGTCACGAGGTGTCATGGTGGCTGCTCCTTCAACAAGGTGTCATGGCATATGCGAGTTTGGTTGTTTGAATGTATACACAGGGTGTTTCTAAAGAGTGTGTTGTGTAGTAGATGAACACCGCTACCACGGGCGCAGGATATCCGGTCTCCACTTCCGGTCTAGCTGTCGATGTGCATCCGGTGCATGAGCTCGTCCTTATCAGTTTTGGAAGGATGTAGGTGATAAGGATTTTATTTTATTTGTAAAGAGTATACAGGCTGTGTTTAAAAAGTGTGTCACATGTACAGAGTCACGTGACTAACACATGACAGCATGGTGACCATAAGGACCAGCTGTCATGGCGACCATAAGAACCAGCTGTCATGGCGACCATAAGAACCAGCTGTCATGGCGACCATAAGAACCAGCTGTCATGGCGACCATAAGGACCAGCTGTCATGGCAACCATAAGGACCAGCTGTCATGGCAACCATAAGGACCAGCTGTCATGGCAACCATAAGGACCAGCTGTCATGGCGACCATAAGGACCAGCTGTCATGGTGAACATAAGGACCAGCTGTCATGGCGACCATAAGAACCAGCTGTCATGGCAACCATAAGGTCCAACTGTCATGGCGACCATAAGGACCAGCTGTCATGGCGACCATAAGGACCAGCTGTCATGGCGACCATAAGGACCAGCTGTCATGGTGAACATAAGGACCAGCTGTCATGGCGACCATAAGAACCAGCTGTCATGGCAACCATAAGGTCCAACTGTCATGGCGACCATAAGGACCAGCTGTCATGGCGACAATAAGGACCAGCTGTCATGGCGACCATAAGGTCCAGCTGTCATGGCGACCATAAGGACCAGATGTCATGGCGACCATAAGGTCCAGCTGTCATGGCGACCATAAGGTACAGCTGTCATGGCGAACCCAAGGTACAGACTGCTTCGTGGAGGGGGCTCCGCCACCTCTAGGAAGCAATCTGTACCTTTGGTCCAAGGGTACAGGCTGCTTCATGGAGATGTCACCACCACGTGACAGCTGTCATCGAAGGTACAGAATGCTTCGTGGAGATGTCGCCACCACGTGACAGCTGTCATGGCGGACCAAAGGTACAGGTTGCTTCGTGTAGGTGTCACCACCACGTGACAGCTGTCATGGTGAGCTAAAGGTACAGGCTGCTTCGTGTAGGTGTCACGTGACAGATGTCATGGCGGACCGAAGGTACAGGCTGCTTCGTGTAGGTGTCACCACCACGTGACAAAGACTGCTTCGTGGAGGTGTCGCCACCAGTTCGACTCGTCCGACTCATGCAACACGTACGGTTTTGAAATCACATGATCTGTCACGCGGTGAGATATGGTGTCTGTCACTTCGACGGAGTGTCTGTCACAAGGTGTCATGGTGGCTATCACGTACCATAGAGCTTAAGGTTACACAGCTAACCCAACTCAAAACCATAGAGCATCATGGTGGTGGAAAGAGTTGTCATGATGTCTGTCACGTGAGGTCTTCTTCGAGGTGTCATGTCTTGGAGGGTGTGACGTGGTGGATCCATGAAGCATCTGTCACGCGAACTGTCAAGACGGATCTATGAATGTCAACCATAGCTTTATAGGTATCAAATGAAAAGTCTTGATATGCAGAATGTTAATTTTATTGAATTGAAGATCCTACGATCATAGTTTACCAACGGTGATGACGTCACGGGAGGCATTCATTGTTTCAATCCGGCGACCATAGTTTACGAACGATGATGACGTCACTGCTTCGAACCGATGACAGTAACTGATTCAACCCGGCGACCATAGTTTACGAACGATGATGACGTCACTGCTTCAAGCCAATGACAGTAACTGATTCAACCCGGCGACCATAGTTTACGAACGATGATGACGTCATCATCGTTCACGAACTATGATGGTCAGATGAGGAATGAAATGCGAGTAATAATAATGATACTCTATGTGTAAATGTGAATAGTTGGAGGTTATGATAAAGATATCCAGTAAGTTTGTAAATGTGTCATTATGCATATATCTTTTGAAGAATACACACGTATACTTTGAAAATTTGTGGAGAAAGTTCATGAACTAAGAAGAGACTTGAATTTTTACGAAGATAAAATAAAAGTTATAAGACTGTTGAATACATTTACAAGTGCAAAAAGTGAAGATAATGATGGGAGTGGGGATGTTAAAAACAAATTTCGTGATTCTAACCACAATTCTGAATGGTATTCTATACGCGAACGTTCCCCAACACGTTGAGCGCATTTATATTTGTCTGAAGGATGTTGCAACCGATGGTGGTGGGGGGTGTAACCGTACCGAATGGATTCCGATGAATTTTAGAAAAATCAACGATAATCAATTAGAGGTATTCGCATTCAACATTCCTCAAGATAATCGTACCACCATACATTATAAACTTAAACTTTTATTCTTTGATCAGAGTGAGGGAGATATGGCTGAATGGCAATTGCTCCAACAATCATCATGTTTACCACATGTCATACAAAAGACAATATCAACACCATCCACACGTACATCATCCTCACTAGACGAAGAAATTTCTAAAATTTTCGCAATTTTGTATGCAATTTTATCTTCTTTATCGGTACTCATGTTGAAAATGTTTGTTAAATATGTAAAGAAGGCTATTTACCATGTAAATAAATGATTGTATGAAGATATAAGTGTTTTAATGAAACAAAAGGAATGATAATTATAATAATATATTGACATTATCATTTGCTAGTTCATAAGCTTTATTTTTGTGATTGATAACACATTCTATCAATGACTCGATGTTGATATCACTAATCAATTGTTCACCCCCTTCTTCTTCTGCGGCATGAATAATATTTCCTCTTGCATACCATTTCAAATCGCGGCGGAAATTCTGTTTCACTTCGTTACCAATATCGATAGCATGAGATATGTTAGACCATTTACGTATTAATCGCATTCCTCGATTTTGTAATTTTCTGTCGGCATCACGCCAACCATCCTCCTGTCGACGCATTAGGTACCATTCTGGTCTCATATCATTCGATGTTCGATATAATCCTAAATAATGTATATTATATAAATTTTATTATAAAAAACAAAGTAATTACCTAAATTTCGTCTCTTTCCGAAATTTATAGGAGGTGGAACAATATTTGATGCAATGTTATTCCGTAAGGTGATAACATTCATTTGAATTTGTTGAGATAAGCGTTGAGATCGTTCTTTCGCAAGACATTCACGTTCCTCAGCTCTTTGACGTTCTTGTTGTTCATAGAATTTCTCGTACTCACAATATTTCATCATAATAAATTTCATTAACGCAAACAGTTCACGTAACTCGATGACTTTAGGAGTTCGCATTTGCATCAATAATGATTCGAAATCAATAGCATCTAGAACATAATATTTCTTTCGTGCATCAGTCTTATCACAAATTTCTAAATGGTGTATATGCGGGTTTTTCCTCAACAATCTTGTTATAACACCCTTTTTAGCATGATATTTTTTGCCGCGATAACCTAACCAATCCAATAGACCTTCATTCATCAGAACGCGTTGGTTTAGTTGAATATTCCAAAATAAATAGTTTCTTTTATCGTTTCTTATATCGATCCCAAATTTTAGACACACTTCATTAACTGTTAACTTAATAAAATTGTTGGTGGACCAGGTAGCCACATTTGAATCACGAACGCACGCTGCTAAGTTCATTTTTATAACTGAACATTTTCTGAAATGATTCTCTCTTACATACGTGAGAACGTGAACGTGAATAGTGAGGGTGGGGGGTAACTCTCCGTTTCGATGTCATTGCAAACGTAGATAACTGACTGATAACGTCACTAGTTGTTTCAATTTGTTTCATTCCCAGCAACCGACTACCATAGTTTACAAACTATGATCGTCGGATGTTTACATCACCACCTACCGTTTGAGAAATAAAATATCAAATATAATAATAATAATAACATTTATTGTGAAAGATACATTTTGATAGTACATCATTTAGAACTAAAGTTATAACATTATGATTCATCACCTGGTTCTTCACACCAAATTCCGAACTGATCCTGTGATCGGAGAATACTCCATTATACGATCGTTAATGATGATGCAATAAGCCCTGGTGTTTTTGGGGAAATTCAGGAAACTTTCCATCTCTAGTTTGACGTCAACTGTTGATGACTTTATAGCATCGTTTTGTTTTGAACAGTCAATCACAAAAATTGCTCTATTCTTGAATGCTATATAATCTAACATGGGTTCGCTTATTATTTTATTTGAAAATGATTTCTGGAAATCATAGTACATCTGGTATGCTTCCACGTATTGCTGGTCGGTGAAATTCAATTTCATTGCTTCATATGGATAACACTCTGAATTCAAGTATAATTTAACATTTAGCAAGTTTATATTATCGAAATATGCACTGTGCTTAACAGGATTATTTTTTCGATCAGTTTGGAAAGCTAGAATCACATATCTGGGTCGTTCCAAATTCATTGAAGTTTTAACAGCCCAAATGTCACGAGTGCTTCCCTTCATCAACGGATTTTCATGCAGATCCCAACTACGGAATGGAATCAAAATAGGCTTCTCAGCACTCAAATTCCCCAACATTTGAAATTCAACTTGATCACTTGGAAACAAATGTCGCACTTTTAATGCTATCGTCTTCACATTTATTTTAGCCGTTTTCGTGCCTGTGCTATTAGTATAGCAATCGTTATCGGTTCGAGACCTTATCAAGCGCAGCTTATGTTTTCCACTCAAAACTTTGTTATAGTCAATGAATAGGCCTAGTAGAAAATTCAACGGTATCCATAAATTGATTTTATTATTGTAGACTGAACTCAATACATCCTTAAATGACCATCCAGAAATAGCTAGAGGTATAGATTCATGTTTGGCATATGTTAGATAAGCTCTGATGGTGCTGACAATACCAGGATCACGTACTTTGTCTATCTCTTTTCCATTCAATTCATAACTGATATATTCGAAGAGAAACGCTCAGAAATTATTCGTTAGTTTACATTCACCATCACCACTTGCTTCTGGCTGGAATTCTGCCTCGATGAATAAAGCAGACGAGGCCAAATCTACCAACACATCTTGTTGATTGATTAATATCTCAATTTCATCGCTGTTGCCAAAAGATGTTGTGTGGGGATAGTAGGTATGAGTTTCTTCTCGGATGATGTCTTCATTGAAGTTTGGCTCGTTGAATATTTGAAGTTTTTCCGACATTGTAACCAAGGGACTTCAAAAAATTGATATTTTCCAATGATAGTGATGCAGAAGCAACCTTCTCCCTCGAGCTCGTTGTAGATAATGACTGATGACCACTATGGAGATGTCTTTTATTGCTGAAATCCAAACCCATGTTCTCAAGTGATGGCTACTGCAACCTTCTCAGTTGAATTCCTTTCATATGATGAGTGGTGGTGAGTATTGGATTATTATTAATTGTTGTGAGGTATAATTCTTAACGATCTTTTTCAATTCCAATCGTATAATAATTTCTTCTCCACGAAAATTTACCGGTTTCCAATTCTGATCTAAAATATTCAGCGTGATGTTATCGAAGGACGTCTTGCTGATGACCGGTAGATAAATCAGATCCTTCGGCTCTATATCAATGGAAAACCCAGGTGGTACAAGAGGTGAGAACTCATATATCGTATGAGCTATCTTATTGTTATAATATGCTCCTGCGGTTAAGTTACACTCAACACGTATTGTTTGAACTTTGATTATGTTTATAGGTCGATCAGATACGTGTAGTTCGCGAGATGTCAATTTCTTCCTGCTGAATCCCAACAGTTCGCTTATACTATGTTTAGGAATAAAATTCACTTCAAAATCACTCTTCAGCTCTGTGTGTAGAGTGTTGTTGTTAGATTTTATTGATAATTTCCGGTCACGTTCTTCTTGCTTCACTCCTATCCCACAAACTGCACTTTGTATGAAATCCTCGATGTCTGTCAACTCGTAGGACCCCGTAGGTATAGTTACTACTTCTTCCTCACCCTTCACATTTTTATAATAAAATTTATTAAAACCTTCTTCAATGTTCGGAATGCTATTGTACGTATGCAAGCCAACAAGTGCGATAGAATAATATGAATGAGGATCTAGTTCTATAGGTGGATGGAAATCTACAGATAAGCGGGAGCTCTTACCCGTGATAGTGAACGTCTGAGACATGATTGATGCAAACTTTACCAACAATCTATTTATATACTAATAAATGCAGGGTTAGTCGAGCACAACTGAAGAGTTAGAGAGGAAATCTAAACATAACTGACCACAATTATAAGTGTTATATTGTCGAAAATTATCGTGATTGAATAATATCTTACACTTTTTGAAATAATCCACTAGTTCGCGAGGGGGGCGTAAATTGCCAAAACTATCATAATATAAAACTGTATCACCGACTTTATTAAACCCAACCCAGTGAGTGCCTCCATTGTCCGAGCTATCTAAATTAACTATTCCACGCTCGTTTTTCCATGGTCCGTTGGATGGCAGTTCATCACGCATGAATACTCCTCTAAAATGGGGAATTTTCAGAGCTTTTGCTAGTTTTCGTAGATCGAGATCGGTCAGAGGTCTTCTGGGTAGGTTTACTGACAGTTTTTTGGATGTTTATTTAAATATAGACCAAGACCTTTCCGATACTTTTTCAAATATAGACCAGATCCTTGTTTCCCCAAAGCTATAGCTTCCATTGTTTTATTATGTCTTTCCGTTTCCTCCAAGGTTTTCCGAGCTGCTTTGCTGTCGTTGACGGCCTCAGCGATGCCTGCACCACCCCCCGCTAATGCTCCAGCAGCTGATAAGCCGGCAAACAGAGGTATTAAAAATGGTAGAAATCCTCCAGTCTTTGGAATAGGAATTACTCTTGGTAACCGAACATTTTTCCGACCACCTGCTTTTTTGAATTGTTTTCGTGCAACTTTCAACGCTGTTTGGGATGTTTTCTTCAGATCGGATGAGTCAAACTTATTCTTCATAACTTTTCTCACCCCATCGACAATTGCACTTCCGAACTCAACCTTCTTTCTCATACCCATTCATAATTTCCTCTTTGCCTTCATAATTTTATTTACACCGAAAGCGGCAATCCTTTCTCCAAATTTTGTGTCTTTAGATTTGACACGTTGCCAAGCAGTGTTCTCTAATATTTTATCCGCCTCGTGACGTCCTTCCAAACTAGCGTTTCGCAGATATGAAATATCGTGTTGGCGGCAAGCTTTATCGAGTGGATTGATACCTGAATCTCCTCTTCTCAACCGTTTTTCTAATTTTGTACCGGGACCACAGAATTGATAACCAGGCATATGAAGTTCAAACGGGAGCTTGTTTATAAGCGTATTGAGAACACCTTCTCCTACGTACGCTTCCATACAGACTGATGAAAATTCAAGATTGCTACGTTATTTAACGAGGGGAGGGAGAAAGACCAAAGATCTCAAAATAATATTTTTTATTAATTTCAAAATTTTCTCAATACAAAAGACTTAAGTATAATCTTAACAATATATGTTTCAAATATTATAATATTCACTCTTGATTCACCCTCATATTCACGGAATTTTGTTCTATTATAATAACCATACCCTCGAGTCAATAATATTCCAGCTATTTGTTTGTTCATAATAATCTCCAAATGGTTAATGATGGATTCATTGTATAATAACCATACCCTCGAGTCAATAATATTCCAGCTAATTGTTTGTTCCTAATAATCTCCAAATGGTCAATGATGGATTCATTGAACGAGATCCGAATTATTGATCCAACTGTGGTGATTATTATCTAGACCCAACCATTTCACATACTGTTGACCCCTCCTCTATCGTAATATTTTTTCGACTAAATACACATCGGGTTGTGTTCTTTTCTGTAATTCTTCCTCGTAGAAACAGCCGCTGATTGGTGAGTTGGTCATATCTTCTAGTAGATATGTGACCGGGTTGGTAATTTTTATTTTGATGACTTTAAATAATTCCGTACTCCAATTGGGCGTAAATCCCTTCTCAAAAAAATGTTAAGCCTTACTTATTCGTACCACATCTCCAACGTTGTATTTGTGAGGCAGAGCTAACTTGATGTGTGAGTAGAATCGCTTCAATATCGCGCTCTCAATCTGTTTCGTCACTTTTATTGGAGCCATATTTATAGTACTATGTTTACGTTTATTATATTTTTCTGTGGTTTCTTCAAGTATATCAAGCCATTTGTATTTCACGCTAAGACTGAAATGTTTGTAGAGCGATTCCTTTAACGTTCGAATGACACGTTCAGCAATGGCTGCTTTTTTCACACTATACGTATTATAATGATTGATATGTTTCTTCATTAGATCGTTAAAGTGTTTATTGAAGAATTCTTTTCCCTGATCGCTTTGCAGATTCCTAGGCTTACGATGTCCTTCTAGCAATATAGAACTGACCACTTTCCGAACTTCTTCGGCTGATTTCGTTTTCAGAGGGCGTGTCCATAGAAATTTCGAGAAACAATCGATCATAATCAAAATGTATTTGCATCCTCTATTTTCACGAGCGTAATTACCAATTTCTGCCAGATCCATTTGCCACAAATCATCCAAACCTTTTATGATCGTTCTGCGTCGTTTGAAATTCTTCCTACTCGGCTTATGAAGCTCATGCACAACTTGTTCTCTACTCATCTTATCAATGTGGAAATCTAGTGTAGAATTAATTTTTTGGGTATATTCACAGGATTTGGAGATATACGTTTCACAGAGCCCTGCTTTGTTGTTGTGGATGATGAGGGTCTCTTCTTAGAAGGTTCCACAGATGTCATCCGTCGTTCTAACGCCTCCACTCTACTAGTAATGTCATTTAGACGCATGTTCACACTGTTAAATGTGTTATTGATCTCTTTCAATTTATTTCTGTTTTCCCTCACACTATCACTGATTGTTTTATACTCTGATTTTATATAGATCCCCATTCCATTATATTTATTCTGAATGTCCATCAGATGTTTATCAATGTTGAGAATAACCTTGTCATTCGTTATGTTATGTTCATCCAGATCCTTGTTGATATCTTTGATCAAATTATAAACCCTAACATTGAAGGTATCTTTAAGACTGGTTTCCGTTTTCAGATTCAGTTTGTGTGTTAACTTATCAACATATACTTTATTTGCAACATCTCCATCATCATTCGGTGATTTTACGTTGCACAATCTACGATTTTTCATATCATAACTTCCGTCGCTCGTTAGGGATAATCCATGTCCGTGAACTTGTTTGAAATTATTATTAAATACATTTGTATCATATATCAACATGGAAGAGGAGGCTCTGCCAAACTTATCCATTGAAATCATCTTTATAACTGTGATGAATTTGTCTTACACCTGGTTTTTGTTCAATTACCCCTGCCTCTATCAATTCTTCTATTATAGAGATTATCTCATTGTGATGATTATGGTTACCTGCATGCGAGGATGCAACAAGAAGTCTCAGTCTATCCACAATTTCGTTAACGTCATCCCAATAAACATATTCGATAGGTTTCTCGTTATATTCAAGCATATCATTTTTGATATATGTACTTCCAGTGTATGTTTTGGCTCTGGGTTTTTTCATGGAATTAATCAAAGGTTTCAGTACATTTTTGTATTTTACAATGTTTCTTATTCGATCAGCTGGATCGTTATTACGTCTATGGGCACTAGTCATTTATATCATTTGACTGTAATTTTTCCCATCTTCCACAGTGTAAGTATCAGGTAGAACATCTCTGTAAAATATCAAATTATACAGTCCTGTGGTACCCTTGAACGGAGTACCCTTGATAATTATATTACTCTCACTATCAATTTCTATAGGTTGATTACCCATGAACCATTTGTCTAAAGTTGAATTATATTGCAATCCCATTCTATCATTGTATTTCTTGACATCATCATCCAATAGGAATCCTTCCAAGTAATAACGTGCTAATGTGGGGTATTGTTGCAGAAACTCCTCTGTAGCCTCTGCATTATCTTTCTTATGTTTTCTGAATTCTTCACGAATCTGATCGATAGTAGGTTCGAGGGTAAACACATCCTCCTCAGTATTTTGGGGGTTATATACGAACTCTTCCCCTTCAGTTACAATATTTGGGATTGGTATGTTCTCCATTTGTGTTGCTGTAGAAACAATACTTTTAGGTTTAACCAACGAATTTTGTTTGATTATTTCAGCATTTCTCGCAATTTCCTCCAGAGGTTTAGATACATTCCTGAACATATTATCTAGAATCTCATCATTTTCAGCTTTACCCAATTTCACAGCCATATATTTTTTCCTCACAACGTTTGCTAACTCCCAAATTTTTTTCTTCAATTGTTGTTTTTCCTTTAGCATGTTACTCACACCCACGTCCATGCTGAGCGGGTTGTCTATTTCAAATGAAAGTATATATACATGTTAGATGTATATATAACTATCAAAACCTTTGCGATAACGTCCTTTGTTCATATCACAGTCTTTGTTTATCATAAGGAATCCATATTTATCTTTCCAACATACGCTACATATCTCTTTGAATTTTTCGAGTGACATGTCGGTACTTACATGATCGGTGAATATATGTTTCAAATTGAGCTCATCCTGTTTGAAAATAATCAAGCAATTGGCATTGTCGCGCAATCCATGTTTTGGACATTTAGCAAAAGACTGGCAAAGATAGAAACTATCAATTGAGTTGTGTCTCCCTCTTGAAAAATAAGCACGAATTTTCTCCTGTTTCTCAAACATCACGTCATCGAATATTATGATTGAATTAGGCCTCGCTTCTGTGGGGTCTATGACCTCATCACTTTCGGTACAAGGAAAATATCCAAGCCCCTCAATTTTCTTCAATGTCTCCTTTAGTAACTGGTATTTTGGTTGGTGTAAAGACTTTGAATATATGTACACGTTTTCAAATTTCAGACCGTTTGCATCTAACAATAGAGATAACATCACATTTGTTTTCCCACAATTACTTGGACCACAGATCATTGTTCGTAGAGTATTAGACAGCAAAGAGCTGTAACGTTGTGGTTGTTCAACATTCTCATTGCTTGACCCTAAGTTCATAATACTCAACGAGTCTTTTTGCTTAACAATCTTCATCATGCCTGAAGGCGAATCGAAATCATACTGGAACATATGTTAATAAGCATTTGTTTATATACTAGATGATGATGTTATATTGTGTATGTCTGATCACGCGGTTAGGTGCTTCTACGCTTCTGTCAAAATCAGGTATCAAATACATGTTAAATAGGTATGAATGCTGGAACACGTGTCTGAATGTTGAAACACGTGTCTGAATGTTGAAACACGTGTCTGAAACACGTGTCTGAATGCTGAAACACGTGTCTGAATATTGAAACACGTGTCTGAATGTTGAAACACGTGTCTGAATGTTGAAACACGTGTCTGAAACACGTGTCTGAATGTTGAAACACGTGTCTGAATGTTGAAACACGTGTCTGAATGTTGAAACACTTGTCTGAATGTTAAAGCATGTGTTGAATCATGCGAAAAACATGTGCATGAATGTAATACAATCATTATGATTATTCACATTTTATTCCTCATTAGCCCATCATAGTTCGTGAACGATGATGACGCCGGGTTGAATCAGTTACTGTCATCGGTTCGAAGCAGTGACGTCATCATCGTTCGTAAACTATGGTCGCCGGATTGAAACAATGAATGCCTCCCGTGACGTCATCACCGTTGGTAAACTATGATCGTAGGATCTTCAATTCAATAAAATTAACATTCTGCCTATCAAGACTTTTTATTTGATACCTATGAAGCTATGGTTGAAGTTCATAGATCCGTCTTGATAGTTCGCGTGACAGATGCTTCATGGATCCACCACGTCACACCCTTCAAGACATGACACCTCGATGAAGACCTCACGTGACAGACATCATGACAACTCTTTCCACCACCATGATGCTCTATGGTTTTGAGTTGGGTTAGCTCTGTAACCTTAAGCTCTATGGTACGTGATAGCCACCATGACACCTTGTGACAGACACTCCGTCGAAGTGACAGACACCATATCTCACCGCGTGACAGATCATGTGATTTCAAAACCGTACGAGTCGCATGAGTCGGACGAGTCGAACTGGTGGCGACACCTCCACGAAGCAGTCTTTGTCACGTGGTGGTGACACCTACACGAAGCAGCCTGTACCTTCGGTCCGCCATGACATCTGTCACGTGACACCTACACGAAGCAGCCTGTACCTTTAGCTCACCATGACAGCTGTCACGTGGTGGTGACACCTACACGAAGCAACCTGTACCTTTGGTTCGCCATGACAGCTGTCATGTGGTGGCGACATCTCCATGAAGCAGCCTGTACCTTTAGCTCACCATGACAGCTGTCACGTGGTGGTGACACCTACACGAAGCAACCTGTACCTTTGGTCCGCCATGACAGCTGTCATGTGGTGGCGACATCTCCATGAAGCAGCCTGTACCCAAGGGTCGCCATGACAGCTGTCACGTGGTGGCGACATCTCCACGAAGCATTCTGTACCTTCGATGACAGCTGTCACGTGGTAGTGACATCTCCATGAAGCAGCCTGTACCTTTGGACCAAAGGTACAGATTGCTTCCTAGAGGTGGCGGAGCCCCCTCCACGAAGCAGTCTGTACCTTGGGTTCGCCATGACAGCTGTACCTTATGGTCGCCATGACAGCTGGACCTTATGGTCGCCATGACATCTGGTCCTTATGGTCGCCATGACAGCTGGACCTTATGGTCGCCATGACAGCTGGTCCTTATAGTCGCCATGACAGCTGGTCCTTATGGTCGCCATGACAGTTGGACCTCATGGTTGCCATGACAGCTGGTTCTTATGGTCGCCATGACAGCTGGTACTTATGTTCACCATGACAGCCGGTCCTTATGGTCGCTATGACAGCTGGTCCTTATGGTCGCCATGACAGCTGGTCCTTATGGTCGCCATGACAGTTGGACCTTATGGTTGCCATGACAGCTGGTTCTTATGGTCGCCATGACAGCTGGTCCTTATGTTCACCATGACAGCTGGTCCTTATGGTCGCCATGACAGCTGGTCCTTATGGTTGCCATGACAGCTGGTCCTTATGGTTGCCATGACAGCTGGTCCTTATGGTCGCCATGACAGCTGGTTCTTATGGTCGCCATGACAGCTGGTTCTTATGGTCATGACAGCTGGTTCTTATGGTCGTCATGACAGCTGGTTCTTATGGTCGCCATGACAGCTGGTCCTTATGGTCACAATGCTGTCATGTGTTAGTCACGTGACTCTGTACATGTGACACACTTTTTAAACACAGCCTGTATACTCTTTACAAATAAAATAAAATCCTTATCACCTACATCCTTTCAAAACTGATAAGGACGAGCTCATGCACCGGATGCATATCGACAGCTAGACCGGAAGTGGAGACCGGATATCCTGCGCCCGTGGTAGCGGTGTTCATCTACTTTGTGTTATATATACAGGTTGTTTGTAAGAAAGAGAGAGGTCTCGTGGTTTTGACGGCTATCACGTGAACTGTCATGGTGGTCGTGACGAGTATCACATGATCTGTCACGTGGTGAGATAACATGGCGTCTGTCACGTGTTCCTTCGACGAGGTCTCATGGCGGCTATCACGTGCTTCTTCAACAAGACGTCTGTCAAGTGAGTCTTCAGCAAGGTGTCATGGCGTCTATCACATGCCGTAGTCATAGAAATCTATAAGCTACAGAGCTAACCTAAGTCACAACCATAGAAACCATAGAGCTATGGGTGAAAGAGCTATCCTAAATCACAACCATAGAGCATCGTGGTGGCTGGAAGAGGTGTCATGAAGTTTGTTACGTGGATCTTCAACGAGATGTCATGGCGTCAGTCACGTGAACCGTCATGGTGGATCTGTCACAGCGTGTGTGTGTGTCATGACGTACGTGAACTGTCACGGCGGTTCTGTCATTCGCTGCTGTCACATGCAAAATGTTGATTTCCGTATTTTTTATCGGGGGAAAAATCAATATGATTAAAGCAAATTGGGGGGGAAACATCTATTCAAAGCTTTATGGGTATCAAAATACATGATCATCATCATTCTGAGTGAGTGGTGTTTTATTGAATTGGAAATATGATGATCATAGTTTACGAACGATGATGACGTCACTGCTTCAAAACTGGTGACAGTAACTGATTCGATCCGGCAATCATAGCTCACGAACGATGATGACGTCACCGGCAGCGGTCACTGTTTCAATCCGGCTACCATCGTTTATGAACTATGATGGTCAGATAAAGAATAAAATGCGAGTAATAATAATAATGATATGTAATCATTATTCATCAGACTGATTTGAATTTGTACGGAGATAAAATTAAAGTTATAATACTGTTGAATACATTAATAGTGGAAAGTGAATAAGTTTCATGCACATGTTCTAGACCGTGATTCAATATCCCGACACGTCCTTGAATTTTCAGACACGTGTTCAGCTCCATTTTGCAGATACGTTTTCCAACATCCAGGCACGTGCTTCAACTTTCAGACACGTGTTCAGCACATGCTCCAATGTTCCGACACGTGTTCAGCACGTGCTTGATTATCTAGACACGTGCTTCAACAATCAGTCATGTGTTTCAACATTCAGATTCGTGTTTCAACAGTTTGAAATGTGTTTCAACATTCAAACACATCTAACACGTATTTGATACTTGCTTTTGACAGAGTCACATGGTTTAAGTGCGCAACCGCGTGATCGGACATACAAAATATAACATCATTAGCTAGTATATGAACAAATGCTTAATAACATATGTTTCAGTATGGTTTCGATGTGCTCACCACGTGATTTAACATTCAGACACGTGTCCAGCATGTGCTTCAATATTCCGACAAGTGTTTTGAGACACATGCTCCAAGATCAAGACACGTGTTTCAACATTTTGATATGTGTTTCAACATTCAAACACTTTTAACATGTATTTGATACCTACTTTTGACAGAGTCATATGGTAGAAGTGCGCAAACGCGTTATCAGACATACACAATATAACATCATCAACTAGTATATAAACAAATGCTTATTAACATATGTTTCAGTATGGTTTCGAAGTGCTCACCACTTGCTTCAACATTCAGACACGTGTTCAGCATGTACTTCAATATTCCAACACGTGTTTTGAGACACATGCTCCGACATCAAGACACGTGTTTCAACATTTTGATATGTATTTCAACATTCAAACACTTCTAACACGTATTTGATACTTGCTTTTGACAGAGTCATATGGTAGAAGTGCGCAAACGCGTGATCAGATATACACAATATAACATCATCAACTAGTATATAAACAAATGCTTATTAACACATGTTTCAGTATGATTTCAATTCGCCTTCAGGCATAATGAAGATTGTTGAGCAAAAAGACTGGTTGAATATTATGAGTTTAAGGTCAAGCATTGAGAATGTTGAACAACCACAACGTCACAGCTCTTTGATGCCAAATAGTCTACGAACAATAAGCTGTGGTCCAAGTAATTGTGGGAAAACAAATATGATGCTATCTCTATTGTTAGATGTAGACGGCCTGAAATTTGAAAACGTGTACATCTATCCAAAATCTTCACACCAAAAAAAATATCAGTTACTGAAGGGAACATTGAAGAAAATTGCTGAGCTTTGATATTTTCTATATACTGAAAGTGATGACGTCATAGACTCCACAGAAGTGAAACCTAATTCGAGAATAATATTCCATGATGAAATGGATGAGAAACAGGAGAAAATTTGTGCATGTTTTTCAAGAGGGGGATACAACTCAATCGATAGTTTCTATCTCTGTCATTCTATTCTAAATCTTCTAAATGTCCAAAACATGGATTGCGCGACAATGTCAACTGCTTGATCATTTTCAAACAGGATGAACTCATTTCGAAACATATATTTACCGACCATATAAGTACCAACATGTCGCTCATGAAATTCAAAGAGACATGTAGCGTATGTTGAGAAGATGAATATGGATTCCTTATATGAACGAAGATTGTGATATGAACAAGGGGTGTTACCTCAAAAGTTTTGATAGTTATATATACATCTAACATGTAAACATACTCTCATTTGAAATAGACAAACCACTCAGCATGAACGTGGATGTGCCTAACAAGTTGAAAGCAGAACAACAATTGAAAAAAAAAATTGGGAGTTAGCAAACGTTGTGAGGAAAAAATTTATTTCTGTAAAATTGGGTAAAGCTGAAAATGATGAGATTCTAGATAATATGTTCAAGAATGTGTCTAAACCTCTAGAGGAAATTGCGAAAAATGCTGAAATAATGAAACAAAATTCGTTGATCAAACCTAAATTTATTGTTTCTACATCAACACAAATGGAGAAAATACCAATCCCAAATATTGTAACTGGATGAGAAGAATTCTTATATAACTTCTCAAATACTGAGGAGGATGTGTTTACTCCCGAACCTACTATCGATCAGATTCGTTAAGAATTCAGAAAACTGAAGAAAGATAATTCAGCGGCTACAGACGAGTTTCTGCAACAATACACC
Organism: Endomychus coccineus; assembly: GCA_958510875.1. Lineage (NCBI taxonomy): Eukaryota > Metazoa > Arthropoda > Insecta > Coleoptera > Endomychidae > Endomychus > Endomychus coccineus. The sequence goes on along the minus strand of CAUEHT010000010.1, from coordinate 85,026 downwards.
ACATTAGCACGTTATTACTTGGAAGGATTCCTATTGGATGATGGTGTTAAGAAATACGATGATAGATTTGGTTTGCAATATAATTCAACTCTAGACAAATGGTTTATGGGTAATCAACCTATAGAAATTGATGATGAGAGTAATATATTTATTGAGGGTACCCGTTCCAGGGTACCACAGGACTGTATAATCTGAAATTTTACAGAGATGTTCTACCTGAAACTTACTCTGTGGAATATGGAAAAATTTACAGTCAAATGTAAATGTGAATGTAGACGTAATAACAATCCAGCTGATCGAATAAGAAACACTGTGAAATACAAACTGAAACCTTTGATTAGTTCCATCTAAAGTCCGAGGTCCAAAACATACACTGGAAATGCGTATATCAAGAATGATATGCTTGAATATAACGAGAAACCTATCGAATACGTTCATTGGGATGACGTCAACGGAGTTGTGGATAGAATGAGACTTCTTGTTGCATCCACGTATGCTGGTAACAATAACCGTCATAACGAGATAATCTCTGTAATAGAAGAAGGCTGATGTAATTGAGCAGAAACCATGCGTAAAGACAAATTCATCACAGTTATAAAGATGATCTCGAGGGATAAGTTTGGTCCAGCCTCCTCTTCCAAGAGGATATATTAGACAAATATATTTAATAATGATTCGAAATAAGTTCACGGACAAGGATTATTCGTCACGAGCGACGAAAGTTATGATATGGAAAATCGTAGACTGTGCAACGTAAAATCGCCGAATGATAATGAAGATGTAGCAAATGAACTATATGTTGATAAATTAACAAATAAACTGAATCTGAAAACGGAAACCAGTCTTAAAGGCACCTTCAATGTTGGGGTTGATAATTCAATCAGATATCAACAAGGATCTGGATGAACATAAATCACCGAACGAATTCTCAACATTGATAAACATCTGACGGACATTCAGAATAAATATAATGGAATGGAGGCCTATATGAAATCAGAGTATAAAACAATCAGTGATGGTGTGAGCGAAAACAGAAATCAATTAAAAGAGATCAATAACACCTTTAACGGTGTGATTATGCGTCTAAATGACGTTAGTAGTAAAGTGGAGGAGTTAGAACGACGGATAACATCTGTGGAACCTTCTAAGGAGAGACCCTCGTCATCCACAACATTAAAGCAGGTCTATGTGAAACGTGTAACTCCGAATCCTGTGAATATACCCAAAAAATTAATTCTACACTAGATTTCCGCATTGATAAGATGAGTAGAGATTAAGTCGTGCATGAGCTTCATAAGTCGACTAGGAAGAATTTCTAATGACGCAGAACAATCACAAAAGGTTTGGGTGAGTTGTGGCAAATGGATCCTACTGAAATGGATAATAACGCTCGTCAAAATAGAGGATTCAAGTACATTTTGATATAATGATCGATTGTTTCTCGAAATTTCTGTGAACTCTTCCGTTGAAAACGAAATCGGCCGGAGAGGTTCGGAAAGCTGTCAGTTCTCCATTGCTAGAAGGATCTCGTAAGCCTAGGAATCTGCAAAGCGATTAGGGAAAAGAATTCTCCAATAAACAGTTCAACGATCTGATGAAGAAACATGATATCAATCATCATAATACGTATAGTGTGAAAAAAACAGCTATTGCTGAACGTGTCATTCGTTGAAGGAAACACTCTACAAACAATTCAGTCTTTGCGGAAAATACGAATGACTTGAAGAAATCACAGAAAAATATAATGAATGTAAACATAGTACTATAAATATGGCTCCAATAAAGGTGGCGAAACAAATTGAGAGCGGAATATTGAAGCGATCCTACTCACATATCAAGTCAGTTCTGCTTTACAAATACAACGTTGGAGATGTAGTGCGAATAAGTGAATGGTTTGAAATTATAAGAGTTCACATAACAACTCTTGTTACATATATTATGATATTATTATAATAATATTATAGTAATATTATAATAATATTATAACAATCTTTATTTGAAATAGGTAGTCCTAATGTACATTTACAAAAAAAAAGGAAAAAGAAATAATTATACATGAAGCATATGATAAATTATTTCCTAATAGTAACTCAAATAATAAGTGTTGTTATGCTACAGAGAAAAATAAATAATAAGGTATCAAATTAATTATAACATATTATATATATCTACAAATATATATTTACGTAAGTAATCCCAATATTCACATACAGTTTTAAAGAAGATATATGAAGCGTCTAAATGCAAAAGCAGACATTTCACCTTTTCGAGTAAAATGAGTCGGCTATGTATTCTTCAAGTAGAGTTTATTAGGAATACGATTTTCTGACGTCCAGTAGCATAAACAGTCATTTGAGTCCGATATTGGCGTCTTAAATTTAGCCTCAGATGCAAAAGCAGACATATGCACATACAAGTTGGATGCAAAAACAGACATTTGCCTGTGGACGAATCAGGTTGCACTTCGTTAGTCACGTGAACTCGAGATCAAAATAAGACGTATATTGTTCATCATTATAACCTGCACGTGGTTGAAGAAGTTTTACTTGAATACGTATCTACGCATTGTTTCTGAGGAATCATTTAGTGAACAATAATACAGTATTAACATGGATCGCGATAGTAATATTGAACCAAGTCCTAGTGGAAAAGGCAGAAAAAGAATGGCAAATAAGCAAGAATGGAAAAGAGAGAAAGCCAAGACTCTGAGGTTAGTTTCTTTTCAAAGTTTTCATGATTTAAATCAATTGAATAATATGTTTAATAGCAGTTGAACAATATGTTTATTAAATAAACATAAATTTTATGTTTGCAGGTACTCTCGGAGGAGCCTGCCTCAATTTCCCACATGCGGACATAAAATAAAAACATTGCAATGTTCCACACTAACTATGACAGAAATAAGAAAATTCAATGAAAATTTTTACCCCAAGAAAGCCAAAACGTATCAGGATATGTTTGTCTTGAAGCATTGTGTGACAAATAAATCAAAAAAGCTGGGTGAAAGAATAATTCCTAATTTAATTATTAAAGAAAATTTAAAAAATAAACCAAAGTGAAGTACACCGTTAAAACTTTGAGAGGGGCGATACTTGGTGTTGGAAAAAATCGAGTTCAGAGAATATTGAAGGAATACCACAGAACCGGAGTTTTGGCAGAAGAAAGAAGAGGCGGTGATAGAGTTTCACATAAAACAATTTTTACGAGACAGGCAATAAAAACTTTCATCGAATCTTTAAATTGCTGTGAAACGCACTATGCAAGAAATGAAACAATCATTAGACGATACTTACCCTGTGAATTAAATATAATCAAATTGTGGAAGATGTACAATTCTGGGGTAGAAGAACACCTTAAAGTAAAAGAGTGTTTTTTAGAAATATTTTTGTAAGACAATACAACATTGGGTTTGGATCTCCAAACGTTGATGTGTGTTCAAAATGCCTACAATTTTCAGAAAGAATTAAAAAAATCACCGATCCAGAAGAAAAAGGAAGGATAATGACGGAACAGCGAGTACACAAACTGCGTAGTGATGCGTTCTATGGTTTATTAAAAGAAAATAATCCTAAAAATGCAATATTGTCCTTTGATTGTCAAAAAATTTTACCGTTGCCAAAGATTCCAGATCAATCCTGTTACTTTAGCATGCAGATAGACCTATACAATTTTACGTTGGTAGCAGGGCATTCAAAATCAAAACTCAATCCTGAAACTGTAAAATCATTTATATGAACAGAGACTGACCGTCCAAGAAGCTCAAATGAGATAGTGTCCGCAGTTTTTCATGCATTACAAAATTTCACCTTTCATGAAGAGGTAGAAGTAGTACGTTTAGTAGCCGATGGTTGTGGAGGGCAGAACAAGAACAGCACGATGGTTGGAATGGCCCAATACTGGCTGCAGTGCTGTACTCCACCTCACATAAATCGCCTAGAACTGTTATTTCCAATAGTCGGTCATTCGTTTCTTCCTCCTGACCGAGTGTTTGGCCAGATAGAGAAAAAAGTTAAAAAATGTACCACCGTAATTGATCCAGAAACGTACATTAATATTATTAAAGAGTTTTCAACTGTGTTAAAGATGGGAGAAGACTACTCAGTCTTTGACTGGAAAGGGGAGGTGAAAAAAGTTCTTAAACTTCCTGCCTCTTGGCATTTCCGTTTTCAACAATCTAAAAGGCTAATTTTTTCCAAATCCGCCAATGGATCTGTTCTTGTCAGAGGTGAACCATACTATAAGAATGATGTTGCTGTTGCAAGGGGCATCTGTAAGAGGGGTAAGCAGATTACTCAAATAAATTTACAACAGAATCTTTGTGTGGGTAGAATTCTGAAGCCCGACAAAATCAAAAGCATATCAACGTTGTTAGCCAAACATTATGAGGCGAACTGGAAGAACGGCGATCGTCTTTATTACTTCAGAAACGCATTCGAAAGAGAAGCAGCAGTAGAAAATCAGCTGGATGAGGATGATGATGAGGATATAGTTATTCTAACAGATGCTGAAGACGACGCATTGAGAGTTTAGTTCTGTTTATTTTTTTGCTATACCTGTATAGCTGCTAAAAAAATAATGAACAAGTTTTCCAATTATACTTCTTGATGTTTTTTTTATGTCAATACCAAATTTTATAGCGTGCCGTAATATTATTGGTGTTTCCACTATTATCATAAGATGCAAACCCAGATAATTGGAGTTCACTCAGATGCATAAGCAGACATGTGCAAGGCTCAGCTGCAAAAGCAGACATGTGTCATTTTTTAAACAAATTTTCTTGTTAATAATAAATCAGACATTTCTGAATGAAACTCTAATATCATTAAAAACATTATAGCAAATTTCTATCAAAATTTCAAGTTGATTGATCGAGTTATAAGCTCTAGGCAGGTTTTTTGCGTTTTACTCTAAAATGGTTATAAGTGAAATGTCTGCATTTGCATTTAGACGCTTCATATATGAAATTTATAACTCATTACACATGGCAAATACGGCTAATAAAACAGTTTTGCTTTTGAAGTAGATAGTTTATCTTTTTTTTTCAAGATGTGTTGGGGAAAACGATAAGTGGGGGATTCTACGAGGAGGAATCAAAGAAAACGAAACAACCCGATGTATATTTGGTCGAAAAAATATTACGAAAGAGGAGGGGTCAACAGTATGTGAAGTGGTTGGGTCTAGATAGTAATCACAACAGTTGGATCGATAATTCGGATCTTGTTCAATGAAACCACCATTGGCGATTCGGGGATTGTTAGAAACAAACAAAAAGCTGGAATATTGTTGACACGAGGGTACGGATATCATAATAGAACAAAATTCTGTGACTATGAGGATGAACAAAGAGTGAAGATTACAATATTTGGAAACAATTATTGTTAAGATCGTACTTAAGTCTTTTGTATTGAGAAAATTTTGAAATTGATGAATAACAATATTTTTGAGATCTTTGATCCTCCTCCCTCCCCTCGTTAAATAACGGTGCAATCTTGAATTCTCATCAGTCTTCATATTCCTGGTTACCAATACTGTGATCCCGGTACAGAATTAGAAGAACGGTTGAATTGAGGAGATCCAGGTATCAATCCACTCGATAAAGCTTGCCGCCAACACGATATCTCATATTTGCGAAACGCTAGTTTAATAGGACGTCATGAGGCAAATAAAATATTAGAGAACGCTGCTTGGCAACGTGTCGAATCTGAAGACACAAAATTTGGAGAAAGGATTGCTGCTTCCAGTGTGAATGAAATTATGAAGGCAAAGAGGAAATTGGGGATAGGTATGAGAAAGGTTTAGTTCAGAAGTGCAATTGTCGATGAGGTAAGAGAAGGTATGAAGAATAAGTTTGACTTATCGAATCTGAAGAGAACATCTCGAACAGCTTCGAAAGTTGCACGAAAACAATTCGAAAAAGCAGGTGGCCGGAAAAATGTACGATTACCAAGAGTAATTCCTATTCCTAAGACTGGAGGATTTCTATCATTTTTAATATCCCTGTCTGCCGGCTTATCAGCTACTGGAGTATTGGCGAGAGGTGATGCAGGCATCGCTAAGGCCGTCAACGACAGCAAAGCAGCTCGGAAAACCTTGGAGGAAACGGAAAGACATAATAAAACAATGGAAGCTATGGCTTTGGGGAAACTAGGATCTGGTCTATATTTGAAAAAGTATCGCAAAGGTCTTGGTCTGTATTTGAATAAACATTCAAAAAACTGTCAGTAGACCTACCCAGAAGACCTCTTGCCGATCTGGATCTACGGAAACTAGCAAAAGCTCTGAAAATTCTCCATTTTGAAGGAGTATTTATGCGTGATGAACTGCCATCCAACAGACCATGGAAAAACGAGCGTGGAATAGTTAACTTGGATAGATCGGATAATGAAGGCGCTTACTGGGTTGGGCTTAATGAAGTCGGGGATACAGTTTTATATTATGATAGTTTTGGCAAATTACGCCTTCCTCATGAACTAGTGGATTATTCCTAAAAGTGTAAGATATTATTCAATCACGACAATTTAAGCAATATAACACTTATAATTCAGGCCAGTTATGTTTGGAATTCATCTCTAACTCTTCAGTTGTGTTCGACTAAAACTGTATATATCAGTATATAAATACATTGTTGATGAAGTTTTCATCAATCATGTCTCAGACGTTCACTTTCATGGGTAAGAGCTCCCGTCTGTCTGTAGATTTTCACCCACCAATACAACTAGATCCTAACTCATATCATCCTATCGCACTTGTTGGTTTGCATACGTACAGTAGCATCCCTAACATTGAAGAAGGCTTCAGTATATTTTTTTATAAAAATGTGGAGGGTGAGAGAAAGTAGTTACGTTGACGAGTTACGAGTTGTCAGACATCGAGGATTTCATACAGAATGCAATTTGTGGGACTGGAGTAAGGCAAGGAGAACGTGATCAGAAATTATCAATGAAATCTAACAACAACACTCTAAACACAGCTGAAGAGTGATTTTGGAGTGAATTTCATTCCTCAAGATAGTATGAGCGAAGTGTTGGGATTCAGCAAAAAGAAATTGACATCCCGTGAACTACATGTAGCTGGTCGACCTATGAACATAATCAAAGTTCAAACTATTAGAGTGGAGTGTAACTTAGCCGCGAGAGCATATTATAACTATGAGTTAGCTCATACAATAGATGAGTTTTCACCTCTTGTACCACCTGGTTTTTCCATTGATATAGAGACTTAGGATCTTATTCATCCACCGATCATCAACAAGACGTCCTTCGATAACATCACACTGGATATTTTAGATCGGAACTGAAAACGGGTAAATTTTCGTGGAGAAGAAATTATTATACGGTTGGAGTTGAAAAAGACCCCTAGAGTTTATGACTTCCAACAATAAATAATACTCCAATACTCACCAGCATTCATCATATGAAAATAATTTATATGAGGAGATTGTTGCAACTGACGTCACTAGAGATTATAGGTTCGGATTTCAGCAATAAAAGACATCCTAATATTGACCATCAGTCATTATCTACAACGAGTTGAAGGGGAATATGTATTTTTTGAAGTCGCTTGGTTACAATGTCGGTAAAACTTCAAATATTCAACAGGCCAAACTTCAATGAAGACATCATCCGAGAAGAAATTCATACCTACTATCCACACACAACATCTTTTGGCAACAGCGATGTGATTGAGATATTGATCAATCAACAAGATGTATTGGTAGATTTGGCCTCGTCTGCTTCATTCATCGAGGTAGAATTCCAGCCAGAAGCAAGAGGTGATGATGAATGTACCCTAACCAATAATTTTGGAGCGTTTCTCCATGAATATATCAGTTATGAATTGAATGGAAAAGAGATAGACAAAGTACGCGATCCTGTTATTGTCAGCACCATCAGAGCTTATCTTACATATGCCGAACACGAATCTATACCTCTAGCTATTTCCGGATGGTCATATAAAGATACAATGAGTTCATTCTTCAGTAATAAAACAAATTCCTGGAAACCGTTGAATTTTCTACTAGGCCTTTTCATTGACTATAACAAAGTTTGGAGTGGTAAGCATGAGCTGCGCTTGATAAGGTCTTGAACCGATAACGGTTGCTATACTAGGTACGAAAAGGCTAAAATAAATGTGAAGACGACAGCATTGAAAGTGCGACAACTATTTCCAAATAATCAAGTTAAATTTCGAATATTTTGGAATTTGGGTGTTGAGAAGCTTATTCTGATTCCATTCCGTAGTTGAGATCTGCATGAAAATCCGTTGATGGAGGAGAGCACTCGTGACATTTGGGCTGTTGAAACATCAATAAATTTGGAACGTCTGACCATCATAGTTCGTCAATGATGGTCATCGGATTGAAACAGTGATCGCCGCCGGTGACGTTATCATCGTTCGTAAACTATGGTCGCCGGATTGAATCAGTTACAGTCACCGGTTTGAAGCAGTGACATCACCATCGTTCGTAAACTATGATCGCCGGACTGAGTCAGTTACTGTCACCGGTTCGAAGCATTGTCGTCATCATCGTTCGTAAACTGTGGTCGCCGGTTTGAATCAGTTACTGTCACCGGTTTGAAGCAGTGACGTCATCATCGTTCGTAAACTGTGATCGCCAGATTTTCAATTCAATAAAAGACCACTTACTCGTCAAAATAATTATGTATTTTGATGACCATAAAGCTACGGTTATATGTTTTCTCCCCAATTTGCATACATCATATTGATTTTTCCCCCCATAAAATATGGAGATTAACATTCTGCACGTGACAGCTGCAAATGACAGAACCGCCATGACAGTTCACGTGATGGACGCCATGACACCTCGTTGAAGACTCACGTGACAGATGCCACACCTCTCTCAGCCACCATGATGCTCTATGGCTGTGACTTAGGTTAGCTCTATAACGTATAGCTCTATGGTTTCTGTGACTTTGACTTAGGTTAGCTCTGTAGCCCGAAGCTCTATGGTTTCGATAAAGACAGCATGTGATAGCCGTCATGACACCTCGCTGAAGACCCACTTGACAGACGCCTCGTTGGAGGTGCACGTGATAGCAGCTATGACACTTCGTCGAAGGAACATATGATAGACGCCATGATGTCTCACCACGTGACAGATGATGATAAACGTCACAACCACCATGACAGTTCTCGTGATAGCCGTCAAAACCACGTGACCTCTCTCTCTCAAAAACAACCTGTATTTACAACATAACACACTCTCCAGAAACCACCTGTATATACATTCAAACAATCAAACTAGCATAGCCACTATGACACTTCGTTGAAGGAGCAGCCGCCATGACACCTCGTGACAAACGTCATGACAGCTCGTGAAAGACGCATGACAGATCATGTGAGACACGTCGCAGCCATCATGAGACGATATACGCCATGACACGTCGTTGGAAGATCACGTGATAGCCGCCATGACACCTCGTGACAGACGTCATGACAACTCGTGACATCATGAGACGATAAACGTCATGACACCTCGTTGAGGGATCACGTGAAGGCCGCCATGACACCTCTTTCAAAACCACGTCTCAGCATGCTTGAAATCCTCGATAGAGGGTCAATACTCACCTATTTCATACATAGAAGGCAGGGAGTTATTGATCTGACTCGTTGCTTCAGTGCAATGGACAATTAGGTTTTGTAATGGAAAGTGTCTTCTGAAGTGTCTTTATCGAATCATAGACACATTCTATTCGATGTTGAATCCGTCACAAATGAGAATCAAAGTTGGAGAAACCAGAGACCACCAACCGGAAACTCTATAAAATAGAGCAAGATGGTAGGCTTCTTATGATTGCGACCTATTACGGAGAAGGAAGGGCGGAGACGTAGGCTGCGGCTGCGTTCCTTAGCTCTGCCATTATCTCTGCCTATGAATCTAGCTGTAACCTTAGAAATAGGTAGGCTGGTGAAACAACGTCATGGTGGGCCACCGGAGTGAAGGAGTGAATGTGGTGAAAAACCTGCGGAAAACTGGTGTTTATTCAGGCGCACATTTCTTAAGAACGACATGTGGCATTTTGTCTGGTCCTATAGACTTTTTGGTATTGAGAACAAGCAGAATGCGTCTAATTTTTGTTGAAAACACACAATTTGAGGCATATGACTATCAATGGCTGCAATATTAGGAGGGTCCTCCCTTTGTAGATCCAAAGTGGAATTTGCTGCAAATATTCCAGCAAAAAGGTTGGCTCATTCTTGTGTTGTAGTAGTCAGTATGCTATCATCTTTAATTAGGGGAGGTAATGAACTGCAATTGAAAAAGGATACCTACTAGGCTCATTACTAGGAACTGCGAAATATCTTTGTAGATTGGTATAGGGAAAAAAACCATGGAAAGCTTTTATGATGAATTAGTTATTATCACTAGCAGCACCCTGCTTATTTCACGGAATAGTAAATTATGTTAGCCTAATGATGTGGATAGATCTCATCACAACGATCGTTCAATAGGTGACTGTATTCCATGAAAGACCAGGAATTTATAACATTCAGTGGTAACTAATGGCCATATATGTTTGAGTCAATAAGCTCATGGCAGTGTAACGAAGCTTAAATTTCGAAAGATCATTTAATTTAGATCAGACATGTAATCTCAGTTTGAACAGTTCATTATTTCAATAGATATAAATGAATTCCGAATGTGTATGATTGCCATTTTTCTAAATCTCCGTAATTTCGCATAAATGTTATTATTATTCAAATAGATGAATGGAAATCATGCCCGTTTGAAAATTGCATTCATTCCGATAAAATATGTTGCAAAAACAGGGGCCTGGCAAGTTAAGACACCAAACTTTGAACAGCATTATGTATAAAAAGGGCGAACAACCAAAAAAACTCCGATAACACTTGCTTACTTCGCCGAGAGGAACTACCAAGATATCATGTGCGCGAATCTTAGATCTGAAAAGTAGCGTCACTTTTATACATTGTTCGGGGCATAAGTAAAAAACCCTTGACACAAAATAAGGAATTGGTGGAGCAGACCTGTCCAGAACCTCGGAAAACATATAAAAGCCGTGACAGACAAAAGATCTCTCTCTTGTGTTTTTGAATTTTGATCAGTACAGTAGCTCTCTTGTGTTTTTGAATTTTGATCAGTACAGTAGCTCTCCTGTGTTTTTGAATTTCGAGCAGTACAATCACTCTTTTGTGATTTCAATTTTCAATCAGAGTAGTTGCTTTTTGGTGATTTTTCATTTTCCAATAATACCGTTGAAGCGTGATCATATAAGAATAGAAGTAAATTAATTATCCGAGCTTGAGAAAGATTCAAGCTGTGAAGTAACAATAGTGTTCCGTTCGTGTTTGTGAATCTTACAAAAAGTAACAATAGTGTTCCGTTTAAGTGAAATTTCGTATGAGGTAAATGGCTTAATATTTTATATCCGGGCATTACGATATATCTTCCGAATCCAAACCGACCGTATTTAAACCGTTTGATATATCGTAGTGCGTTTTAACAACATTTCAAGTAATATGGCTATCTGAATATTTACCGAATACCGCTATTACGCTAGGACCTGTTTGATTCGTACTTTTACGCAAATTGATCATTCTGAATCATTTGTCAACCAATTCCGTACCGCTGAATTGAATTTAAATACCGAACACATCGTAAAGTAGATATGTTGAAAGAGTTTTTATATACCGTTTTAGCTTCATTACATTTACAGCCTGGGTGTAATTTTTATGAAATAATACCGTTCAATCGCATTTATATTGATTATTCCGAAAGTGTACTTATAATAATCATTATGTATTTTAGTATTTGAAATTCCCTGTTTTATTAAATTATTTCTGCTCCATCTTCAAACGAGCTAAGTTTTAGCCAGGTATCAATTGTAACTAAGGCCTACAATTTTGATACTGTTTTCTGCCCATTGGACTCTGGTTATACTTCACTGTAGCTACCCTAGGGACAAGGCTATCTATAGATAGCAGAGTGACAAGCCTTGTGGTGAAGACCGTAGTAGAAGTCTTCAAAAAGGAGTAAACCTTTAGAAAATCCTGCGACCGAGAATTTGAAATAAGCACTTCACCGGAAAGTCGCAAGGTACACGTTATAAAATGACGCCCACGAGCAGGGACTTTTGAAAATTGACCGAGGGGGAATTCTTTTTTGTTTATTCCCAAAAGTGAAATGTTGAATAATTTATTGAAATTGAACCGGTAGTCCGTTTTGGATGAAATTTCAGTTATAGTGTGACAGAAAAACAAGCTTCAAGATCCCGACGTTTTGAAAATGTTACCAAATCATCCTCGGGAGTTTGTTTTCGAATTTTGGAAATTTGGAAAAGTTTCAACGGAAACTTGTTCACGGAAACTTGTTCCTCGTGTTCACCCAGGTTGTTTGGTGAAATTTGTTTCTCGATCCGCAGCCTCGTTTCAGATGAAACATCAAGTTTTTAACCGTGAATCTGACTGAAAAATCGATTGTTCCGTGAGGTGTAGAATTGTTGAATACACCTCAGTGTTTTGCCCAAATTTTGATTTTTGCCCATATTTTGCCCTTCGATTTTCCCAGTCAATCGTAACCCGGATTGGGCAAGTCATAGCTCCTTTCCAAGTAAATCGGAACCGAGGAAGCTGTTGGTAATATTTTTGAGCAAATTGGCCCAACCGTTTTGGAGTTACCTCCTCAAATCGAAGTTACGTTTCCCAAATTGGGGCAAGTGATTTGATTGCTTCTGCCTCATTGTAAGGAAGGTGTGGACTGGTTTTGGTTATTGCACCCTATTCCGTTACCTGAACAAAATAATCTATTTTTGGGGTTGAAAATTTTGATTTTGAATTGGATTGAATGAAATGGAGTTCCCAGCGTGCACTGGTGCTATACTCAAGCGTCGCAGCTTGCGCCTACCAGTATGGAAGAAATGGTAGCTCATTTTGAAGAAATGGCGCAATTCTGCTCTAATAGCGAGGAAAGCCAGACTGATGCTACCGAAGTTGACCGAAGTTGATTTGAAAGTCAACTGGATTCATTTCTTGAAGAAGGCACAACTTCAGGAAGTCCTTGCCAATCATGATATTGACCATAATGGATCTGCCGAAGATGTACGCCGTAGGTGTGTAAAGGGGGTCCGTAAAGGAATAATACGCCCTCCGCGTGGAATGTTGGGAAAGATTGCCAGTATCATATCATCGCTAACCAAGGCATTGACAAACGAAGTGGTACTGAACACAACACCGACATTTACTCCTCCGGGTGTTCAGTCAAGACCAGCAAATAAGAAGCACACCGAGGAAACAGCCGTCGTATTGGTCAACTACGTCCACTACGAATAAAGTAACATATACGAACAAGGTGGTAACGCCGAAACCACCTATTCAAACGCCGATCTATTCTCCCCCGCCAAATCATATGAACCCTCTGATTCATAGGACCACGTCGTCAGATGTGGCACCGGCATGGATGCAAGGACCGACCATTCCGCAAATACCGACCGTTCCGCAAGCACCGATCATCCCTCAAATACCGACAGTTCCGCAAGCCCCTGAGATTCCGCATGTACCAAATGTTCCGCAGGTACCCGCCCACTATGTTCCGGTTACTATTATTCCGCAAGATTATAATATACCGTTCAGTCATATTCAACAAATACCGGGATTTTATTTTCAAAATCCGAACAATGCTCCGAGATTGTATCAATACCGGATAAAATTTGATGGAACGTCAGACAATGTTACGTTCCTGGAACGCCTAGATGAAATAGCCATGCAACTGAATACATCGAAAGATTCCTCATTGTTATCGTTACCGGAAGTTTTGGATGGAACCGCATTATTGTGGTATCGGAATAATCGTAGCTGCTGGGCTACGTTTGTCGATTCCCAAAGAGACTTCACCCTATTTTTCATGGATGCTAATTACCACATTGAGGTACAGATCAGCCGCAGGCATCAACGCATGAATGAGAGTGCCGCTGCATATGTTGTGGATATTCAAACACTGATCAGAAGACATGGTGCAATGACCGCAGAACGGGAATTGTTCTGGTTGCACCGACATTTATTGCCGGAGTATGGGCGATTTATCCCGCAAGGGACTTCTAACGACGGGCCGTCGTTAATGCTACAAGCAAAGGAGTTTTAGAATCTGCAGGCTGAGCAGAAGCTCATACAGAGGAGGATACTTCCAGTGTCAGTAAGGGCACACATTTCAAGTCCATCAGTAAGGATTATGGAACCGTCAGCGCTGAGTAGGCAGCCTGTTTCTGAACCGTCATCGCCAGTCAAGTCCGGGATACCGAAGGTCCCTGAGCAGACTTGTTGGGATTGTGGTCTCCACGGCCACTTCAGGACGCAGTGCCCTTCCAGGCTGAAGCCGAGTACCGCAATACAGCCCATCTCTTGTTGGAGATGTGGGGAAACGGGGCATGGCAGTGATTGTCGGATTCCGCCGAAATTATTTTGCTCGAGATGCCGCCGCCCTGGGGTAATGTCGCGTGATTTTCCGTGTCCGGAAAATAATATGTCATATGAACCGTCCGATTCTATTGAGATAGTGCTAGACGAAGCACTGCAAAATATGATGGATCCGTCGTTTGAGTGTCTCCAGAGTATGTCAGTCCTTTCCATAGAATCCGCAGAAAGTCTCAATCCTTTGGAATTCCAATCCTCACCGACCGCACCGGAGCAGCTGGATACATCACCGAAAACAACCATGTTGGAGGCCTCATCATCTACGCCGAAACCGAAAGAGGTACAGTCCGAGCAAGTCCAAGCTAAGAAGACCCAGACGCACCTAGAACCGATCTACCTACCCGTCCAGTTATGAGAACTGTGTTGGCGATGTGAATATCCAGGACACCGGAGAGGAAGCTGCAGCCGAACAGCGCGTCTATTTTGCTTACGTTGCGGGAAGGTAGGCGTAATGTCGGAACAATGTGGTTGTCTGAACACTCCGTTCTTGAAGAAGATCTGAAACGAAAACCAGAACAGGCCTGGACCGCAGTTACCGGATCCCTCCGATGTGGCAAGAGGAAAATGCATATGCGGCTATAAACCAGCCATTGTGATACCATCGAAATCACGGTGTGTACGCTGCCGACCCTGCCCATGTCAGCGAAAACAATGGTAAGAAGAAGAAGTCGTCCGTTTTCCGATCCGATGAAGAGGTCAAGTGTTCCGTTCCGAGGAGGTTTCAAGAAATTCCGTGCTGATGAAGCAGAAGTTTTAAGTTCCATTCCGAAGAAGAGGTCAAGCTTTCCAGTCCGAAACAGTTTTAAGTTTTCCGTTTTGACGAAGCAGAAGTTTTAAATTTTCATTCCGAAAAGAAGTTTCAAGTTCGTCCGTTCCAGAGAAATCTTCAAGTTTCCATTTTGAAGAAGATGTCACATTTTCCGTTCTTGAGAAGTTGATGTTTTAAGTTTTCCGTTCCGAAGAAGTCGTTCAGTTGTTTTCTATTCCGAAGATGTTTTAAGTTTTCCGTCCTGACGAAGAAGTCAAGTTTTGCCATTTTGAAGAAGAAGTTTTTGTGTTTCCGTTCCGGAAAAGATGTTTCGAGTTTTTCCATTCCGAAGTGGAAGAAGTTTCAAGTTTTTCGTTTGAAAGAAGAAGTTTTGTTTTTCGTTCCCAAGCAGAAGTTTTGTGTTTCCGTTCCGGAGAAGATGTTCCGAGTTCTTCCATTCCGAAGAGGAAGAAGTTTCAAGCTTTCCGTTGTGAAGAAGTCTTAAGTTTTCCCATTCCGAAGAAGAAGTGCAGTCCTCCGTTCCGCAGCAGAATTTTCATTTTATGTTCCAAGTAAGATATTGCTATTCCGCGATGTTCCCGACAAAGGAAATTTGAGTTTTAACGTCAGGTTAGGGTATCTTACCTCTGTATTAGATTTTTTTTCCGTATGAATTCTCAGATGAGAATTGAAAAATGAAAGAATCAGATTATTCCATTCTTAACCGAACTTAGAAGGGGGGGGGTGTAACGGAGCTTAAATTCCGAAAGATTATTTAATTCAGATCAGGCAATAAATACGGATGTTACATGTAATCTCAGTTTGAACAGTTCATTATTCCAATGGATATAAATGAATTCCGAATGTGTATTCCGTGACTGCCATTTTTCTAAATCTCCGTAATTTCGAATAAATGTAATTATCCAAATAGATGAATCGAAATTATGCCCGTTTGAAAATTGCATTCATTCCGGTAAAATGTGTTGCAAAAACAGGGGCCTGGCAAGTTAAGACACCAAACTTTGAACAGCATTATGTATAAAAAAGGCGAACAACGAAAAAAACTCCGATAACACTCGCTTACTCCGCCGAGAGGAACTACCAAGATATCATATGCGCGAAACTTAGATCTGGAAAGTAGCGTCACTTTTATACATTGTTCGGGACATAAGTAAGAAACCCTTGGCACAAAATAAGGAATTGGTGGAGCAGACCTGTCCAGAACATCGGGAAACATATAAAAGCCGTGACAGACAAAAGATCGCTCTCTTGTGTTTTTGAATTTTGATCAGTACAGTAGCTCTCTTGTGTTTTTGAATTTTGATCAGTACAGTAGCTCTCCTGTGTTTTTGAATTTCGAGCAGTACAATTACTGTTTTGAGATTTCAATTTTCAATCGAAGTAGTTGCTTTTTGGTGATTTTGATTTTCCAATAATACCGTTGAAGTGTGATCATATAAGAATCGAAGTAAATTAATTATCCGAGCTTGAGTCAGATTTTAGCTGTGAAGTAACAATAGTGTTCCATTTGTGTTTGTGAATTTTACAAAAGGTAATTGATAGCAAATAGTTATATTTTTGGGCATAACGATATATTGATTTCCGTAATTTTTGTGATTGGTAACGTTTGTACGATATCTGAGTTTCGTAGCATTCAGTAATTTGAAAAGATTATATATTTGAGTTCATCCCATCATAGGTCGGACCGCGCACAATTTGAATTCGCACGTGAATTTAAGTATTTAGGCAATTGTATGGTGTGTACAGGATGTGTATGTTGAACGACAGGGGCGTCTTTGGTATATTTGTGCACGCCGTGCCTGTACCGGAAGTATGAGTATATCATAGACGACCAAACCGCCAACGGCTTGTGCACGCTGTGCCTGTACCGGAAGTATGAGCTGTGGGTGGTTGTGTGATTGAGAATCGTAATAATTCCCTTAATACTATGAGAAGTCCTTGGCCGTGGATATAGGGGTTATTGTAGATACGATAGTTAGGATTTGTGCACGCTGTGTCTGTAACGGAAGTATAAGCCCTAATTGTCTAGAATCTGAATCTGTAAAGTATATGAAATCTGTACTGCCATACAATTACCGGGCGCTCCGTGAAAGCTAGTACAAGGGTGGGTGAGGTGACAGAATAAACTCAGAGTAATTATCCGAAAATACCGTGGAATCTGATATCGTACAATCGGAAAGCTAGTGCAAAACAATATTTTCCAAACCAACCGAATTCATAACCGAATATATCGTAGTGTGATTTGAACATTTCATTTATTAGTGTTGCTATCTAAAATCTACCGAATACCGCTCATTACGCTGTTTGATTCGTACTTTTCCGCAAATTGATCATTCTTAATCATTTGTCAACCGATTCCGTACCGCTGAATTGAATTTAGATACCGAACACATCGTACAGTAGATATGTTGAAAGAGTTTACATTTAACGTTTGAGCTTCATTACATTTTCCGTCTGGGTGAAATCTTTGTAAATAATACCGTTCAATTGCATTTATATAGATTATTCTGAAAGTGTAATTGTTATGATTATTATTGTATATTTTATCATTTGGAATTCCCCGTTTTATTGAATTATTTCTACTCCATCTTCAAACGAGCCAAGTTATAACCAGGTATCAATTGTAATTAAAGCCTACAATTTCGATACTGTTTTCTGCCCATTGTACTCTGGTTATACTTCACTGTAGCTACCCCAGGGACAAGGCTATCTATAGATAGCAGAGTGACAAGCCTTGTGGTGAAGACCCTATCAGAAGTCTTCAAAAAGGAGTAAACCTTTAGGAAATCTGGCGCCCGAGGATTTGAAATAAGCACTTTACCGAAAAGTCGCAAGGTACACGTTATAGCAGCTACCGGTATAATTGGAAAGCCTGCAGAGTTTTTTGTAGTTTGCTATTTTTATAAAAGAATTACAATAGTTTAATTTAATTATTCTCAACTAAGAACTACTGATTTATACTTACAAAGAAAACGTGTCAGCCATTCTGGTTGGCCATGGTATTCTATTGCAACGCAAATCGTGTTGAAAAGCACCAGTACAATTACCGACCAATAAAACCATTGAGACTTGACCATGTGACGAATGGAGAAACGGAAACGCTTCTCGCCCCTCCAGAATCTTGCACATCCACTCTGACCTTTCACTCGAGATTTCAGGTACGACGTTTTCCCGAAACCTGTCAACAATTCTAACTTCAAAATGTAATACATGTGTTTTCCCAATTAAGGTGAATGATACTTTATACAGTTTACGATAAGTTGGGCATGAGGTAGGTCAACATTTACAAGTAGGTGAATTAAGAAATCTCATCTCAAATGATATTGGATATTCACGTGAAACGTTCGATCGTAGATTCATGGATCGTTAATTTCAGTTTATATTATCTGAATGATTCATTGTACCTAATTCATCTTCCAAAACATTCATTGGAAGATCTCATAATGTATGACTGACAAATAGGAATAGTGAATGAGGAATTTGTTTATTATCTATGATTTTTATGCAATCTCATTTTTTTTTGCAACAATGTCATAGCCAATAAATTATGAATTGTGTACATTTTATAAGCTTCTAGGAACGTTTCATCATGTTCAAAGATCAATACCTATACTGAGATTCATAGTTTATTGATACTGATATGAATCTAAACTTTTTTAGTAACATTGGACGAGCATTAAATTAAATATTGGAAACCTGAAATTACTATTAAGGACGATATAAAGTAATCTGAGATATATTTTCCAATTGAAGATGAGTTCAGTCCGATAGTGTCGATTGGAGAATATGAGAGGCCGGATTGATTGAACGAATTTGTTGATTCAGCTTTCCAGATGATTATATACCAGGTGTAAAAATTGCTTAAGCTATTCTATGAATAATATATTACAAGAATAATTCATTAACGATGATGAAATCAAGCAGCATAAGAATAGTTTTCAGAAAACGAGAACCCTTCTCCACGAGCCTCACAGGAGCAAAATAACTACAATAATTTGAACATCTTCAATTCAACTCTCAAATCTGAGAATATTAGCCCCCAGTCACATCCATTATATGATGATTTCTTCAACATATATCATCAGAACGTTAGAGTTCAACGTTAAACGAGTTCAACTCTTCCCTACTTTATATTGATTATCCAATCACAGTACTCACAGAATCCTGGTTGAATGCTGAAATAGCTGACATGGAAATGTTTAACACTGGGAACTCAGTTTATGTAAAAGATCGCAGTGTCGAAAGTAGTAGTAAGTCCCGTAGTGACGGAGTGCTGATTGCGACTAAAGCGTCATTGAGCAGCACAGAGCTGGAATGTCCTATAGATTAACTAGAACAAAGGATTACAGTTAAAATTAACTGTGAATTATCCTTGTTGTCCTCAGTATACATTCCACCAAACTCATCCGTTGAAATATATCACATTTCTTACAACACTCGAAAATATGGTACAAAATACAGATAATGATATTCATCATTGATAATTTCAATATAACAAGTACTTCATGGCTTATACACGATGAGCTTGGTTCCGTGCAACTTCAGCATGTAGAGCATGTAATACTGGACTTATAGTCAAATCTAATAAACCATCATATCGATGAGTACTTTGCCAATGTCAATTGGGACTTTATGAATCACTATGACGCCTTAGATGATGCAATTTCACTATTCTATGAAATCATTTTTGAGGTAATCGATTTATTTATTCCAAGTGTTCTTTCTCAAACGTATCCCCCAAATGGCTTGAAACGTAGGTAGATGAGAAAACTTGCTCATATTTGTTTCAAACAAACGCGTAGTCAAATTAACTATGGTCACTTTTCAAATTTATGCAAACAATGTAAATTAGCACTTGGAGCATATTATTACAAGTATATTACATCTTTCGAGAATAAAATATGGTACAAAATACAGATAATGATATTCATCATTGATAATTTCAATATAACAAGTACTTCATGGCTTATACACGATGAGCTGGGTTCCGTGCAAATTCAGCATGTAGAGCTTGTAATACTGGACTTATAGTCCACTTCTTGTGAACTTGGTCAATATGTGTTCGCCTTCGTGTGATTCCCTTATCAAATCTAATAAACCATCATATCGATGAGTACTTTGCCAATGTCAATTGGGACTTTATGAATCACTATGACGCCTTAGATGATGCAATTTCACTATTCTATGAAATCATTTTTGAGGTAATCGATTCATTTATTCCAAGAGTTTCTTCTCAAACGTATCCCAAATGGCTTGAAACGTAGGTAGATGAGAAAACTTGCTCATATTTGTTTCAAACAAACGCGTAGTCAAATTAACTATGATCACTTTCCAAATTTCCGCAAACAATGTAAATTAGCACTTGGAGCATATTATTACAAGTATATAACATCTTTCGAGAATAGTATATATCACGTTGTGTTACTGGTCCTTCGAGAAACAACAAGAAAAAAGTCAAGGCATTCCTCCCTATATGATGAACAGCAAAAATAGCAGTTCTGCAAGTAATGGACATGATATCGACAATCTCTTCACTTCCCATTTCAAGTCGATCTATGTTGATACAGAAAAGGTTCACTCTGAAAGTACTTTCTCTGATACCATCCTCATAATCATTGTTTTTCTCAGCAAATACATGGAATATTCCGGTTTAAAATCATTGAATGCACAAATAGTGTGTGGACCTGATGACCCATTCCTACATTCTCCATAAATTATTCTGATACTTTATATGTTCCAATATTTTCTTCAACAGATCTTTGATATCGGAATATATTTGCCAGAAATACTCTTTCGTTGCACCAATTTACAAGAGCGGAACTATAGCGATAATTATACACCAATCTCTATACTCAGGTATCACCCAAGCTATTGGAAGAAAATTGTAGCAAACGAAATATTTTCCAAATTCAGGAACATTATAGCAGACAAATAATATAGCTTTATAAGGGGTCATTCTACAACATCTAATTTGATAATATATACTGAATATCTTTTGGATGCAATAAAAGACGGTGCGGAAGTCCATTCTGTCTACACCGACTCCAGGATAGCATTCGATATGCTGAATCGCAATATTCTTCTGAAGAGACTTAGTGAGACAGGTGTAGGCGGAATTGCTCCGGAATGTATTTCCTCATATCTAAGCGATCGGAGGCAATTTGTGTCAATGGTTTCAGATCGACAACATATGAAGTTTTATCTGGGGTCCCTCAAAGATCCTATCTTGGGCCAATCCTCTTCAACATTTTCAGCCTGATATCTGTATTAACATTTTGTGAGGCATACTTTTTGCAGATGATTTGAACTTTGTAGTACAGGAAAATGTACCTAAAATAAAGTTTAGACCTACAGTCAATGAGTTACAAATCTTTTCTCCAGTTGTTTGCTGGAATTGTCGTTCTCAAGGGCATAAGTATACTTCTTGTTCAGCCCCTGTCAATTGGGACTTTATGAATCACTATGACGCCTTAGATGATGCAATTTCACTATTCTATGAAATCATTTTTGAGGTAATCGATTTATTTATTCCAAGTGTTCTTTCTCAAACGTATCCCCCAAATGGCTTGAAACGTAGGTAGATGAGAAAACTTGCTCATATTTGTTTCAAACAAACGCGTAGTCAAATTAACTATGGTCACTTTTCAAATTTATGCAAACAATGTAAATTAGCACTTGGAGCATATTATTACAAGTATATTACATCTTTCGAGAATAAAATATGGTACAAAATACAGATAATGATATTCATCATTGATAATTTCAATATAACAAGTACTTCATGGCTTATACACGATGAGCTGGGTTCCGTGCAAATTCAGCATGTAGAGCTTGTAATACTGGACTTATAGTCCACTTCTTGTGAACTTGGTCAATATGTGTTCGCCTTCGTGTGATTCCCTTATCAAATCTAATAAACCATCATATCGATGAGTACTTTGCCAATGTCAATTGGGACTTTATGAATCACTATGACGCCTTAGATGATGCAATTTCACTATTCTATGAAATCATTTTTGAGGTAATCGATTCATTTATTCCAAGAGTTTCTTCTCAAACGTATCCCAAATGGCTTGAAACGTAGGTAGATGAGAAAACTTGCTCATATTTGTTTCAAACAAACGCGTAGTCAAATTAACTATGATCACTTTCCAAATTTCCGCAAACAATGTAAATTAGCACTTGGAGCATATTATTACAAGTATATTACATCTTTCGAGAATAGTATATATCACGTTGTGTTACTGGTCCTTCGAGAAACAACAAGAAAAAAGTCAAGGCATTCCTCCCTATATGATGAACAGCAAAAATAGCAGTTCTGCAAGTAATGGACATGATATCGACAATCTCTTCACTTCCCATTTCAAGTCGATCTATGTTGATACAGAAAAGGTTCACTCTGAAAGTACTTTCTCTGATACCATCCTCATAATCATTGTTTTTCTCAGCAAATACATGGAATATTCCGGTTTAAAATCATTGAATGCACAAATAGTGTGTGGACCTGATGACCCATTCCTACATTCTCCATAAATTATTCTGATACTTTATATGTTCCAATATTTTCTTCAACAGATCTTTGATATCGGAATATATTTGCCAGAAATACTCTTTCGTTGCACCAATTTACAAGAGCGGAACTATAGCGATAATTATACACCAATCTCTATACTCAGGTATCACCCAAGCTATTGGAAGAAAATTGTAGCAAACGAAATATTTTCCAAATTCAGGAACATTATAGCAGACAAATAATATAGCTTTATAAGGGGTCATTCTACAACATCTAATTTGATAATATATACTGAATATCTTTTGGATGCAATAAAAGACGGTGCGGAAGTCCATTCTGTCTACACCGACTCCAGGATAGCATTCGATATGCTGAATCGCAATATTCTTCTGAAGAGACTTAGTGAGACAGGTGTAGGCGGAATAGCTCCGGAATGTATTTCCTCATATCTAAGCGATCGGAGGCAATTTGTGTCAATGGTTTCAGATCGACAACATATGAAGTTTTATCTGGGGTCCCTCAAAGATCCTATCTTGGGCCAATCCTCTTCAACATTTTCAGCCTGATATCTGTATTAACATTTTGTGAGGCATACTTTTTGCAGATGATTTGAACTTTGTAGTACAGGAAAATGTACCTAAAATAAAGTTTAGACCTACAGTCAATGAGTTACAAATCTTTTCTCCAGTTGTTTGCTGGAATTGTCGTTCTCAAGGGCATAAGTATACTTCTTGTTCAGCCCCTGTCAATTGGGACTTTATGAATCACTATGACGCCTTAGATGATGCAATTTCACTATTCTATGAAATCATTTTTGAGGTAATCGATTTATTTATTCCAAGTGTTCTTTCTCAAACGTATCCCCCAAATGGCTTGAAACGTAGGTAGATGAGAAAACTTGCTCATATTTGTTTCAAACAAACGCGTAGTCAAATTAACTATGGTCACTTTTCAAATTTATGCAAACAATGTAAATTAGCACTTGGAGCATATTATTACAAGTATATTACATCTTTCGAGAATAAAATATGGTACAAAATACAGATAATGATATTCATCATTGATAATTTCAATATAACAAGTACTTCATGGCTTATACACGATGAGCTGGGTTCCGTGCAAATTCAGCATGTAGAGCTTGTAATACTGGACTTATAGTCCACTTCTTGTGAACTTGGTCAATATGTGTTCGCCTTCGTGTGATTCCCTTATCAAATCTAATAAACCATCATATCGATGAGTACTTTGCCAATGGCAATTGGGACTTTATGAATCACTATGACGCCTTAGATGATGCAATTTCACTATTCTATGAAATCATTTTTGAGGTAATCGATTCATTTATTCCAAGAGTTTCTTCTCAAACGTATCCCAAATGGCTTGAAACGTAGGTAGATGAGAAAACTTGCTCATATTTGTTTCAAACAAACGCGTAGTCAAATTAACTATGATCACTTTCCAAATTTCCGCAAACAATGTAAATTAGCACTTGGAGCATATTATTACAAGTATATTACATCTTTCGAGAATAGTATATATCACGTTGTGTTACTGGTCCTTCGAGAAACAACAAGAAAAAAGTCAAGGCATTCCTCCCTATATGATGAACAGCAAAAATAGCAGTTCTGCAAGTAATGGACATGATATCGACAATCTCTTCACTTCCCATTTCAAGTCGATCTATGTTGATACAGAAAAGGTTCACTCTGAAAGTACTTTCTCTGATACCATCCTCATAATCATTGTTTTTCTCAGCAAATACATGGAATATTCCGGTTTAAAATCATTGAATGCACAAATAGTGTGTGAACCTGATGACCCATTCCTACATTCTCCATAAATTATTCTGATACTTTATATGTTCCAATATTTTCTTCAACAGATCTTTGATATCGGAATATATTTGCCAGAAATACTCTTTCGTTGCACCAATTTACAAGAGCGGAACTATAGCGATAATTATACACCAATCTCTATACTCAGGTATCACCCAAGCTATTGGAAGAAAATTGTAGCAAACGAAATATTTTCCAAATTCAGGAACATTATAGCAGACAAATAATATAGCTTTATAAGGGGTCATTCTACAACATCTAATTTGATAATATATACTGAATATCTTTTGGATGCAATAAAAGACGGTGCGGAAGTCCATTCTGTCTACACCGACTCCAGGATAGCATTCGATATGCTGAATCGCAATATTCTTCTGAAGAGACTTAGTGAGACAGGTGTAGGCGGAATTGCTCCGGAATGTATTTCCTCATATCTAAGCGATCGGAGGCAATTTGTGTCAATGGTTTCAGATCGACAACATATGAAGTTTTATCTGGGGTCCCTCAAAGATCCTATCTTGGGCCAATCCTCTTCAACATTTTCAGCCTGATATCTGTATTAACATTTTGTGAGGCATACTTTTTGCAGATGATTTGAACTTTGTAGTACAGGAAAATGTACCTAAAATAAAGTTTAGACCTACAGTCAATGAGTTACAAATCTTTTCTCCAGTTGTTTGCTGGAATTGTCGTTCTCAAGGGCATAAGTATACTTCTTGTTCAGCCCCTAGGGAAACTTTTTGTTTTGGATGTGGAGTACCTAACATAGTTAGCACATCTTGTAAAAGATGTAAGTCAAAAAACGTGGCGTCGAAGCCTACAGGCCTGGGTACAGCTTCGACTTCAAAACAAAACCCAGGTACTTTCACAAATCAAAACAAACGAAAGTAAGAGGAACCTTCGACAGGGTTGAATGGGAAAAGTGGTTGATTAGAATTAAAAAGAATTGTTCTCCTAAAATGGTTTCTCCAGTTTTTTTTAATTTACCTGATGACAATAGACCTTATTTGAACATTAAAGTTTTTGAGGATTCTTTTCCTGCATTGTTGGACACAGGTTCTAACATTAATGTTATAGGTTCAAAGGGTTATTTCATTATCGAAAAATATAGATTGTCAATAAATAAGGATAACAATGTCAATGTTGTAACAACCGCTGATGGTTTACATCAACCTGTCTTGGGAATAGTTAACGTTCCTATTTCGTTTAATAATATTCAGACTTCTGTTAAATTCAACGTAATTCCTTCTATAGAACAAGCAGTAATATTGGGTATAGAATTTTGCAAATATCATAATATTAAGGTCGACTTTGGTAATTCTATCTGGAACATCGAACCTACAATTAAGTCAAATAATGTTACTGCTATTCATAGCTATGATTCTTTAAATACGTTACAAAAAAAAGAACTTCAAGCAAAAATTGAACTTTTTGAACAACTTTCCTTGACGGAAATAGGACGTACCTCTTTAATAGAACATACAATTACTGTGTCGGAAACAGAACCTTTTAGAAAAAGACAATACCCCTTTTCTCCTGCTTTACAAAACCATTTAAATTCAGAAATTGATGAGATGTTAAGGCTTGGTGTAATCCAACCTTCTTCTTCACCTTATCGGAGCCCAATGCTTTTAGTAAAGAAGAAAGATAATTCTTATAGAGCTTGTTTAGATAGTAGACACTTAAACAAGTTAACCACAAGGGATGCTTACCCTTTACCTTTAATAGACACCATTTTGAGCAAATTGCAAGGCGCTAACTATCTTACGACTTTAGATTTGAAGAAAGCTTTTTGGAACATTCCTTTGGAGGAAAATTCACGTAAATACACTGCCTTCGGTATTCCAGGCAAAGGCCTTCATGAATTTTGTGTAATGCCGTTTGGTTTAACTAATGCTCCGGCAACAATGCAACGCCTTATGGATTTTTTGATTGATGAGAGTATTAGTCATTCAGTTTTCATTTATTTAGATGATATAATCATCGCTACAAATACTTTCGAAGAACATATTCAAGTGTTACATAAAGTATATGAAAAGATCAAATTAGCTGACCTTGCAGTTAATGCTGAAAAATGTAATTTTTGCAGAACTTCTCTCAAATTTCTGGGTTTTATTGTAGATAGGGAGGGATTACGCCCTAGTGGTGAGCTTGTTGAAGCTGTTACTCTCCTTTCTTCACCAAAAACATCCACTCAAGTTCGGAGGCTGTTGGGATTAATTTCATTTTATCGAAGATTTATCAAAGATTGTTCTACTCTAACAGCTCCTATCACAGAACTTATTAAAAGTAAGAAAAAGCACCAACCGATTACTTGGACTCCTGGAGCTGAGTCTTCTTTTCAAGAGCTGAAGCGACGCCTAACGTCGGCTCCAGTTCTCAGAAGTCCAGATTTTTCTAAATCATTTTCTATACAAAGCGACGCTAGCGACGTCGGGTTAGGTTGTGTACTTTTTCAAGAACATAATGGTTTACAACATCCAGTAGCTTATGCTAGTCGAACTTTAAGTAAAGCAGAAAGAAAATATACAGTTCCCGAAAGAGAGTTATTAGCTGTTCTGTTTGCATTGTCTAAATTTCGTTGTTTTATAGAGGGTACAAGGGTTGTTTGTTACACTGATCACGCCAGTTTAGTTTGGTTACATAATTTGAAAGATCCGATAGGTCGTTTAGGTAGATGGGCTTTAAAATTATCTCAATTTGATTTAGATATACGCCATAGGCCAGGATCACAAATGATTGTGCCAGATTATTTGTCTAGGGACGTTCCTAATATAAATGTAATCACTGATCAAGAACTTATTCCGGACAAATGGTACACGGATATGTTAAATAAAGTACCCATTAATCCCGATCAGTACCCTGATTTTAAAGTAGTTGGTAACGGGTTATATAAACACGTCAAACTTCCTACGTGTGTATCTTCTAATTTAACGGAATGGAAATTGGTAGTTCCAACGGCAAACAGACTCAAAATTTTTGAACAGTTTCATTGTGTTCCTACAGCCGCCCATTTTGAGATCTCGAAAACTATGTATAGGATATGTGAACAGTATTATTGGCCTCGATATGTGAAGAATTGTAAAATTTGCGCTGCTCACCAGAGTCCCAATGTACAAAGACACGGCTTAATGGGGCAAATGAAAAATATTGACTTTCCCATGCAATTATTGAGTATAGATTATTTAGGCCCTTTACCCCGTTCTAAACGTGGTAATCAATATATTTTGGTTGCGGTAGATTGGTCCACTAAATATGTGTTTATCTATCCTTGTGCAAAAGCCACTTCGGCTTCGGCTATTAAATTTTTGGAAAATCAAGTTTTCCTTACTTTTGGGGTATGCCAGATTTTATTATCAGATAATGCAAGCCAATTTACATCCAGGCAATTTTTAAAATTCCTTGCTGACTACAAAGTTAAACATTGGTTGAATGCCCGTTATCACCCACAAGTTAATAATAGCGAAAGAGTTAATAGAGTTTTAATTACCGCCATTTCTTCGTTTATACACGATAATCATAGGGATTGGGATGCAAACATTTCTCAATTAACGCAAGCGTTACGCTTAACAAAGCATGATTCTACAGGGTTCAGCCCTGCATTTTTAATGTTTGCACGTCAAATTCCTATTTCTGGCGATTTTGGAAAAGAAATTTTGTTCAGTCCAACGCAGCAAATTTCTTTTCAGCCAAACTGGCTCCTAAGTATATACCTTGTGTCGTAACCAAAATAATTTCTAATCTAGTATATGAGTTACAGAATGAAGACAAGCAGAATTTAGGAAACTGGCATGTAAAGGATATAAAAGAAGACCTGTGCAATGACGATTCTGAACAGGAGGATGAGAGTTCCAGTGATGAGAGATAGGGTTCCTAGCAGGTTGCTAATTCTGCGGTGGATTTTGAGGTTCGCATTTATGACTGTCAGTTTTGGGAAGTCTAGAGCCCTTAAGTGCCACAGTAGATGAATACTGTTAAGAAAGCTGCAAATTATTGGTGATCTGCGGGGGTTCCCTGTTGCTCCGATCTGCATCGCTCTTTCTTCTGCACGGATGACGCTAAGTATCATTGTTTTACTTTGATTGCCAGATTTCTGAATTTTGTTCTCTTTATTTTAGTATAGTCCAAGTTATTTTCATTAGTTACCTTAACTTTTTCGGATACATTTTTTTATATAGTTGTTATAGTGAAACCACCATTTTTAGGACTTGATCACCCTGGAAAGTGGGTGGATTTGGAAGTTTGAGACTTCCACTTTACGAGTTCGTTTTTCAATAATTGCATAATGTTAATTTGGGATTCGCTGGTCCATGCTATGTCATGTTTGAAAATTAACTCTAGTATCTTCTTTTAGAGTCTGTTCTCTTAGTGTTTACAACACGTAAGATTGGACTAATTTAGAGCGAGTTATTGTCTGGAAAACGTATAATTTCAGAAATAAACTCTTATGTATCCGTGAGTTATTGTCTGGAGAACGTATAATTTCAGAAATAAGCTCTTAAGTATCTATAGCTTATTTTTTAAGGTAACTAAACTTGAGGGAGTCTTTTGACTCAAAGATTGGACTTATTTAGATTAAATTCAGTATTGTTTTAGAAAATTGAAATTTTACTCTTATTCATAGAGTTGCGATTTAGTACTTTATTAATTCGACATTATTGGTTAGTCTCTCATTACCATTTCATTTTTTTTTATATACAAGTAAAATTGTATCGATTGTTAATTAAATTGGTCCGGAGTGTAGGGGACTTTGAATTGGACCTACACTTATGCTTGGGAAAACTTTGTGAAAACATCTATTCACTATTGTGAACCTAGTTCACTAACATGCAGCTACTATTTTTTTCCTCTCCTTCTATCAATTATAACTATATTAACTTGTGTGCTACGTTGTTCACACGAAACTCTTCTCTCACACCACTATGACGTTTTACCGGTCTCTAAATACCTTAGGGATAATGAGGAGATTTTTTTTCCTTTATACATTCAATTAAATAATAATTGAAAATTCCGATTATTCAGAAATCTCATAATTTAAAATAAAAATATGTAAACAAAGATATTCATTTGTATGATATTTTGAAGCTTCTTCTCATAATAATGTAAGTCACTAAGACATGCCGGTAAACTGATAATTCTCTGTTATATCAGTATTTTTATATTTAAAAATAAAACTATATTACAATATTTTCTCTCATTATGCTTCTTTTAAAAATAGAGCTACAAATACTACAGTTATAAATGGTTACTGATCACATTATGTCATATTCCATGATATTTTCTTCTTTTATGAAGAAATCTCATTTAGTTAAAGTATTGACATAATAAATCGAGGATGGGTTTCGGTTCTGAACTGTTTTGTGGGGAGTAGTTAGTTTTGCAAGTAATTTTCAAGATAATTTCACATTTTTTAGCATGAACAAGTTATAATTTATAGTTGACAGTAGCTGCTAAGATAACTAAATAGAAAATTTAGTTGTTGTATAGGAAATGGTAATGCTTTTTGTATCCCAGAGTCGTGGGGAACTACAGTGAAACTGTATGTCTGTTAAAATATCGTATAGTTACAGATGGAATTGCCAATTATGTCGAGTAACCTTATTATAGGGATTAATGTACGAAGGTACATATTTTTGTTGTTGTGTAGTATGTTATTCTTTTATATGAACATCCACAATTACAAGCTTAGGGTTAGGTTGGAAGAAATCAGGTTACATAGTGTTTTTTTGATATTGAGAGGACGTTGTGTGAACCAGAGGGGGTGCTGGAGCAGGAGAACCATGCGACGACGCAGTCGGGTGGCATCCGGTAGCTTTGGGGAGAATGGGCCCCCTTAGAAAGGCCTTGGGAGCGGGGTTTCGTTTCGGTGGCCGAACCTTCTGAACCGGCTATTATTATTTTTTATTTATTTTTACTCCTACACTTCTTTCCTTTAGGCATTCTAGACCGTGGGACCCAATCCCATTTCTTTATCTTCTTCAATCTGAAAACTATTTCTTTTTATTGCTTGGTTGCCGATGGCTCTTAAGAAAGGGGATTCTGTAGTGGACTTAGTCCAGCTGGGGCGTTACTAGTAACTAAGGGTAAGGTTCCTACCGGGGACGTCTGGGTTCCGCATGGGGTCGTTCGCTGAGCACACTTTCTGCGACTCCACAGCTATCCTGTAGTTTTTTCAGTTTATGTATTCCTGTGAACTTCCAATTGAACAATTGTGTGTGTTACATTATTATAAAATGTGTAGGACATTTTAGTTTTCATTTAAATTTTTACTTCTCCTTTTGAGTATCGTAATATTGGAACTGGTCAACCAATATTTATGTGAAGACCACAAAACTCCTTTTGAGTATCGTAATATTGGAACTGGTCAACCAATATTTATGTGAAGACCACAAAACTTCTTTTGAGTATCGTAATATTGGAACTGGTCAACCAATATTTATGTGAAGACCACAAAACTCCTTTTGAGTATCGTGATTCTGGAATTGGTCAACCAGTCTCTACGTCAAGACCGAATTTTTGGTATTCTCATGAAAATTTTTTGAAGCTTCACTTCAAAAATTTTTCTCGTGGTAGAGGGGGAATGTAACGAACGGGTTGCGTTACTTGTCCTTTGATCTCAAGTCAGGTAATGTTCGTTCTTTGACATTACAGGGTTTGAACGTCTGAGGTTCCTCACCCCTTCACTCCAAGACGGTTTAGTGACAGGACCAGCTTCCAGTTCCTACGAGTTCCAAGGAGGGTAACATTTTCTTATTGAGTGACCACTATTCCATTTTCTGATTTTTTTTTTCACCAAAACCTCTTTACTATTTAACTATCCATTCTTTCAATTAAGTAATTGAGTTAATTTCATAACTATTTACCCAAAATTCTTTATATACAAATTGATTTAATTTGGTAATTGTTACTTCAAAATTCCTTTTATTTATAAATAATACATTATATAAACTGTGAATTTATTTTGTTAATCACCAAATTCCATCTGGAATAAATCAAATTGTTAAGTTGAACTTGTATTGTTTTTCTAATTTCCATCAACTAATAAACCATCTCGTGGTGCTTGTATTCTAGGCTGTGAATTCATTCATATTTATAGTTTTTCAGTAAGCAATTGGCGCTCAAACAATTCACCAGTCTAGAATCACAAGGCACGTTTCACTACGAGCCCTGAGATAAACTAATTCAAATTGTGCTAGTTGGGTCAATATATACCGACCCAAGTGGGTCCGTTTCAATACACATACACATACACATACACAAACACATACACATACACATATACATACACATACACATACACATACACATACACATACACATACACATACACATACACATACACATACATATACACATACACATACACATACATATACACATACACATACACATACACATACACATACACATACACATACATATACAAACACACACACACACACACACACACACACACACACACACACACACACACACACACACACACACACACACACACACACACACACACACACACACACACACACACACACACACGAGGTGAATCATGCCACTGGCAGTCGTAAGTGTCCGGCATATCGGAGAGCCATACAGAGGACCTCGCGGCGGAAATGAGGCTGGTCCAATTAAATCTCAACCACTGCATAGCCGCACAGGACCTCCTTACACAGACTGTGCGTGAGCTTGAAGCAGACGTTGCTATTCGGTGTGAGCAGCACAGGAATTTTGCTGACGCCATATGGATAACAGATACCACAAGTAGGGCGGCGATATGGGCCTGCGGTAAACGTCCACTACAGGAGAGAATGAATAGGCTCTCGTCTGGATTCGTATGGGTCAGATTGGATGGCATATATATTTACAGCTGCTATGCCTCTCCAAATGCACCATTGGAAGACTTCGAGAACTTGTTGGATCGTCTAGTCACTGATGCGCGAGGTCGCAGTCCCTTGATCATAGCAGGCGATTTCAATGCTTGGGCAGTCGAATGGGGTTGCCCTGCGACAAAAAAGCTCTCCTGGAGGCTTTCTCTCTCTTGGATGTCGTATTGGCCAATTCAGGTGACACGCTCACCTTTTCCAGGAATGGTGTTGGATCTGTGATCGATCTGACATTTTTGAGTACATGCTTGGCAAAACCGGAGACCACATGGGAAGTCAGTGAATGCTACACACATAGTGACCACCAAGCTATCATATGCGTTGTGCGTGAAAAGAGTCAGCCCAACAGGTTCAGAACGTCGAGAGCAACCCGAAAGGTTGGGTGGAGAGCCAAGGAGTACGATGAAGAAGCTTTTTGCGAGCAGATGGGAGATGATGTGGTTCCCTCAGGCACAGCAGGTTCCAAAGTCAGCCAGGTGATGCATCGTGTCACCAGAGCTTGTGATGCAGCCATGCCAAAAAGAGTGGTTGATGGTCGTCGCCCACCTGTATATTGGTGGAATGATGAAATAGTTCAGCTCCGCAGAAGATGTAAACATCTAAGGAGGTTACACCAGAGAGCAAGGGGCAGAAACAACTTCCCTGAACTTCAGCAACAGCACAGGGATGCCCGAAGGGAACTAAAGTCTGCAATTAGGGCGAGTAAACTTCGAGAGCTGGTAGAGCTCTATGATGAGGTCGAGCGCGACCCTTGAGGCAGGCCGTATAGAGTGGTCATGAGCAGATTGAAAGGTCCACATGCACCACCCCCTGGAAACTCTGATCTACTCCACAGAATTGTCAGTACTCTGTTTCCAGAACAACCAGATGCCAGCTACCATTTGGGACCGATCCCGGAAGTGGAGATTGTGCCAACAGTCACTGAGGAAGAGGTACAGAGGGCATTTCGTAGAATTGGGAACAACAAGGCGCCAGGTGTGGACAATATTCCCAACGTAGCCTTGAAGACAGCCATTCGTGTACACCTCAGAACTTTCCAGAACTTATACAATTCGTGCCTGCAGGAGGGAGTCTTTCCTGAGCCGTGGAAAAGGCAGCGATTGGTATTGCTTCCCAAAGGGAATAAACCTCCAGACGAGCCATCATCTTATCGTCCGCTTTGCATGTTGGACACTGCTGGCAAGATCCTGGGAAGCATAATCTGTTCTAGGCTGGAAGAGGTCGTTGATGTGGCTGGAGGTCTGGCTGATCATCAGTACGGATTTAGGAGAGCGCGCTCGACAGTGGACGCTGTCAGTCAAGTTGTTGGTATCGCCCGAAAAGCAATCGCCGGAAGGAGATGGAGGAGAGGTTCCAAGGGATACTGTGCCATTGTTACCTTAGACATCAAGAATGCGTTCAACTCTGCCAGATGGAAATGTATTCACGATGCTCTCCACAGGCTGAGTGTACCGAATTAATCAGAAGAGTGGTGGCTGACTACCTCAGTTGCCGAACTTTGGTGTACGAAACGGATGATGGTCCTGAGCAGTGCAGGGTAACGTGCGGAGTCCCACAGGGCTCAATTTAGGTCCCTTGCTCTGGAACATTATGTACGATGGTGTGTTCAGACTACGGATACCCAGCGGAGCAAAAATCATAGGTTTCGCTGATGACATAGCAATAGTCGTTGTTGCAAAGTTCCGTGAGGAGGTTATGCAGGTGTGCAACGAAACGGTAGCCATTATCCAAGAGTGGTTGAAATCTGTCGGGCTGCAGCTGGCTGAGCACAAGACCGAGGCAGTCCTGATGACGAGTAGGAAAGTGAGGGAGACTATAACCCTCACGGTTGGTAGCCATACCATTATTTCACAACCATCCATCCGATACTTGGAGGTAGAGATCGACGCTCGGCTAACATTCATTCATTCCGCGGGATGACACAGAGGCCACAGTGAGAATGAGAGGTGGTTTTAGTGGGTACAAGTCTCACACTACTGACAAGTTTGTCGGTGTCTTTTGAAGATTTCCACCTACCCTTTGGAAGAAAAAAAAAAAAAAAAAAAAACACACACACACACACACACACACACACACACACACACACACACACACATACACATACACATACACATACACATACACATACACATACACATACACATACACATACACATACACATACACATACACATACACATACACATACACATACACATACACATACACATACACATACACATACACATAAGTAGTAAGAGAGGACACATGGTACACATTGTTATATAAAGTGTATTCATCTAATCTATGGAATAATTTTAATCGCCCCCATTTATGTCGTCGAATCGCAAATAAGGTGGCATCGATAATAATGAAAACACAACGTTTTTTACATTTATTTATTTTTCACTAAATTAAAAATACATTTCATCTTTAAATTATTATATATGTATAATACAAATTCCAATTCAGCAATCTATAGTTCTCCTTTAATGGTGTTGTTTAATATGTCGTATGAGAAAGCCGTGTTCGAAACCATTACAACGTAACACAGTGTACCCTCGTTGTTGGCGGTTGGTGGATCTATATTTTTATTAAAGTCGACATGGAGTACAACGTTACTCTTCCCGTTGGTCCATGGTTGGCGTGTTAGATCTATAACATAAACAGGCCTAACAATTTTGAATTCATCGGGGTTTGCGTAAACGAAAGGTACTTCATAATTTGTTCTATAAAATATACGTTTGAAATCCATCGACATATCGTAAGCTATTGCAAAATTGCCTTTATCCCAATCCAAATCGAGTGGTTCTTCAGGATACCTCTTCCCATTAATTTCAAACCAGATGTTTTTCACATCTGCGTGATCGAAGATAGAAGGATCTTTTTCTTGATTTCCAGATCTATCGGTTTGGAATGTGACCATCCCAAATAGAGGACTGTTTATATTACGATAAATGTTCGTTATATCAAAATTCAAAGTTCTCCCTAAAATGTTTTTCTGACAAATGCACTGCCAAGTTTTAAATCTGAGCACATACTCGTTTTTGGAACTGAGTGTTTGAAGTTCATTTATCAATTGAATTTTAGCAGTGTCTTCATAATCAATAATGGGAACTCTAATATAGAAATCGCTTATGATTATTTTACCTGCAACCGGTAGAGTTGTATCATCAAATGTACCGTCATCCTTCTTGTTTTTCCATCTGAACAAAGCATCGTCGTTAGTGTTACGTATGAAGGTAATTTCAAATCCTCCTTTGTAAATTGGTAGTGCAACATCTTTAAAGAATCCCAGCCCTAAATTTGACAAGTTTCCAACAGTATTGAATGATCCACCTCCCCGGAATGTTGATTGAAAACCTGAATTCATAGTTGGGCCATCAAAACCTAAAGAGTAACTCACTGTTCCTTTAACAGTGCTACACAAACCAGGATATTCAACTTCTTGAAGAAGTTTGTTATGCTTTCGAACTTCGATGTGTGTGAATAAATGTGAAACGAAGTTATCAATTAATTTTATATTTGCATTGGCGGCATAATCTTGACCGTTATCGTTTCGTACGAATTGTCCCGAAATGTAGTATTGAAAGTTTTTAGTCGCGAAGTTGTCATTGTAGTCTATACGAAAGGTGGTTTTTTTGTTGACACTGTTCAAATTCAATTTTGAATCTGGCAAAACATTACGGTATTCTGCGCGTATGATATTATCTCTGTATTTATTGAATGTCTCCATCGAATAATTATACAAAAATATAATTGCTCTCTTATTAGGGTAGAATTTCATATTCTTCCTGGTGCAGAGGCTACATCTATATTTCTTAAAATATTCTCGTATTCTTCTTTATTCGATAATCGCTTGAGTACTTGTAAACACAAATGGCCGCATACTGGAGGATCACCTATATTTTGAATTCTGTCGCTATTGTAGAATAAATTACTTTTTCCGAGATATGTCACTAACTCAGCAGGAGGATTTGAGTCACCGTACGAATCGAAATAATATTTGAGATTTCCTTTCTTGAACCAAGCCGTCCAATGGCTACCTTTCTGATCAGAGTTCTGTAGATTCATTTTCATTTGGACTTGCTGGTAATACATCTTTCATGAAAACACCACGAAAATTTGGAATGCTCTGTTTATCGACTATATTCAAAATATCAAAATTAGTCAAAGGATTTACTTTTTTTTAATTTTTCTTCGTTTCTTCTGTTTAAGGCCTTTACCCTCTAATGCTTGATGATGCCTTTTCAACTCGGCAAGTTCTCTATCTCTACTCTTCTTATTCAGTACAGTGTTTGCAATTGCTGAAGCACCACCTGTTAACGCTCCTAAAGCGCCGAGGCCTGCAAATAACAATGGTAGAAAGCCACCTTCTTTAATATTTTTAATATTGTTGAATGTCAAAGTTAAGCGTAGACCTTTCTTTGCCTTTAAGGCTTTTTCTACTCTGCCGATATCATCAGGACATAAGACAATTTCGTGTGAACCGTTTCTGAGATTTTCATATGCCAGTTGTAAAACAACATTACATTTATTTTTGTAAGCCGCTGCAACTTTTTGCAATTGATTTGTAGTCAAGTTTAGTTTATATTTATGCATTCTTTTCACAGGGTCAGAACTCATGTTTTAAAACTTGATTTCTATCTTATAATATATTAAAATTTCAAATTGATACCCATTCCAAGATGTCGCTTCAAATTCATAGCATTCGCAGTAGCCCAAGCAGCTGCCTTTTCTCCCAAATTGGCATCGTGAGCCATCACTCTAGCCCATGCTTTCTTTTCTAAAATTTCATCTGCTTGGTGCCTATCCTTCGTATCTTTACGATGTTTGTAAAATGTGTCGTGCTCTAAAGCTGCTTCGTCCAATTTGTTTATTGGTTTATCGCCTCGGGCTAAGCGTTCATCTAACTTGGTCCCAGGTCCTAAAAAATTATATCCGGGAACGTGTAATTCGAAGGGTAATTTGTTCAAGAGGTCATTGAATAATCCAGAACCAGAAACTATGGTTTTTGGTAAACGTGATACGAACGATATCAAATATTCAATGCCTTTTGGAGTATCAATAAGCTTTTCCAATTCTGCTGTGAAAAAACGAACAACCCCTGCTTTTTCATTATAGAAATTGTTATTACCTGCTTGTTCTTGGGCAGCAATGTAATATAATCTGTTCAACAATTCATTCAAGTTCCTAATATATTTATATTCTATTTCATTGTCAGAATATTTTTTCAATCCTGATCCATCTACTGCGTCTTGAAAATCTTCTGACGCCCCTCTGTCTTTCCTGAACATTTTATCCCACAAAGGTTTTATTATAATATTGTATTTACTGCCCTTACTAGATTTAACTTTCTTTGTAGTTTTATCGTTCCTATGATAAATCGACTCTGTGTCTATTAACATTTTTGCATAATTATGAAAGTCTGATCTTGAATATAGATTTTTGTCGGGTGCATTAGCGTACGTTAACAATCTCCATAAGCCTATAGTTCCTTCGTATTTTCTATCCCCGATCAAAATATCATTTTTATCTATAGCAATTTCGGCCTTTCCCAGTTTGTAACTTTTATTTTGTTCATCATACCATATGCCGAACGTTTTATCTTGTGCTCGAGGTAAATATTCCTTGGCAATGACACCGATATGAATCGTAGGAGGAATCGCCTTTAACATTCTTTCACCAACAGGCGTTAGACCTTCAGGATTATTAGGGAGAATTGCTAATAGATTTTTAATTCCCTCATCGGTTTTATGAACACCATGAGTAACTTTGTCTACGGCTGATTCAACTTTTTCTAATGCTGAAGTTATAGGCTTATACATTTTCTCTCTGGCCTCCTCACTTTCGACTTCTGCCACTCTTTTTTCTCTAAATATGTTTCGATTCATCGTTTCAATGTCAGCAAGATGTGCTGCTGCATCAACAGTAATATGTGGCTTATAATGTTCTACCGATATTTTTTCATCCTCAGATTCTAAATTATTCAATTTTTCTTTACTTTTAATTTGAAGATTCGGTATTTGAGAGTTCCTTGCTTTTCCCAATTTTTTTGTAAGATTGGTTTTAATTCGCTTTAATTCATTTGCATCAATATTCATTCTATCCATCGTTTTTATGTTTCGCTCTTATTATATGTAGGTTCCTTACAAAGCCAAGATCTGATTAGTCTCCAACTTGTGGATATCGTTAGCAATTTGCCTCAAATGTAAATAGACTGTAAAATCTGTGAAACCCATTAATTTATTTTGAGAGTTATCTAACATGGTAATTCTTATGTCTTGAATACGTTTAATATTCTTCTGCAATGGTACGTACAATATTTCTGGAGGTTTCTCAAATTCACCAGACGTATCATATTTAAAAACATATAACAATTCTTCTTCACTGTGAATATGTTGGTTCGACTCATGAGAAGTTATGCTAGGTTCGATAATATTGCAATGCAATTCTGCAACAGCAGTATTTTTTCTGTTTTGATATTGATTGACAGGATAATCTCCAACAATTTCAGTTTTACCAACTGTTATTATATCATTGCGTGAAGGCAAGTCTTCTAAAAATTCTTCCCGAAATTTGAACCCCAAATATTTACACAATGTTTTATCCATAAAAAAGTTTATGTCACTGATAATTATAATTTTACCACCCATCCCTATATTTAAATAGAATATATATTCCAATTTTGCAACATATTCAGCGATTTTCTGATTCAATTCGTTGATTGAATAGATACCACTTTTTAATTCTAGCTTATTCATTTTTTTCTCAAAACTGATTGTGCAGTCCAATTTAATATCGATAGAATTACCAGTACTGTTATCCGAATACGAATAGGCTAAAGCGAATAAACCTATTTCATAAGTTTTATCTTCATTTAAACGTATCGGGTTTTCTAATCGTATTTTACCAATACTTTGATTTCCGTTTATTTTTATCAACGGCATCTCTTATATAAGAATGAAAATATGTATAAAATTACACCAATACCTGTGTATGAAAAAGATGTAAAATCGAATATCAGGTTTCCGATACCATTAAGATGTCTCATTGTCGGTTCTAGTGGCTGTGGCAAAACAACTTTAGTTTGGAATATAATTACAAAACGATGGATTCCTTATCAAAATATTTATATATTCAGTAAATCTTTAGAACAGCCTACATATAAAATATTGCAAAGAATGTTTGAAGATATTTCAATTGAACTTGGACAACAAATCGCATTCTTTTATGATAATTGTGAAAGTGTTATATCAGTTGATGATTGTAATTCTAATAGTTTAGTAGTTTTTGATGACTGTATTCTCGAAAATCAAAAAAAGATAAAAGAATATTTTGTAAGAGGTAGGCACAAAAATATATCATGCCTATATTTAACACAATGCTATACTCTTGTAGATATCAAAGTTGTTAGGAATAATCTAAATTTTATTTGCGTTTTCAAACAAAATAATCATTACATTAAAAAAATGTATGAAGATATTATCGGTTCTGATATGACATATGTTAAGTTTTATTCAATGTGTCGCAATTGTTGGAAAAAAGATTATGGATTTCTTTCAATAGATTTGACCAAAAAATCAAATAATGATAAATATAAAGAGAAAATTGATGAAATTATATTATAATACGAACGTATTTTAGTTAACGGAAACAGAACGTACGATGATCGTACGTTGAGTTCAACGCAACGCGAACACAATCTACGTTAACGTGAACATGAATTGAACGTTCCCCTGAAGACGCCATAAAAGTACGATGATCATACTGTACGTTAGATTCAACGAAACGCGAACACAATCTACGTTAACGTGAACATGAGTTGAACGTTACCCTGAAGACGTAGTAGCTAGAGAGGTCACATATCGAAACCCAGCGTAAACAAGGTCGTTGAGAGGGCGTTCTCGCGCGAGCTGTAGGTGAGAGTAGGTATCCCCTCACTTTGGCCCGCCTGATAGAGAGCCTTATCAGATGTCGGTCACTGCACTATCGTCTACGTTACGATGAGATCTCTTTACAGACACTATCAATACGATATACACACAGGTGTCAACGCGGGCGCTTACACCGGTGTCCACGCTGGCGCTTACACCGGTGTCTTTGCAGGCACATCACTGGACATCTTTATACCTCTAGATGCACCCGCGAAACAAGCGATTGTGAGGATATTTACCATTTTCGCGGGTGCACTATAGGGTAATTGTACCCCATGATGTACCCTCGAAACAATGACACCAACGTGCTCTGAATCGAGCCGACTTTGTCATTGTTTCGCGGGTGCATCGACACGTTCGTTCGTTAATTAAACATCGCCAACAAAATGAATACTGTTAGTGGCTAACAATTTGTCGGTGTTACTTTATTTACATTCACGTATGTCAAAAACTGTTCATTGCAAGCGGATGATGAAACTGAAAAAAATACTTTCTGTCGCGATCTGAACGGAGGACTGACGCGTGACAACCCAATGCCCGTAACTTTGAGCCACGGAAACCTCTCATAAACTTGCTTTTAAGCCGCTATTAGAATAATATATTAATATAGGTATACACGAATGAATCACATTTTCCAAATTTATTGGGATTGAACTTGTTATAATAACACGCTAATAATAAGACGTTCACAAGATGCATGATTTGATTTATTGTACGAAATGTAGAATGAAAACACCAAACATTGCGTTTAACATTGTGAATGCAGAAAGAAATAAACGACGAATATCATGCAATTGTAAAATTTGTGGGCGTGAAAAGAGCCAATTTATAGGTGGTGGAGTCAAGGAAATTGAAGCAAAAGAATTACATCGACCGGTTATAAGAAAATTTTGTAAGCGCCGTATAGTAACTTTAGGTATAGATGACTTGTGGGCTGCAGATTTGATAGTTATGACTCGATATGAAAAGGAGAACGATGGCTTTGAATATATATTTAACGTAATTGATACATTTTCTAAATTTGCTTGGAGTAGAGCTCTGAGATCGAAAAATGGATATGAGGTTGCTACTGCCTTTAAAGATATTCTAAACGAGTGTGAAAAAGTGCATCATTCTCCACCCAATTTGCTACATTGTGATAAAGGTGTAGAATTCAGAAATAAGGATTTCAAAAAAATTCTGAATTTATTCAATATAAAAATGTATCATACCGAAAATGAAGAAAAATCTTCTATTGTAGAAAGATTTAATAGAACTATGAATAACAAGATGAAAATTCAGTTTGAGATGTACAAAAATTTCAGATGGGTTGATATGTTAAAAACTGTATTGAAGGAATACAATTATTTGAATGTCCATAGCACTATTAAAATGACACCTGCCCAAGTGAATAAATCTAACGAGCAGCATCTTTTAGATACAGTTTATGTGTACGTAGTTGGGAATGATGAGCCTAGATTCGCTGTGGGTGATCGTGTCAGAATAACTCGTAAAAAAGAAGAATTTCAAAACAAATATCAAAGTACGTGGAGGCGAGAAATTGTTGTGATCCATAAAATTGCATATACTAATCCAATCACATACAACATTAAAGATTTAGATGGAAATCAAATAAGTGGCAGTTTTTACGAAAAGGAATTACAGAAAACTGTAATGTAGTGTTCAAAAACCCCAAGGTAATGAGTCAATTATACCATCTCGCTCAATAATTCTCCGTTTGTCATAGTCCATTTTGAAGGCTTTCCTAACATTATCTTTTGTAACTAGATTCTTCGTTTTAGTATCTCTTGTAATCATTTTATAATTCAATTCAATTTTCTCCAGTTGTTTGTGTACTATGTTTTCCAATCCTGTTCTATTCAATTTTTGAGCATTTTCAAAGTTCAATGTGAATCCTTTTATTTTTGTAATTTCTTTCCCTTTATTGGTTTTGTAGTAATAGCTTTTTGGCCCTGTAGATATCCATGACTCAATATACTCGTTCCTTGCAAGTTCGTCTGTCCATTCACCTAACATGCAACCTGTTGTTACAGTGTTTTTCCCATTATCAATATACACTATATTATCTGTGTCATAATAAACCACGTGATCTCCAAGACGCTCCAACATGTCATATAATCGTAATCTAGCATTCGAAGTTGTGAAAGCAGCTATAAACACGTTAGTTGATGTACAATCTTCTACGTACATTTCTCTATATTTGTAAGTTACTTGAATAATATTCTCATTTACAAATATGCAATTGGAAATTTCTAATTTGTCATTTAAAAGAAGTGTGTACCATCTTCTCACATCAGTTACGTATTCTGTTTGTGTCATGTTCTGTCTTTGTCCGAACTTTCCCCACAGGGAATTGAGGCATATTTTGGCTACTGCTCTTTTGCCTGGATTGGGTAAAATTTTATCTAGTTCCAAATCAATATCCATTCGTTCTTTGATAACTTTGACATATTCTTCTTTGGAATTGTAATCATGTGGGCTTGCTTCAAGTTTTATTTTCATAAAATCGCGAACGTAACCTTTGAACAAATCATTTGATTTTTCTGCAAAATGCCATACTTCATATATATCGACAATTTTGTAACCTTTTTCAATCGCCTTGTTAACTTCATCGGTAGTCCAAGTCCCTACAAAAGCTCTTTCCTTTTCCGTGTGGTAGCATTCGCTCGATTTAATCGCAAAACATTTTTTACATAATATGAATGTTAATTTTCCTTCTCTAACTGGTAAAACAGGATGATACAAATTCTTTGGAGCTAATACTTTACAACTGATCAATCCATACCATGATGAATCGAATGAAGATGGTTTAATAATTTTTGTTGGGAAACCCACAGGGTAAAAGTCATAATATTGAACTGTTGGGTAAAGACTGCATACATCAATATATCTCATCTTTTTATTTTCAATTCTCAATTTGGCAGCGTTAGTTCTTCCTCCATAGAATGCATCTCTCGGATTAAGAGGCTGAACGATATCATGGGATGTTTTACTCATTGATCTATATTCTATCGATCTAATCCATTCACAATGCCAAATTTCGATAAGGTTATACCCAGCATCTCTAATCTGTTTACTTCTTAGCACTGTTTTTTCGTACAAGTCGTCCATTGTTTCATGATTCATATTGTTGATCGTAGATGGAGAAAAACATTTTTTACAACCATGCCAGAAACAACCCATGTATTGATAGACAGCTTTTTCAATTTTGTTGTACCCATCGACTTTAAACCCACAAATTGTAGCTTCTCCTCCGTTAAGTGCATGTTGGACATTTTCAAAAGTATTCAACCACATGATTGATTCCTTGCTGTACATTTCTTTTTTATCATTTTTGATTATAGCCAATTCATTGTTTGGTAAGTATTTTGAACGATAGATTGACATACACACACCTGCGATCGTCAAGTATTGAAAAGGGTCAATGTTTGCAATTTCTAGAAATTGTTTTCTAAGTTCTAAGCATCCTTGTCTCAATATATCAACATCTGATTCGCAGTACTCAAGAATTTCTTTCCTAAAATCGAATATGTAATTCTCATTTACTTTTTCGGAATGCCACTTCAAGAATTGTTCCCTCTGTTGTGGTTGCATGGAATTTGCACCGTAATATTTCACTGCAGGGATAGCACCGATATAGTTTTGGTTTTGTGGTGTATTGAAATAATGAGGGAAATATCCTTTTTTGAGTTCCTTCAATCCAAAAGTTTTTGGGAAAGTCGACAACGGTGATTGAACAAAATTCGAACTATCGATAATTTTCAACGATATTTGTGGAATTTCTAAAAGCATCAATTTTGAACCTGTATAGATTGTAAATGGTTTGATCGTATTAATCATGCAATATTTCAGTATAAAATACGAGTCGTAGCCCTTAGCGAAATGTGCGATTGCCGTATAATTTTTATGTTCTTTGGAGATCAACCAGCTACAGAATTGTTCGTTTGTTTGGAAAGCCTTGTTTGTTTGCCTTCAAAGTCATGTGCTACCACGAGATTAGCTATATGAATTCCAGTGTCTTGTTGAGCTTCGTAATCAAACCATATGTATTTAGTAACATGTCCACAGGATTTTTGTTGTTTATTGGATTTACCATTACAAATACAGTCCTCTTCACAGAAGCCGCCTTTGGCTTTCTTTCTCATCATGTAACATTTATGAGTGTCCGGTTTAACAAATTCCTTGCAGTTAATGCATTTTCGGTAACCACACATGTGCTCCGAATCTCGTTTACACAATCTATTACATTTAGTGCATTTATAT
This sequence comes from Endomychus coccineus, assembly GCA_958510875.1. Taxonomy (NCBI): domain Eukaryota; kingdom Metazoa; phylum Arthropoda; class Insecta; order Coleoptera; family Endomychidae; genus Endomychus; species Endomychus coccineus. The sequence continues at coordinate 40,402 of CAUEHT010000010.1, read as the reverse complement.
ATATAACCGCAAATCTCTCCATGGTTACTTGAACATTTCTCGTTGAAACAAGACCTATTGCAATCAGCACATACAATTTTGGATTTGCTTGCTTCATTATGCTCCAGCTGTTTACATAAAGTGCATATTTTTCTTTAACTTGTACATTTATGTTTATTTTTTTGTTCGTAAGGTTTATCGCATTTTTCACAATAATATGATCGTCCTAGAAATGCTGACATACTACTGATAACATCAAAATGGTTCTGATTTTTATAAAGGTATACTTTGATTTCTTTCTCTTCTCCTGAATATATAATACTGTTTAGATTCTCGGCACATATAATTTTAATCTGAATGTTCAAAAATTCCTCCGATTTTTTAAAATCTTCCAATGTAAATCCTTCTTCGTTATAATCGTCAAAACATTCACATAATTGTACTGCTAAATCTTTTTGTATCTTTCTACCTATACGTATATGTTTTATTTCGTTCTGCGTTAGGTCCCTACCTAGTATTTTATTCGTTTGATATGATAATGCTACTATGAGTGCTCGAGGTCCACAAAGATCATCCTCATTTCTGATTTCCGTTATACATCTTTTAGTTCTTCTGTCATTTCTCAAGTTTATTATTTTTCTTCCTTTACCACCTCTTGGAATATTAAATATCTGTACTTGGAATACTGTTTGAAGAATATCTACATTTTGATCAGAAGTTAATATTTCGGCAATTCTTTTCAATAATTTAGAAGCATCTATGTTAGTCGAAGTTGCTGTCGATATCGGATTATTGAAACCTGGATTTGTTGCTATTATTCTGATTCTATCGCCCTTTTGGAAACGAGTTTTTTTTTTAAATTGAATAATACAGCATTAAGAACTTTTGTTAACTGGTTTTCTAGTTTGGTGAAATCAAAATCTTGCATGAAATTTTTATAAGCTGGAACAACTTTAAACTGTGATAATGTACTATTGAACTTTTTAATATGAACAGGCTTTCCTAATTCTGCAACACTGAAAGGAGGTTTACGATCTCTAGTATTATTAGCGAAAACAGAATCTTCAAATGGAAATATTTCAACTAATTTTAATGGTGGCTGCACTTCTTGTTTAATTTTGGTAATATGTTTCTTCGATTTAATATGACACACCCAATTTCGATATTTCAGTTGTTGTTTACATGTTTCACAATATTTATTCCCGTGCACATCTAATGGTGAGCTGCTTTCTTTCACAGGTTCATTTGTTTCAACCTTTTCAGACTGCACTTCTTGCTTAATTTTGTTGATATGTTTCTTCGATTTGATATGGCGCGCCCAATTTCGATATTTCAGTTGTTGTTTACATGTTTCACAATATTTATTTCCGTGCACATCTAATGGCGAGCTGCTTTCCTTCACTGGTTCATTTGTTTCAACAACCTTTTCAGAATCCACTTTACGATAAGGAAGATCGAAATGCACCGTCCCCGAATTCACAGATTTTTTTGATTCATTGGAATAGTCAAAAATAGGTTTGTCAGTAGAGAATGGAGGCGGTCCTAAAATTCTTCTAATTCGATCGGAGTCCGATGTATAATTTTCTTTATTCACAGTACGCGAAGAGATTCCTATATAATCAAAGTCTGGGTCGAAATAGCTATCGTAATGAACGTTTTCTTCAAGAGGTGGTATGCATGACTCCATGGGACGAGTAGATTCATTTATTAAAATTTGCGACGTGTCGTCAAGCAGTACATCTGGTTGTGGTACAGGTTTAGGCATTGCCGTTTGAAGATGATACGGCTTTTGAACTGAATCTATCCATTTTTGAATATTTCCATCTATCTTACGACTTTGTCTTGATTCGGGTATTGATGATTTCTCAATTGTGTTTGACTGTTGATGGAGAATCGGTAAATAATTTTGTTCTCTATATGGAGCGGGGGGCACTGTTATAAATGAATCTTCTTCATCTTCGAAAATAGGCATATGGAATGGCTCAAATTTAGGCATAGATCCACATTGAGTTTCAATTTGAACTTTAGAATTTGATCGTTGAGTTGGCATTTTCTGAGCCGGTGCGAATGGTTTTGATGGACGAGTAGGTTTTCTCATTAAAAATTGTGTCAGTTCATCTACAGGAGGAACAGCCTTTGGTGAAGGTTTAGTAGTTGTCATTTGAGCACGATATGGTTTTTGAACGGAATCTATCCATTTTTTTACATTTTCATCAATTTTAGGACTTGCTTTGCATTGAGGTATTGCTATTGTCTCTTGTGAATTTGGCTTTTCACGAAGAATCGGCAAATGATTCCATTCATCGTTTTCTGAAGGCACTGTTATAAATTCACCACTGCCCATTCCCCAAACATTAAATTTCCTATTATGAGTTCTCCAATAATAGGCGCCTAAAGGGATAGCACCTGATGCATTAATATTACGACTAAACTTCTGTATATGTTTTTCAGATTTGACATGTCTGGCCCAGTTACCCATTTTAACATCATTATTACATTCAACACAACGTTTAACAGAAACATTATCGTCAGTTTTTTCCGTATTATGTTTTTTAGTTTTGATATGCCGGTTCCAGTTGGAAGATCTGATATCGACTCTACAAGTATTACAGAATACTTTTCCAGTTGAAGTTTGTTGAGTATTAGCACTAACAATTGCTGTTCTCTCGTTTGCGCGAATTTGAGTCAGATCGATGCGGCCTGTCATCGTACTCTCTTACTATATAGATCTCACGGAGGAAGAGCATTTTGGATGAGTGCAGATTTCACGCATGCGCAGTTTTGATTAACAACAAATGTAATGTAAGGGGCCACCGACCGAGACCAGTTGGACTGAATTGAAGGTGGCTACAAAACTGAGGGGGCGATAAAGGGATCGATGATGCCACCTTATTTGCGATTCGACGACATAAATGGGGGCGATTAAAATTATTCCATAGATTAGATGAATACACTTTATACAACAATGTGTACCATGTGTCCTCTCTTACTACTCACATACACATACACATACACATACACATACACATACACATACACATACACATACACATACACATACACATACACATACACATACACATACACATACACATACACATACACATACACATACACATACACATACACATACACATACACATATACATATACATATACATATACATATACATATACATATACATATACATATACATATACATATACATATACATATACATATACATATACATATACATATACATATACATATACATATACATACACATACACATACACATACACATACACATATACATATACATATACATATACATATACATATACATATACATATACATATACATATACATATACACACACACGCCCACACACACACGCCCACATACACATACACATACACATACACATACACATACACATACACATACACATACACATATACATATACATATACATATACATATACATATACATATACATATACATATACATATACATATACACACACACACGCCCACACACACACGCCCACACACACACGCCCACATACACATACACATACACATACACATACACATACACATACACATACACATACACATATACATATACATATACATATACATATACATATACATATACATATACATATACATATACATATACATATACATATACACACACACACGCCCACACACACACGCCCACACACACACGCCCACACACACACGCCCACACACACACGCCCACACACACACGCCCACACACACACGCTCACACACACACGCCCACACACACACGCCCACACACACACACACACACACACACACATACACATACACATACACGACAGTTCACACGGTAGACACCATGACACCTCGTTGAAGACCCACATGACAGACACCATAATGCTCCGAGACTTAGGTTAGCTCTATAACCTTCAGCTCTATGGTTGTGACTAAGGTTAGCTATGTAGCCTATGGCTCTATGATTTCTATGACTACGGTATGTGATAGTTGCCATGACACCCCGTTGAAGACCTACGTGAGAGGCACTTCGTTAACCACATCATAGATGTAACCCGTGACAGACGCCGTGATCCCTCGTTTAAGACCTACGTGACAGACACCTCTCTGAAGGAGCATGTGATGGCCACCTCGTCGATGTAACACACGCGTGACATACACTGTGACACTTCCATAAAGCTATAGTTAGAGGTTTTCCCTCATTCACATGTACCATATGGGCTTTTTTGATGAAAAAGTTGAAAATTCACATTCTACGCGTCAGGACCTTTCATTTGATACCAATAACGCTATACTTCAAAAATGAAAATTTCAAATTCTCATCGCGGGAGATCGGTCAAACTGATCGATATGTAAATAGTATATTCTTATTCAGCACATCACGTAGATCCAGAATATGCAATAAAATAACCGCTTCCGGTGTGACAATGTGTCGACTATAGAACCAACTTCCGGTTTAACCCTGATGATGATGCTTGAGTCGATGAAAAACTTGTTCAGCTCATCATGTAGATTCAAAATGTGCAATAAAATAACGACTTTCGGTGTAGACCCACTTCACACTGATGATCATGCTTAAGTCGATGAAAAACACATGTGCCATGCGCCGTCACACTATGATTGTTCATTCCTAGATGGCACGCACCCATGTGACATCTCGCTGAAGACTCACTTGATAGAAGACACCGTGGCAGACACCCTGTTGAAGATATGTGACTGCATAAACAGCCCGTATAGCAAAATCATAGATTGCTTCCAGGCCATATTTGAGGGAGCCATAGATTGCCTTCAGACCATATTTGGGAGAGCCATAGATCACCAGACCATAATTGGTAGAACCATAGAATACAGACACTGTAACGGGTTGCGTTACGAGATTGTATAGAACTTGATGATGAACAGATTAGATTTCTTTTCGGCTAGCAAACTTGTCATATAATCATTTAAAGACATCTGCCGGTCGATAAAACATCGACTATGGAAACTAGCATTCCTGATATGTGATGTCGCTAAATATCGCGAAGTGGGAGGTAGAATAACGGAAGTCGAAGAGAATTCATTGTGGTGTTAACCTTTAACAGGGTTAGGCGAGATTTATATTCCATTGTCTTTACATACATTCTCTAAATTTTTGCTTCCGAAATTTGATACACATCAGGTTACATATAATTTGATTTAGATTTGTCATTAAACTTCTGGATGTACAGTACCTGAATGTGATTATATTTCGGAGGAAGTTTCACTCGACTTATCTTAAGTTACACAATCAGATTTGCATTTAGTATGATCCCAGGTATATCTTTTTCATCATCACAGGGATTGTTGTAGTCATTGTATGAAATTACTCTAACGAGACGTGGGCAGTTGTTACAGACAATATTTAATTTCCACCTTTTCACTTGACCCCCCCAATTTGTGCACATGTTATTTGCGCGATTTTGTAGATCGCCATTTTGTTATCCTAGTACAAGGTACATAGGGTGGTCTTATTAGACAAACGTGCAGTAAAGATTGATAAGGGTGAACACGAAACAAATAACCTAATTACTGCTTATTAGGTATACATATATTTATTACACTGTCACGCCGTTTGGGAGTTAATACAGTTTACATTATCAATCCACGTGTACAATTCATTTCAAGCAAACCAGAATTTTATGCTAACTAGCAAATTTCAACCTTTCAAATAATATTCTTTCAGATACAATTTAATTATTATTCTTCCAAGTCACATTTTTAGTATTATTAATTCAGTCACATGTTAACTATTTGCTGATTTTAAATATCAATTGTAATCGTTTATTTCTTTCAGATTAAATTAAATTTTTGCATAAATTGATATCTCGTCAAGATATCCATTTCGTAATAGTGTTTCACAATTTGGGGAAAGATAACATTATCGGTTGTGGAATCACCTGGTTATTCCAACCGACGGTGTTGCTTGTCCTTTTGATCTCAAGTCAGGTACTGTTCCTTTTTTGAAATTACAGGTTTTGAACGTCTGAGGTTCCTCATCCCTTCACTCCAAGGCGGTTTAGTGACTTTCCTGACAGGACCGACTTCCAGTTCCTACGAGTTCCAAGGAGGGTAACATTTTCTTGTTTGAATGACCATAATTTCATTCTCTGATTTTGTTGTTTATCCGAAGTTGTATTCCACTAATTTTTATAGAATCATTCGAGGTCTACTTTAATTCCTCTTATTGTATATTTCGTTCTTTTCAAGTTAATAATTGATTTAATTTTATAATTGTTTTCTTAAAATTCCATTTATGTTATAAATTGATTTAATTTTGTAATTGTTTTTCTACGAATTCAATATTATTTATATTTCCAATTGTTATTCTAAAAAAATTTGTAATTTAATTTTCTTTATAATTCAAATTCTGATGGAATATACGAATTGTAAAGTTGAACTTGTTGTTGTTTGTTGTTTTTCTGAATTTCCATCGACTGTTAAACCATCTCGTAGTGCTTGTATTCTTGACTGTGAATTCATTTAGTTTTGTAGTTTTTTTTTAAGCAGTTGGCGCTTGGGCAATTCAGCAGTCTTGAATCACAAGGCACGTTTCACTACGAGCCCTGAAATTAATTAATTTAAATTGAGCTAATTGGGTCAATGAAAACCGACCCTAAGCGGGTCCGTTTCACTGGCGCCCAATCGAAGATAGGGGTCCGTTTCACTGGCGCCCAGCAGAGAAGGGCTGCCGTTTCACATCCGTTTCACTGGCGCCCTTTTCTCTAACGTGGTCTTGAACACAGTTGATGGTTGTTTAGAAAAATATATATCTGAAGTGAAAAATTGGTCACTATTATTTTTTTTGTGTGACTTTGATAATTGGCCTGAATTTGCATATTTTATATTATGGAATTGTCATATTTTTACCTATAGTTAGGGTATTTGTCACTCATATTTTTTTTTTATCTGAGTGATGTTAAGATTATCTGGAATTATCCGATCAGCTGTTTTCAGCTTTTAGGTTTCAGCATTAAATCCTATGTTATAGGTTTTGCTGTTTTATCTGTTTCTTTTTATTTGTTCCTATAGTTCATTGTTTTAAACAATGTAGAGTTGTGTTTCATATGTGCTATTAATTTTTTTTTCACTATGGTGAATTGTTGGTCAAATCATTTGGGTCGTTTTCAGTTTTTCAGTAAGGGATACTTCCCTAATTTCTATTTAAACAGTATCTGGAACTCTATTTTGATACATTATTTTTCCTTTATAGCAAATAACGAAAATCAAAATTTGGAAATTGTACCTTGAGATCTTTATATTGGAAATGATGACTGAGCAAAGAGATGGCAGTTACAGAGATGAGGGATATGATCCTAGAAGGTTGCTAATGTTGCGGTAAATTTTGAGGTTCACATTTATGACTGTCAGTTTTGGGGAGTCGAGACCCTTCAATGCCACAGTAGATGAATACTGTTAAGGAACCTGCAAATTATTGGTTATCTGCAGGAATCCTCTGTTGCTCTGATCTGCATCGGTCTTTCTTCTGTTTGGATATCGTTAAGTATCATTATTTACGTTTTTAAATTTACATTTTGTTTTGTCGTGCTGTTTTACATTTGAATTTTCATCTTATAAGTATCAAAATTTTTTCCATTTCAGTTACTGTTATTTTAGATTCATTATATTTTGTTTTTTCGTAACACTCATTTTAGGGTTGATCACCCTTAAAATGTAGTTGAATTTGGAAGTTTGACGTGTTCACTCTTCAAAACTTTATAGTTTACCTTTAGTATAGTTAAAGCTATAGTTTTTGTTACCCATTTATAGATTTGAAATTTGGAAGTGTTTACTTCTGATTTGGGTTTGAATTTTCAATAATTGCATAAGTTAATTTGGGATCTGCTGGTCCATGTTATGACAGGTTTGGAAATTGACCCTGGTATGCTATTTTTGGTGGGTCTATCCTCTTAGTGTTGCAACACTCAAGAGTAGACTGATTTATAGGGAGTTATTGTCTGGAAAACGTATATTTTCAGAAATAAGCTCCAATTTTTGAGTCAATCCTAGAGTAGGCAATCTTTAATTTGGGATCATAGGGTCCATTTGTTGCTGAAATTGGGGGTGACTATGAGTTTTTTGTGAAAGTAGGGAATATAAATTGGATTCAAAGTCCCCTTCCCTAGAGTCTTCATGAATTAAACTCATTGTAATAACGAGTTGAATTTTTCCAATGTTACAACATTAATTTGGAGTCTACAGGCTCATAGGTTGTAAAAAGTGAAAAAACTCGGTTATTTTTCATAGGTTATAGGTAATAGCATATCTTGGGGGTACATCTACTATTGTTGATTCAATTTTTTAGTTTTTCTTGATTATTATCTTACCTTCTTCATGGACCAAATGATTGTGATGATTCTTATTGATATATTTTTATAGCTTAGCACATATGAGCATTTTTCTTTGTTATCTTTTGTGTCAGTTCCTACATTTGAGATGATAGGATTTGTAAGATTTCTGGTTAAACCAGTTTTCTTTGACTTTTTTTTGCTCTTTTGAAAAATTATGAAGCTTCACTTCAAATTTTTAATTACCTCTTGTTTAGTGTTGTATTATATACATTCACTATTGTAGTCCGGAGCGTAAGGGACTTTAATCTGGACTTACACTGATGCTTGGGAATGATAAGTGAAAACTTCCATTCACTATTGGTCCGGAGTGTAGGGGACTTTAAATTGGACCTACACTCATGCGTGGGATAACTTTGTGAAAACATCTATTCACTATTGTGAACTTAGTTCACTAATATGCAGCTACTATTTTTTTTCCTCTCCTCTTATCAATTATAACTATATTAACTTGTGTGCTACGTTGTTCACACGAAACCCTTGTATCACACCACTATGACGTCCTGCTGGTTTCTAAATACCTTAGGGATAATGTGGAGATTTAATTATAATATGTAACAAAGATGCTTATTCTCATGAAATTTTGAAGCTTCTTCTCATAATAACGGAAGCCACTAAGACATGCCGGTAAACAGATAATTATCTGTTATGTCAGTATTTGTATAGTTAAAAATGAAACTATATTATAATAATTTCTCTCATTATGCTTCTTTTGAAAATGGAACTACAAATACTACAGTTATAAATGGTTACTGATCACATTATGTCATATTCCATGATATTTTCTCCTTTTATGAAGAAATCTCATTTAGTTAAAGTATTGACATAATAAATCGAGGATGGGTTTCGGTTCTGAACTGTTTTGTGGGGAGTAGTTAGTTTTGCAAGTAATTTTCAAGATAATTTCACATTTTTTAGCATTAACAAATTAATTTATAGTTGACAGTAGCTGCTAAGATAACTAAATAGAAAATTTAGTTGTTGTATTTGAAATGTTAATGCTTTTTGTATCTCAGAGGCCTGGGAACTACGGTGAAACTGTATGTCTGTTAAAATTTCGTATAGTTACAGATAAAATTGCCAATTATGTCGAGTAACCTTATTATAGGGATTAATGTACGTAGGTACATATTTTTGTTGTTGTGTAGTATGTTATTTTTTTTATATGGACATCCACAATTACCCGCTTAGGGTTAGGTTGGAAGAAATCAGGATACATAGTGTTTTTTGATATTGAGAGGACGTTGTGTGAACCAGAGGGGGTGCTGGAGCGGGAGAACCATGCGATGACGCAGTCGGGTGGCGTCCGGTAGTTTTGGGGAGAATGGGCCCCCTTAGAAAGGCCTTGGGAGCGAGGTTTCGTCTTGGTGGCCGAACCTTCTGAGCCGGCTATTATTATTTTTCATTCAATTTTACTCCTACTCTTCTTTCCTTTAGGCATTCTAGACCGTGGGACCCAATCCCATTTCTTTCTCTTCTTCAATCTGAACACTATTTCTTTTTATTGCTTGGTTGCCGATGGCTCTTAAGGAAGGGGATTCTGTAGTGTACTTAGTCCAGTTGGGGCGTTACTAGTAACTAAGGGTAAGGTTCCTACCGGGGACGTCTGGGTTCCGCATGGGGTCGTTCGCTGAGCACACTTTCTGCGACTCCACAGCTATCCTGTAGTTTTTTTAGTTTATGTATTCCTGTGAACTTCTAACTGAACGATTGTGAATGTTACATTATTATAAAATGTGTAGGACATTTTAGTTTCCATTTTAAATTTTTACTTCTCCTTTTGAGTATCGTAATATTGGAACTGGTCAACCAATATTTATGTGAAGACCACAAAACTCCTTTTGAGTATCGTCATTCTGGAATTGGTCAACCAGTCTCTACGTCAAGACCGTTTTTTTTTCTGTTCTCTTAAAAATTTTTTGAAGTTTCACTTCAAAAATTTTTCTCGTGGTAGAGGGAGAATGTAACGGGTTGCATTACGAGATTGTATAGAACTTGATAATGAACAGATTAGATTTCTTTCCGGCTATCAAACTTGTCATATAATTATTTAAAGACATCTGCCGGTCGATAAAACATCGACTATGGAAACTGGCATTCCTGATGTGTGATGTCGCTAAATATCGCGAAGTGGAAGGTAGAATAACGGAAGTCGAAGAGGATTCATTGTGCTGTTAACCTTTAACAGGGTAAGTCGAGATTTATATTTCATTGTCTTTACATACATTTTCTAAATTTCTGCTTCCGAAATATGATGCACATCAGTTACATATAATTTGATTTAGATTTTTTATTAAACTTCTGGATGTACAGTACCTGAATGTGATTATATTTCGGAGGAAGTTTCACTCGACCTATCCTAGGTCACACAATCAGATTTGCATTTAGTATGATCCCAGGTATATCTTTTTCATCATTACAGGGATTGTTGTAGTCATTGTATGAAATTACTCTAACGAGACGTGGGCAGTTGTTACAGACAATATTCAATTTCCACCTTTTTACTTGACCCTGCAATTTGTGCACATGTTATTTGCGCGATTTTGTAGATCGCCATTTTGTTATCCTAGTACAAGATACATAGGGTGGTCTTATTAGACAAACGTGCAGTAAAGATTGATAAGGGTGAACACGAAACAAATAACCTAATTACTGCTTATTAGGTATACATATATTTATTACCCTGTCACGCCGTTTGGGAGTTAATACAATTTACATTATCAATCCACGTGTACAATTCATTTCAAGCAAAACAGAATTTTATGCTGACTAGCTAATTTCAACCTTTCAAATAATATTCTTTCAGATACAATTTAATTATTATTCTTCCAAGTCTTGAATCACAAGGCACGTTTCACTACGAGCCCTGAAATTAATTAATTTAAATTGAGCTAGTTGGGCCAATTAAAACCGACCCTAAGCGGGTATGTTTCAACACCAACCCCCTAGTGGGTAGAAACGACCCAGCCACCTAGAGGGAAGAAGCGACACCAATCATAGTGGGCAGAAGCGACACCAAACCCTAGCCGCCTAGCGGGCAGAAGCGACACCAAACCCTAGATACCTAGCAGGTAGAAGCGACACCACACCCTAGCCACCTAGCGGTCAGAGGCGACACCATACCCTAGCCATGACCACGCATGCGTGAATGTATCACTGGTTCCCTACATCTGATAAAGGACTGTCCTGCCAAGGTGCCGCCCTTACTACTCTCCACATAGGGTTTGATGCACATTTTCAAATAACTTAGGCCAGAAATCATAAGGCAAATGGCAGTAACAGACAATGTGGCACCACAGTAATATGGTAATGAGCAGTATCTAACTCAATAACCAGTTACTTCTGTTCACCTACACAGTTACTCCAAACATAAATTCAAATGTGATTGTAAAAAGCACTATCTACATTTTCATTTACTTACTGCCTCTTACCTCCTCATTTGTATTCGTTATTTGTGTTGTGTCAAGACATGAGGACGTATCTTGCCAGATACTGCTGTTCTCCTAAACATCACATGTTTTTTTCAGGCATGAATTTGCGCATGCTGAAACCGCAGTAGTCTGTGGAAAGTTTAGTAGTTAGTTGTTCTCAGTTCCTTGGCGTGCATAGACATGCAATTGCCCGGTCCGCCAACTATGTTTTGAATTGTGCTTCGCGTTTACCAAGTATTGTTATACTTACAAATGAAATGTTGTCACGGGGAAAATATTCAGTTTCTTTGGTAACAGCTAATCGAGCGGAAGCATCACCTCAGGGTAGGTACATTTTTGAAATAATTTAAAGTAAATATTAGAATATTCTTTATTGTATTTTTTAGATAAGTTTATACAGAAATTCATTATAATTTTGATATTTCAGACCTTTCAACACCTGGTACATCAACATTGGCCAATGAAGTTCAAAACAGTACAGAAGTAGATGAACCTATTATTACCATAACAACTACTGAAGCATGTTCTTCTGAGACAGCAGTGGCAGGAGCATCTTATCAAAGAGGTAAGCACATGAATTTTCGATAAATGTGATTCAAACTATAAATAATAACTTAACGATTTCAGAACTTCTACCAACTGACACATCAACATCAGCTGAAAAAGCACAAATCGATGAAGAAATAGGTGAAATTACTGGATACTCTGAAGATTCGATTGTTGATCCACATTATCATCAATCTGAGAGTTCAGAAGATTATATAAGTTCCGGAACTAATGAACCTGAAAACATTTATAATGAAATAATTCGCACCCGAAAAAAGAAAAGACTGAGAAAAAATTCAGAGAGGAGGGAAAGAGATAAGAACAGTCATCAACTAAGAAGCCCATGTGCATGCAAGAGGATATGTGTAGAAAAAATAAATGAACAGAGAAGAGTAGCCATTTGGAATGAATTCTATGAAATGAATTACAATACAAGAAGAGCTTGGGTATATGGTCGAATTGAACAAAAAGGTAAAGCATGTACAACAACGAATGTGGAAGTACGAAAGAGAAGTAGATCTTTGATCTACACGTTACCTGATAGGAACGCATGTAAGAAATTCTTTTTGAGAACTCTTGGTTATGACGAAAAGAATGATAAATTCAATACAACGATTTTTAAAAATTTGGTACCGGATAGCATAACCCCTAATAGAGACAGACGAGGATTAATAGCACCGAAAAATAAATGTAATCGTGAAATTCTGCAACAACATATTTCATCCTTTCATCCATGTATAAGTCACTACCGAAGAGAACATGCTCCTAACCGTTTGTATCTAACAAAATTAGAAGTATGCATGCTGATTACCTTCAGAAATATCCGCAAAATAAAATTAGCTATTACACCTATCGAAAAGTAGTGTCTGACATGAACATTACCTTCACAAAATTAGGAAATGAGGAGTGCGACCACTGTATGGTGCACATTCAGCATATGAAATCGCACAATGAGGCAACAGCCACAGTAAAAGATGAAGATCTTGTTGAAAATGCAGAAGGTTCGAACGGAACAACTCCCAGAACAAATATTACTGGTGAAACTGCTGGTCCTGAACTGAATCTGTCAGCTCTTGAATCATCAACTACTAAATTTCGAGTCCCTTGTACATCATGTATGAAGTGGCTTCAGCACATTGAATATGCTAAAATAAGAAGAGCTGAATACAAAAAGGATGTGGCACGGGAAAAGGTTGAAACCGAAGTAGTTAGGAGTGTAGACTTGCAGAAAGTTATAATGCTGCCAAGGATTCCCACAAGCCAAAAAACATTTTTTACAACAAGAATTGTAGTTTTTCATCTAACATTTGCATCAATGGCAGATATGAAGAATAGAGGCGTTAAAAAAAATATAGCAGTTTTAGGACATGAAGCTGTGGCTGGTAGGAAGGAAGAAGAAATTGCATCTGCATATTTTAGAGCTTCAGTTGAAGAAAGAGATTCCCTCAAAGTGTTGTATTGGACAGACAACTGCACTGCTCAAAATAAAAATTGGTGCTTATTTACCATGTTTGTCACAATTGTAAATTCAAATGTAATAGCCGCGTCTGAAATTACTCTTAAGTATTTTGAGACTGGCCACACATTTATGAATGCGGATTCTGTTCATCACAGGGTGGAACAGAGCATGAAGAATACAAACAGAGGAAACGTTTACGACTTCAACAATTTTGTCAAGGCCGTAGAAGATTCCAATGGCAGAAAAATGAGCGCAATATGTTTGACAAATGAAGATGTTTTGAATTGGAAACCTGGAGATCCAAAGGTCAAATCTGAACAAAAGGATAGACCTTTGCTCTGCGATATATCTTTGATTCAATTCAGACGAGGGAGCCGATTACTATTCTATAAAAATTATATAAATGACGAAAACTTTAAAGAATATAATTTTCTCAGAATAAATTTCAAACTAGAAATTCCGAATAAACTACGGGAAAATTCTAGAGGTGTCTCTACGCGAAAGAAGCAAGGCATAATTTCGCAACTGTGCCCCCTCATGCCTGAAAACAGAAGACAATTCTGGCTTTCATTGAAAGAAGATGACGTAGAAGACTTGATAGATAAGGTTGAATAATTTTTCATGATGTAGAAACATACCTACGAATTTTTTCTTTTGGTTTAATATCAATATTCTTTTGCTTTGTTTAATAATAAACTACTTGGCTTATTTTGTATTTGTTTTATTCATAGGTCCAATATTATTTAAGGGCAATTCCATTTTCAAGGAGCCCAATTCAGGGGGGGGTGTGTCAGCTCATGGCCCGGCTTCTGTTTTTTTCGATTCTACTACTAAAATGATGGCTTCCTGCGAAATTTCAGCTGAAATGGTGAGAACAAGAAAAAACGGCGGCTATTTTTCGTTTTTCTGTCATTTTTTAATATTAATTTTTGAAACATCGTCTTGAGAGCCGTTCGCGCCAGTTTGAGTCTAGAAATTTTTTTGAAAACCCATAGGAAATCGGAAATTTTCCGTAGAATTCGAATTTTTTATTAGTTTGAGCCCAGCGGCCTTATTTTTTTTGTAAAATCAAAAAAATCGATTTTTCGTCTTTTTTTTTTATTTTTGAAGCCGCACTTTTCAAAACGTTCTCGTGAAAAAATATCAAGGAAAATTCAATCAGTACCATTTTTTCTTCAAACGCTCTTTGTATATTGGCTGGTTTTTTTTAAAAACCTCTCAAAAACTCAAAAAATGATATAGGCCAGTCACCTGAGGAAAAATTAAGGAAAAACAATTGAAGGTGTGAATTTGCAGTGTTTTTATATGTATTTCGGTGTGTTGAAAACGGGAAAAATAATCAAAAAATTCCTAGAAGTTAGCTTCAAAAGTTACGGCCATTTTTTGGCGCGAAAAAATACGATTTCTATATTTTTTGCGTTTTAAAAGAAAACTGTGGCCCAAATGGAAAAACATGTCGAGAGACAAATTGTACAAAAAGTGAAAACGCATCGTTTGAGCAGAAATATAAGTCATTTCGATGTTACAGTCTTGAGATATGAGGAAATAGTGTTTTTTTTAGGGGAATACAAATGTCTTTTTTTCTCATTCGAATATTGACCAAAAAAATATTCTATTCAAATTGAAATATATTTTTTTATAAACTTTCTACGGTGTTTTTTTAAATCTTTCATTTTGGCTCCACAATCGGCTATTTCCAAAAATCCCTAAAACTGTGCAGTCGAAAAATGGACTTATCGACAAGAAAAAGAAATTCTCTTGTGGATCTCAACAAATGTGATACAAAACATCCTTCAATACTGTTTTTGGGGCTTAAAAAAAATGTAGGACAACTTTGAAAATTTCGGACCTCGAAAAATGTGCAAATTTTTTAGGTTAGAAATTGTTTAGGATGATCAAATCTCAGGTTCTGTTATAGTATTTCACGACGGGTATTAACGCTGAAGAAAATTTTTCTAGGTTGAGTAGAAGTTGACATTTTGATATAAATGTGTTTGAGCCTCCACAGAACCCAATTTTGGGCCTATAGGGAAAATTCGGAAGTCGTTGGAAAGTAGACAAATGTTCTGATCCAAATCCAAAAATAAGACCTCGTAGCTATCATCATCTCGAATTTAGAGCGCGTTGACATACAAAAAATCATGTGTAAAATAGTGCAGCGGCTTAAATTTCTTTACCGCTTATCTCCCGTAATAGTAGATTTCAACTAGTAAATTGAAATTAAATTTTTTTTTTGAATTTTCACAACTTGATTAGAATCAAAATAACTAAAAAATTATCACATCAATCTAAAATATTATTATTGCACATTGAACAATGAATAATTTGTTTTAACCTTTCCTTTCAATGCTTTAATTTAAAACATTATACTTTGAGTCATTACAAGTTTATACAAAAATATAATAACCATTACAGGTTCAGAAAAAATAAGAAATTTCTAACCAATAAATTAATATACGTAAGTATGATGAGTCATCGATTAGTTTTCCGATTCTTTTGAATATACTATTCATTTTAAGTTTATGGTGGTCACATGAAAATGCGTTTACATTTGTTAGATATGATTCTTGACAAGAAAAATAATTTAAATTGAATATAACAATTTGCAATAATAATATTTTACATTGAAGTGATCATTTTTTAGTTATTTTGATAATAATCAAGTTTTAAGTAATCAAAATTTTTTTTAATTTCAATTTACTAGTTGAAATCTATTATTACGGCAGATAAGCGGTATAGAAATTCAAGCAGCTGCATTATTTTACACGTGATTTTTTTATGTCAACGCGCTCTAAGTTCTAGATGATGATAGCTACGAGGTCTTATTTTTGGATTTAGATCAGAAAATTTGTCTACTTTCCAAAGATCTCCAATTTTTGGGTTCTGGGGAGGCTCAAACACATTTATATCAATATGTCAACTTCTACTCAACCTAGAAAACTTTCTTCAGCGTTAATACCCGTCGTGAAATACTATAACAGAACCTGAGATTTGATCATCCTAAAAAATGTATAACCTAAAAAATTTGCACATTTTCCGAGGTCCGAAATTTTCAAAGTTGTCCTACATTTTTTTTAAGCCCCAAAAACAGTATTGAAGGATGTTTTGTATCACATTTGTTGAGATCTACAAGAGAATTTCTTTTTCTTGTCGATAAGTCCATTTTTCGACTGCACAGTTTTAGGGATTTTTGGAAATGGCCGATTGTGGAGCCAAAATGAAAGATTAAAAAAAAAAACACCGTAGAAAGTTCATAAAAAAATATATTTCAATTTGAATAGAATATTTTTTTGGTCAATATTCGAATGAGAAAAAAAACATTTGTATTCCTCTGAAAAAACACTATTTCCTCATATCTCAAGACTGTAACATCGAAATGACTTATATTTCTGCTCAAACGATGCGTTTTCACTTTTTGTACAATTTGTCTCTCGACATGTTTTTCCATTTGGGCCACCGTTTTCTTTTAAAACGCAAAAAATATGGAAATCGTATTTTTTCGCGCCAAAAAATGGCCGTAACTTTTGAAGCTAACTTCTAGGAATTTTTTGATTATTTTTTCCGTTTTCAGCACACCGAAATACATATAAAAACACTGCAAATTCACACCTTCAATTGTTTTTCCTTAATTTTTCCTCAGGTGACTGGCCTATATATTTTTTGAGTTTTTGAGAGGTTTTTAATAAAAAACAGCCAATATACAAAGAGCGTTTGAAGAAAAAATGGTACTGATTGAATTTTCCTTGATATTTTTTCACGAGAACGTTTTGAAAAGTGCGGCTTCGAAAATAAAAAAAAAAGACGAAAAATCGGTTTTTTGATTTTACAAAAAAAATATGGCCGCTGGGCTCAAACTAATAAAAAATTCGAATTCTACGGGAAATTTCCGATTTCCTATGGGTTTTCAAAAAAATTTCTAGACTCAAACTGGCGCGAACGGCTCTCAAGACGATGTTTCAAAAATTAATATTAAAAAATGACAGAAAAACGAAAAATAGGCGCAATTTTTTCTTGTTCTTACCATTTCAGCTGAAATTTGGCAGGAAGCCATCATTTTAGTAGTAGAATCGAAAAAACCAGAAGCCGGGCCATGAGCTGACACACCCCCCCCCTGAACTGGGCTCCTTGAAAATGGAATTGCCCTTAAGTGAATATGGAATATTACTTACATTTACTGCTTTAAATAACAAATTGATATTGTACTCCTGTTAGGACAAACATTAGTAACTGCTGAATTTTCTGCAAAAGCCAAAGGGGGAGAATTTTAATTTTTTGAAAAACTAATACATATTTAATAACGTTATTCAATGTCTTTTAATTTAAAATCGAAATAAAAATGAATTGCGTGGACCAAAAAAGACTAAATTGGCAATAACTCGAAATCATTATCATTTCACTTAATGCTCTTTACTTTCACACGGCAGAATTGGTCTTATACTCAGGCCGGAAGCTCATTATGTACATAAGCTTAGACATTTATAACATCTTCCTCAACTCTTACCCTTCGTTTTCTTCGCAATGTTGGAAGTGGTTGAACGTAACTGTGCTGCTGCAGACGTCGAGCTAGACGCAGGAAAACTCTTTCGGAATAATGTCTCCTATTAGGATACTTTATTACCGGGATGCTAATGTTGCATTTTCAAAACGCTGAAAAACTGCCAACATATCGTGGGCTTCTTCATTTGTGAAAGGCATTTTAAAACAGTTAGGTTATATAAGAAAATTCTCGGGAATTAGGTCACATTAACACTCTGTTATAAATGTTCGTCTTTACGTACGTTTCGGTCTCACGACCATCATCAGAAGACTTATTTTGTCAAAGAGGGGTTAACTAAAACTAATTAGCACAAGCGTCCATATCGCACAATTTTCAATCAAAAAGCTCACGCCGTCCAAACGAACAGAACCACGAATAATCGAAAATTGTATCTTTAATATTAAAGTATAGATTTTTTTGTAACAAGAAACCACTGTTAAGTAATATTCTCATAATGTACAAACGCATAGATAGATAGATAGATAGATAGATAGCTTTATTCAAAGAGTTGTACTTATACATCATACAATACACAAATACAATTAGGTGAACCGGCGTCAGAGTAGTAGTAGTGATGTTTAGTTATTAAAAAACGAACATCTAAGAATGATAAAAATGCTAAAAAAATACACGATAAGTATTTGACTAGAAAACAAAAACAAAACAAAAAAAACAGGCATGCTGACATTGTAGAGTAAAATAGTCAATATATAAAAAAACCAGTTGACGCTGAATCAGAATAAATCGGAATCTAAAAATTCATTTACACTGTATGGTTCAACCTTAATTAATAACTCCTGTACCAACTGTTTGAACTTTTTAAGACAGGGTTCGATTTTCACTTCCGTTGGAAGCCTATTAAAAAATTTAATACACGAATACATAGGGGTTCTTTCTGTTTGAGTTAATCTGTGGGCAGGAGTATTTAAATCCACAGTTCTAGTACCATAACTATGCTGTGATTTATATATATTGAATTTTTCACTATTTTTCATCAGAAATACCAAACACTCACCAATATAGATACTTGGCACAGTTAAAATATTCATTTCTCTAAATTTTCCTCTGCATGATTGCCTATAACCGTTTCCCAACAAAATTCGTAGAGCTCTCTTCTGCACTCTAAAAACACGTTGCGCTTCTCCGCATTCTCCCCAGAAAATGATACCAAAGCGCAATAGAGAATAAAAGTTCGAAAAATACACAGTCCTTAAAGCATTTGTGTCTAAATATTTAGCTGTGATCCTGAAAGAGTAACACACCGAGTTTAATTTATTGCAGAGTTCATTTATATGAATCTCCCAATCTAGATTTTGGTCTATATGAATACCTAAGAACTTTGTGTCATTATCTAGGGTCACATTTTGTGTCTGAAGCTGTATGTCCTGCGGTATTTTGTTCCTTGCGTTTTTTGTTGTGAAACAGAAATAAGTTGTCTTTTCTTTGTTTAAAATCAATTGATTTTTCGTGAGCCAGTCTTGAGCTTTTTTAGGCTGTTGTTAGCTATACCTAACATTTCTTGGAATGAAGATCCTACCGCTAGTAGGTTGATGTCATCGGCATAATTCACGAGATGTGTTTTTTCGTTTGCAATATCAGATGCTAAGTCATTGATATAGAATACGAATAATAGAGGACCCATTACACTTCCCTGGGGTACTCCAACCGACAGATGACCCTCGTCAGAAAAGTACTTCTTTCCATTTCTATCTACTAATACTTTTTGAGAGCGTTCTGTCAGGTATGATCTTATCCAGCTAAGTGCTGGGCCTCTAATACCATAACGCTCCAATTTTTCCAATAAAATAACATGGTTAATGCTATCAAACGCTTTTGACAAGTCCAAAAATATACCCATTGACAGATGTTTGTTTTCATATCCCAAAACAATTTTTTCTATGAAATCATAAACAGCAGTGTCTATTGATTTGCCCTTTAGATATCCATGCTGTGAGTGACTTAGCAATCTTTTAGCATAAAAAAAGCTCAGGAGTCTAGTACACATAGATATTTCAAATATTTTTGAGAAGGATGGTATTAAACTTATAGGACGATGGTTTTCTAATAGTGTGGGATCACCTTTTTTATATAATGGTTTGACAATAGCAAGTTTCAATCTATCTGGAAAAAGTCCATATTGAAAAGAATTATTTTTTTATGTGGCACAAAGGGATTGCTAGTTCATCTACACAACTTTTTATGATACTGCTCGGTATTTCGTCGTATCCTGCACTCATAGTATTTTTCAACTTTTTGATTATCTTAATAGTTTCATCAATAGTCATGGGTGTAAGAAACATTGAATTTTTTGAAAGAGGTATGTTATAAATCATATCTACTTCTGCATTATCCCGAAAGTTAGGTACATTATTCAGTATCAAATTATTAAAATTGTTACTTATTGTAATAGGATCACCGGGTATTTTCAATTCTGCATGTCTTGAAGCTTTTCCTTTTATTTCTCCAACTATCTGCCAAAGGCATTTTGATTTGTTATCGCTATTGTTTATACGATCTCTATATTCAATTTTCTTAGCATTTATCAATAACTGGTTGTACCTAACTTTGGTTTTCCTATATGCTTCATCATATCCTTCTGCTGTTCTGCGCAACACTAGTAAGGTATCGAGTTGGTTTTTACACTGTAGTAGTTCAGGATTTGAGTAGTAGGATATTTTTCTATGTTTTGAGCTTAAATATTTGATCGGAAAACAGTGGTTAAAAATTGGCATTATTACTCGCATAAAATGTGCCCATTGTTCATTAACATTCGAATTTGAGGTGAGAAATACATCCTCCCAATCTTGATCAGCTAATATTTCTTTGAAAGATTCCTTGTTATGCATATTAAATAATCTCTTTTCAATCTTACCTGATTTATGCGTGCGCATCTCATAGTTAAATGTGATTTTTTGGCCAGTGTGATCTGATATATGAGTGTTCAGTATTTCTGAATTATAATTTTCACAGTTTGTGAAGATATTATCTATACAACTGCTTTTTGATTTTCTACCTATTCGTGTATATTCTAAAATTGATGGCATAATATTACAAGATTTCATTAGTTCCAATAGTTCAGTAGAGCATTTCGATTTTGATTTGATATCGATGTTGAAATCGCCTGCTATAAAAATTAAACAGTTTTCACGTACAACTACAGATAAAATAGATTCAAGTTTTTTAAAAAATGTCTGCTCTGAGGCAGTACGGTAGATACATAAAATAATTGCTTTGAAATTATTCAATTCAATTTCAACTGCTGCACACTCGAATACTGCTTCTTCTGATGTGCTAATTATATCACTTCGTACCTTCCAATTGATTCCTGTTTTGATAAAGATTGCTGTTCCACCATGGGCACCTTCACTCCTGCAGTAAGCAGATGTTAGTTCAAAACCTGTTAGGTTGTAGTTATTGAGTTGACTTTTTGATTTCCAATGTTCACTTACACATAAAGCAATGCAGTCTGCCTGCTCATCAAGTGTTTCTTGTACTTCATCTAGACAGTTGCCAATGGACTGTAGGTTGTGGTGAATAATACTGTATGTGGCTACATTATTTCCATGGAATAATTCTCTGCCAAGGCCAGTTTTAATTGATGAGTTGAGTGAACTTGTTTCACATGTATCCTTGTTGCTGTACTTTTTATTCAGAGTTTCATTTCTGGACTCACCAACTACCCTTGTACTTGTGGTGCCGTCCCCTTTTTCACAAAAAAAAAACCATATTGCTATGGTCTCAAAGCAACTGGAGTTCGAAGCTATTTGTTTGTAATAACTCGACTCAGATGTAGAATTATGACGTACTTGAAAAGGTTTTAGACCTGCATTGGAATTTACTTTACTTTAAGCGTTATTCCTAAAATATACTTTTAACATTATAAATACGTATGCAGGAATTTGCAAGAGTTTTAATTAATCAAGTTAGTATAAATCTGACTCAATCGCTGAATATCATTCCTATGATTTACAGAATTTGAATCCCTTTTTATGTGAATCATCTCCAGGATAGATCTCTTATAATAATTGGTTTCTTTAGTTAAAATATTAACATTTTTGTAATCAAATTGATGGTTATAATCAGAACAGTGCTTAGCAAGGGCGGTGGAATTTTCTAAGTTATCATTTCTTGTGCTATACTTATGGCCGTACATTCTTTTTTGTTAATGTTGTTTAGAGATTCCAGTATAAGTTCCATCGCAATCTAAACAATTCAATTAATATACTGTGTGGGTTTGCTTATCTTTAGGTATTACAGGTTTTAGATTTGAGAAATATTTCCCAACACAGTTAGTAGGTTTATGCGCAACATTTATATCGTACTTTTTCAAACATTTCTCAATTCTTTCTGAGGTCTCCGGAATGTATGGTAAAGTTATATAATTGTCTGTATTACCTGTTATGTTATTTTTATAAGAAGAACCATTATAGATTTTGTTTATTCTCTCTTTAATGATAGGATTGAAGAAAGTTTCTGGGTAGCCATTCATTTCCAATGCATTATGAACAATTTTCCAATTTTTGGGACGGTCCTCTGCGTGGGATAATTTTACCGCGCGGTCTGTGAGGCTGTTTATGACACTTTTTTCATAACAAGCTGGTGCAACGGAATTGAAATGAAGATAACGTTGAGACCAGACTTCTTTAGTAAACCAAGAAGTTTTTATTTTTCCATCTGCATCATGCCTAATGGTCATATCTAGAAAATTAATGTTATTGTTTATTTCTATTTCACAAGTGAATTGAAGTTTACAAAGGAAATTGTTAAATTTATCAATCACATATTGAATTTTATCGTTGGAAACAAACATAAGGCAATCATCAACATACCGTTCAAAAACTACAGGCTGAAAATCTAATGAATTTATAACAGATTCCTCTAGGCATTCCATAACGAGGTTAACAATGGTAGCTGAAATAGGAGATCCCATTGCTGTGCCAAAAATTTGTCCAAAATATTGCTCACCGTACTGAAAATAAGTGCATTCTAAACAAAACTTTACCGCATTTATAAAATCCGATTGATCAAGAGGTGTGTATTTTTAATCTCTGGCCAACGTTTTTTGATGCAATTCAATGCCGAAACGACAGGTATATTTGTTAATGAAGAAACAACATCCAAGGAAATTAGTTGATGGTTTACTGGTACGGATTGATTTATTATAAATTCATTAAAATGCCATGAGTCTTTCACATAAAATTCATTTTTTCCTATTATATTATTGATAGATTTTGATAGAAATTTTGAAAAATTTTAAGTAGGCGCTCCAATATTACTTACAAGGGTTCTTAGGGGTATATCATTTTTATGTAATTTCGGAAGCCCATAGATATAAGGTGCAAGCCCATTATGGCAAATTAATTTATTTTTCAATTCAATAGGGATTATCTTATTTTTATGCCATTTATTTATCAATTTATTCATGTTATTTTGTACTGATGAAGTGTGGTCAGATTTTTATTTTTTGTAAGTTGTTTCATCATTCAAAAGGCTTCCAATTTTGTTTTCATAGTCATTTCTATGCATTATGCGGTTTTATTACATTTATCCGCGTTCAAAACTAAAATTTGAGGGTTAGCATCTAAGAACTCTTTTGTTATTTTTGTATGATAGTTAAAACGATTCTTTGCAATACCTATTTCTGCTTTCTGTTTGTTCTTTTTGTTTGTCAGGATGTTACAAACTTTGTTTCTGATTTCATTTTTTTCTTCTAAATTTTTATTCCTGATTCCCCATTCTAAATTAGCAATAATATTTTCAATAGGCAGTTTTTTATTATTATTAGGCAATGCAAACTTCGGACCTAAGCTTAACGTGTGCTGCACCTCATTCGGAAAGTTAATGAAGATATTGGAAAGAGAGAAGAATCGTAGAATTTATCTGGTAAGATGTAGGAACTTGCAAGTTTTTCCAAATTTCATCATATCTGAATCAAAGGAGAATATGTTTAGTAAGGTGCAAAATAAGAAGGCCTACGCAAAATTATTAAATTCTCTGCATAAAAATTGTTTGAACTTGTGCATTAAAGAAGCATGTGCAAATCTAGCAGATGTTGAAAACAAAATTAAACTCGTTAAACAAACCTGTTACCAAAATTATGATAACAACTTTATATCGCAATTTTTCCAAAATCAGCAAAACAATTTCGAAAAAAATTTCAACAAAATCAAAGCCATTCAATCTGAAAAGATAAACAATTTGATGAAAGGTGTAGCTTATGAAAAACAAAATATCAATGAACAATGGTTGAAAAATCTAACTGACACAAAAATTCCGAATGAGGTGCAGCACACGTTAAGCTTAGGTCCGAAGTTTGCATTGCCTAATGATGATAAATAAACTGCCTATTGACAATAGTACTGCAAATTTAGAATGCGGGATCAGGAATAAAAATTTAGAAGAAAAAAATGAGATTAGAAACAAAGTTTGTAACATCCTGACAAACAAAAAGAACAAACAGAAAGCAGAAATAGGTATTGCAAAGAATCGTTTTAAATAGTACATACAAAAATAACAAAAGAGTTCTTAGATGCTGACCCCCAAATTTTAGTTTTGAACGCGGATAAATGTAATAAAACCGTCATAATGCATAGAAATGACTATGAAAACAAAATGGGAAACCTTTTAAATGATGAAACATCTTATGAAAAATTAAAATCTACTTCATCAGTACAAAATAACATGAATAAATTGATAAATAAATGGCATAAAAATAAGATAATCCCTATTGAATTAAAAAATAAATTAATTTGCCATAATGGGCTTGCACCTTATATCTATGGGCTTCCTAAATTACATAAAAATGATATACCCCTAAGACCCATTGTAAGTAATATTGGAGCGCCTACTTACAATTTTTCAAAATTTCTATCAAAATCTATCAATAATATAATAGGAAAAAATGAATTTTATGTGAAAGACTCATGGCATTTTAATGAATTTATAATAAATCAATCCGTAGCAGTAAACCATCAACTAATTTCCTTGTATGTTGTTTCTTTATTTACAAATATACCTGTCGTTTTGGCATTGAATTGCATCAAAAAACGTTGGCCAGAGATTAAAAACCACACACCTCTTGATCAATCGGATTTTATAAATGAGGTAAAGTTTTGTTTAGAATGCACTTATTTTCAGTACGGTGAGCAATATCTTGGACAAATTCTTGGCACAGCAATGGGATCTCCTATTTCAGCTACCATTGCTAACCTCGTTATGGAATGCCCAGAGGAATCTGTTATAAATTCATTAGATTTTCAGCCTGTATTCTTTAATCGGTATGCAGATGATTGCCTTATGTGTGTTCCCAACGATAAAATTCAATATGTGATTGATAAATTTAACAATTTCCATTGTAAACTTCAATTCACTTGTGAAATAGAAATAAACATTACCATTAATTTTCTAGATATGACCATTAGGCATGATGTAGATGGAAAAATAAGAACTTCTTGGCTTACCAAAGAAGTCTGGTCTCAACGTAATCTTCATTTCAATTCCGTTGCACCAGCTTGTTATGAAAGAGGTGTCATAAACAGCCTCACAGACCGCGCGGTAAAATTATCCCACGCAGAGGACCGTCTCAAAAATTTAAAAATTGTTCGTAATGCATTGGAAATGAATGGCTACCCAAAAACTTTCTTCGATCCTATCATTAAAGAGAGAATAAACAAAATCTATAATGGTTCTTCTTATAAAAATAACATAACAGGTAATACAGACAATTATAAAACTTTACCATACATTCCGGAGACCTCAGAAAAAATTAAGAAATGTTTGAAAAAGTACGATATAAATGTTGCGCATAAACCTACTAACTGTGTTGGGAAATATTTCTCAAATCTAAAACCTGTAATACCTAAAGATAAACAAACCCACACAGTATATAAATTGAATTGTTTCAATTGTGATGGAACTTATACTGGAATCTTTAAACAATATTTACAAAAAAGAATGTACGGCCATAAGTATAGCACAAGAAATAATAACTTGGAAAATTCCACCGCCCTTGCTAAGCACTGTTTTGATTATAACCATCAATTTGATTACAAAAATGTTAATATTTTGACTAAAGAATCCAATTATTATAAAAGATCTATCCTGGAGATGATTCACATAAAAAGGGATTCAAATTTAGTAAATCATAGGAATGATATTCAGGGATTGAGTCAGATTTATACTTACTTGATTAATTAAAACTCTTGCAAATTCTTACATACGTCTTTATAATGTTAAAAGCATATTTAAGGAAGAACGCTTAAAGTAAAGTAAATTCCAATGCAGGTCTAAAACCTTTTCAAGTACGTCATAAATCTACATCTGGGTCGAGTTATTACAAACAAATAGCTTCGAACTCCAGTTGCTTTGAGACCATAGCAATATGCGTTTGTACATTATGAGAATATTACTTAACAGTGGTTTATTGTTGCAAAAAAATCTATACTTTAATATTAACGATACAATTTTCGATTATTCGTGGTTCTGTTCGTTTCGACGGCGTGAGCTTTTTGATTGAAAATTGTGCGATATGGACGCTTGTGCTAATTAGTTTTAGTTAACCCCTTTTTGACAAAATAAGTCTTCTGATTATGGTCGTGAGACCGAAACGTACGTAAAGACGAACATTTATAACAGAGTGTTAATGTGACCTAATTCCCGAGAATTCTTTTATATAATTCATACTGGGTCAAGAATCTTATTATATTAAAACAGTTAGGTATAATAAATCATGATAAACAATATTAGATTTTGCTTATCTGAATTCATCTGTAAGCAGAACAAACCCAAGAGCTTACTTGATAAGTTCTTTGAATTTAATTAATGGCCTCCTGTGCAATAACGACTCCAATTTTACAATTGACTTACTAACTCAATGAAGAATTTACTCGAGAGTTGAAATTGTGAATATTTGCCTATATCATATGGAAGATGCAATAGCGAAAACAATTTTCCCATAATTCTTCTGATATAATTAAATTAGAGGTTACAGGTTCCTGTGTCACGAACGTACATTTTTTACTATAACTTTGAAACGGAAAAGATATCGATGTGCGGTTTCCAGGTTTTTGTTGCAAATTTGATCTCATTTTCGATCATCATGTCATAGTTATACCGTATGATTTGAGTTTTTGAGATAAAATCTAAAAAACTGTTCTCATTACAAATTACGCCCTCTAGCAATTTTATTAGGAATCATCGTGTTCCAGTAGATACGTCAATTGAAAGTACGTACCCTCTTATTCTATACAAACTCAAGTTTACTAAAATCGAATGAGTCGTTTAGAAACTACATCGTTTTAATTGATTATACTTTCAAAGCATCCCCCACTCTTATGAAGGTCGGTACGCCAATGAACTTCGGAACTCAATAAAGAATTTACTCGAGAGTTGAAATTGTGGATATTTGCCTATATCATATGGAAAATGCAATAGCGAAAACAATTTCCCCATTATTCTTCTGATATAATTAAATTAGAGGTTTCAGGTTCCTGTGTCACGAACGTACATTTTTCAACATAACTTTGAAACGAAAAAAGATATCGATGTGCGGTTCTCGTGTTTCTGTTGGAAATTTAATCACATTTTCGATTATCATGTCATAGTTATGCCGTATGATTTGAGTTTTTGAGATGAAATCAAAAAAACTGTTCTCATAACAAATTACGCCCTGTAGCAATTTTATTAGGAACTATCGTGTACCAATGGATACGTCAGTTGAAAGTACGTACTTTCTTCTTCCATATAAACTTAAGTTTACTAAAATTGAATGAGTTGTTTAATATTTAATTTTCATTTGCCGCAAAATTCAGAACATGAAAATCATTTCCAGGATTTTCCATGGTCACCTTAATCCTACAATTATTTTTTCCACATTTCATAGAGAAAAGTACCGTGCATATTGTCAGGTGATAGATGACACTGAAATAAGGAAAAAACTTCCTATGAACGTAAGTCCTCAACGTCTTCGTTCAAAAGATACAGGGTAGGGTGTTGAATTTTAATTTTTTGTTTGGTTTTTTTTGAATATTTTTTATAAATATGGGATAATCGAACGAAATTCAGTATGCAGCAGTTTTTTATCACGCTGAATTCAAATATGATCTTAGTTTTTTGATTACTGATAGGAGGCGCCACATACAGGGTTCCATCTCCTTTGAATCAGTCCTAACTTTTTTGCCTCACACTGTATGTCAATATCAACTAGAAAAATTTGTTTTCTCATCTTTTATGCTTAAGAAAGGTATACCTTGTCTAAGTCGCTAGAAGCAATGGTTTCCGGTAAAAATGCATCTGAAGCCGACAATGCACGAAAATTATTCAAAAGCGCAAAAGTAACTTATTTGCAAATACAATGTTATAATACTTCAATAATTAAATTTCAATATGAAAAATAATGATCAATCAAAACAAAACATTAAGTTTTTAAAAGATGTTCAAATTGTTGCCCTTGTACTTCAATACATTTTATCATTCTTCATGTTAATGATTGACGGCATCTTTGAAATATTCCTGGGTTATTACGGAATCTATCTGCCGATTCCATAATTCTTAGTCATAATTAATCTCCATTATGTATTCCCACAGCATAAACATAATTTTTCATAAGTCCCCAAAATGAAAAATCTAGGGGATTAAGGTCGGGACTACGAGCTGGCCAGGGTACAGGCCCCTCTCGACCAATCCATCTATTTCCAAATCTCTTGTCCAAATATTTCCATGCCACTTGAGAAAAGTGAGATGGCGCCACATCATGCATGTAATACATTCCAATAATGGCCAATGAGACATCCTCTAATAATGTGTTTAAATCGTTCTCCGAGAAATTTCGATACAGTGCACCTGTCAATTGATTGGGCAATCGAAATGGGCCAATTGAGTAATTGTCCACTATACCTGCCCACACATCAATAGAAAACCCATATTGGTGACTTCGAATTACGGTTTGATGAGGATTTTCATCACTCCAATGGTGCATGTTATGTAGGTTCAGAATACCATCACGGCTAAAACCAGCTCCGTCAGTAAACAATATTGATGAAATGCTATTTTGTCTTTGATTTTGCAACCATTCGCAAAATTGTACACGAGTAAAAAAGTCGTGTTCCAATAGTGAATGAATTGTTTGGAAATGATATGGGCGGAGAAGTTGTTCATTGAAAAGCTGTCTTACTGATTCACGGTTAACGTTTCGTACCGCTGAACTTGTTTTCCTGGTGCTTGTTTTCGGATTATTTTCCACCATTCTTAAAACAGTTTCTTCGTTTCGCAGAGTGCGACGACTCCTGGAAACACCACTATTAACTTTTGGTTTTTCAAAACAGCCATCTTCTCCCAAACGCCTGTGCACGCCAATAAATGTTTTAGCATTAGGAATCTGTCGTAATGGATATCTTTCTCGATAGATAAGTTGAGCTTCGAAAGAATTTGATCTAGCTTCGCCGTAACACATAATCATGTCCCTGTATTCTTCAAAAGTGTAGTGAACCATTTTTGAGAGCAATTTTGAAAAATTAGTAAGAAAATCAATGAAATACTTGAGCAACAACACAAAATACCTCTAACAATTGATACATTAGTTTGGCAAGTGTCATAGATTTCATTTGTTTTTTCTTCGCACTCTGCGAAACGGAGAAACTGTTTTACGAATGGTAAAATGTATTGAAGTACAAGGGCCACAATTTGAACATATTTTAAAAACATTATGTTTTGTTTTGATTGATCATTATTTTTCATATTAAAATTTAATTATTGAAGTATTATAACATTGTATTTGCAAATAAGTTACTTTTGCGCTTTTGTATAATTTTCGTGCATTGTCGTCTTTAGATGCATTTTTACCGGAAACCATTGCTTCTAGCGATTCAGACAAGGTATACCTTTCTTAAACATAAAAGATGAGAAAACTAATTTTTCTAGTTGATATTGACATACAGTGTGAGGCCAAAAAGTTAGGGTCGATTCAAAGGAGATGGAACCCTGTATGTGGCGCCTGCTATCAGTAATCAAAAAACTAAGATCATATTTGACTTCAGCGTGATAAAATACCCCTGCATACTAAATTTCGTCCGATTATCACATGTTTATCCGAAAATATTAAAAAAAAAACAAACAAAAAATTAAAATTCAACACGTATGTTTTGAACGAAGGCATTGAGGACCTACGTTCAAGAGAACTTTTTTCCTTATTTTATTGTCATCTATCGCCTGACACTATTCACGGTTCTTTTTTCTATGTCACCCTGTATATACACATATGTATGTAATTCGATATCAATTCTATTATCATCGTAGTATAATTATGTATGATAGCGAATGTAAAAGAAGATATCATGTATATTGTAGCATTTGATGAAATACGTATTGAGAATGTATCGAAGTATTGATTATACCAGACTATGAGTTCGTTCTCTTCTTGATCATGATTAATCCAGGTTCAAATAGTGAAATTAAGACTCTGACATGTTGATACCACTATTATTATTGTAACAACCGTTACTCCAGTTTCAGTTTATATGCCATCCTCGAACGGTATCAAATTCAATTTGTATTCGAATATTGGTTTCGAAAGTGCTCCATAGCTGTGTTCTACGGTTGAATTCATACTTGATTCCCTCGTGTACATCTGTCGTTTTGGAAAACCGTTCTCCGTAACGCTTATTGGAGTGATGTCATTTCTTCTTTCATGTTCAGTAAACCTTCGAGATCTGTTGAGTACTATTTTTACTACCGAATTGAGTTGTGCAAGATGATGATCTGCCGGAGATTGTTGATCAGTGACTTCTTCATCGTCTTCGTTCCATTGACGAGTATATGAGGACAGTAAACAGCTATTTCGAACTTAGGACGTGTTATCAATGTTTAACATGAAGAACCAAAATTTTGTCTATTGACTTCTAACACGAAATGTGTTTATAATTCAGTTGTACTGATCGGAACAATGTTCATGGTAAAATAAAGTTAACGATGGAAATGGAAGAAGCTCTCGTTTCCAGATGTTCTAGTGAAAAATAAGGAAGAAGGCACATCAGGAGACACTGTATTCAAGAAACTCACTCTCGAAGACCAATATTTGAATATGGACGGAGAAATGGCATCGCCTCAAAAAGCGTTATGAAAAAATTAATTTTCAAAACGACAGATAGAGAACGCGAAGAACTCAAGTATAAACACTCCCAAAGAACAGTATTCCATGTTCACTGCACACTCACCTCATGTGAAAGCAACAATCGATAGAATCAGTAGAATATTGTTCCCCCACGACATAGGGACCACTTTCGTAACCTATAGAAAGATTGGCGCAATATTAGGAAATTCGAACACAACAATTTCGTCAGAATCGCATGGAGTTCATGAGATTCCATGTAAAGACAGTAAAAGATCATATATCGGAAAAACCAGTCGAAGAATAAAAGTGAGAAAAGAGGAACTTGAGATCGCTGTACGGAGATACACTCGAGTTAGTACTTGGAGACAACCAGACACAACATACATTTCCTCAACACATGGATACTAGCCAACATCAAAATCTACAAAACCAGGAAAACCAGAGAAGCTACAGGAAAGAGGAGAAACCTCATCATCTCAACACACGAGATGATGCCCTATCAAAATCTTGGAAAATTGGAGAATAACATCGAACAGTACGACGATTGATCATGAAAATCAGCCAGGTATGATAGACCATGAAAATATGCAAGTACTTACACAGATCCAATTTGCCAGAAACGCCTAGAATTAAATCAATGAGATTTCAATATTCTTAAATTTTGACTCGTTCCTTAATCTTATCTTCATAGGTCATTATCTGTTCAAATTGACATCAGATGTTGCTCCTCATTCCTTGACCTTGACCATTTTGATATACGATAGGTTTAATTTCATTCCAAATCTGACTTACAATTATATTGAAGCTTCTGAATATTCGATTTTAAGTTGATGCTATTTCAATTGGCTTTACTTTGATTTCGAAATCTTTCTATCGTTCCGAAATTCTTTTCTCTACTTGACTTCATACTGTTAATCTAGTTTTTTTCTACCTTTCTTCTTTTTAATCCTTACTTATTTAATAAAGTGTGAACAAAAAATTAATTAAGCCTAGTTAACATTACACTCTACTGATTCTTGATTCCAATACATGATACATTGATTTCGGTTTTAGTAAATTTCAACATTGAATTTTTTTTTTGCTTATAGTATATCAATACTCACCATCATCACCCATATCATCCTCCTGTTCCTCTTCCTCTGTGTCGGTACTTTTACTCTTCCCCATTTTCTTTAATTTTTTCTTTTTAGCCGCCCTTCTCCGTGCTTCCATTATATGCAGTTTTTCTTCTTCCGTTGTTCTTTCCTCAGCCAGAATAACTTCCTCTGTGGATTCATGAAAAAAAATTATTGGAAACAACAATTCGATCATTTAGATTCAGTTAGTTCAGCTCCCAAAGCGGTTAAAAATTTAATAGATTACTGATTTTTCATACTATAATTGATATCTAAGATTATTGAAGTGTCATTCCGTTCCTTATAACTCTGATTCCTTTCTGGCTAACGACCAAGTTTCATATTACGTTGCTTTTTGGATGATACTGATAATTCTGCTCATCCAATTTTTTGGAACTTCCTGACTTCTAAATTGTGATATTTTTACAATACAGGTCTTAAGAACTTTCGAATTGGGATAGATGAATACTATCAAAGACGAATGAAGCATTAGGCGTATAAAGGAAGCTCTCTGGATAATGCATATACGTGTACATCAACTTACCAGCTTTACATATCCATTGTACATAGCCATTCAATTCTCTTTCCAGTTGTGCCTGCCTTCTCAATTTCAAAAATTCTTGCCTGTTTTCTACTTTTTCTCTCTCCTTAGCAAATTCTCTAAGCAAAAAGCAGAAATTTTTTTTAGCAATAACTACTGAATTCAATAACAAATAGCGATTAGTTAGATAAATTATGTTTCCGAAAACTTAGTTCTGATTGAGCAGGAAACTCAATAATTGTTTTACATTCATTTTCCGAATAGAACTGTTTTAGAACCGTTCACTATTCAACATGATATCCTCCATTGATCGAAATACAAGCAAATGGTGGTATCTCCCCAACTTTAGAAAACTTACTGGGTAATCTACCTCTACTTTTCCGAACTCATTTTGAAAAATGTTGACACTAACCTGATCAAAATGATGACAGAATGGTCTTATACGACAAAAAAAGAGGGACATGTCAAATGG
Organism: Endomychus coccineus; assembly: GCA_958510875.1. Taxonomy (NCBI): domain Eukaryota; kingdom Metazoa; phylum Arthropoda; class Insecta; order Coleoptera; family Endomychidae; genus Endomychus; species Endomychus coccineus. Next base: position 6,825 of record CAUEHT010000010.1, on the reverse strand, counting down.
AAAAAGAGATACGAAAAAACTTTTCAATACCACTCATTAGGAAATGAAGTACCATGATGTGAGAAAAAGCTCCTTCATGTCTCCAAAATTATTCCAAAAGAAACATCATGATAACAAATGACTATAATATGAACAAACAGTGAGGTTTCCTCTTTCAATGAAGTTAAATTTTTGCTTGAAAAATACTCATTTGGATACAAGCTATTACCTATGGTGGAAACATTGGTACAGCAATAGGCATTGATACAAATGAGAAGAGGTTACAAATTATATGAAGTAATCGACACAACACAATAATTTACGAGCAAATTATCAAGAAGTCGTGAAAGTAACTGGTCATACAATGAATCGATTGATCTATTCTCGAATTAATTTTGCCGCTTCAAATAATTACCTCACCTATTCTCATAGTATTCGAGCAAATTGAAGAATCATCCACAGATGAAACCAAATTTTGGAAGGCTGATGGGATACAAATCGTGTATATGTTAGCTCATCTTGAATAGTAGACTTCTGCGGATAGCAAATCTTGAAAAATCATGGCTTCCAAATCGATTTCGCGTCACAATAGCTCGACTTGATGCCGACGTTTTGCCAACCATTACAGGTGGCATCTTCAGGGCAGACTTGAGGGTTGAACTGAAACCGTTTCAGTTCAAGCCTAAAACCTGAGTCAAGATTTTCAAGATGTTAGCTCATGTTTAGTGTAGACTGTTCAACGCTGCAGGGTCTGTTCGCAATATTGAATTTCAAAAAGAATGAATTCGATGAAATATAAAGATGTAACGAAAGAATACATCATCATTGGTCATTGGTAGAATACTAAAAGTATAAGATCCTGTCGGAAAACAAATCGTTATCAACTCGATGAATAAAATATGAATGAAAAGTTGACGAACGAAAATATGCTGATTATTAAATTTGAATATGGCCTATCATTCTCTGTTGATTTCAAAGTTTTAGCGCTTACTCACTAGGAACGTGTGAAGCATATCTACAGAATAATCTAACGTACACCTATTCTGAGAGAACCATCACGCTGTCTCTTCTCAAATGTAACCAACAATAGATTGTTATTGTTTGTCATTATTGTTGAGATATTTTCATATTCAGATCCAGGACTCCGTCCGCATAGTACTCATTGTATTCGATATATTCCATTCGATTGTTTATTCGATTTTGAGAAATATTCGATTATTGTCAGCTCCAATGTAACACCATAACAGTATAACATGGATTATCTACTTATTCTGATAGTAACGTTGATATGAGCTTGTTCTCTGATATGAAATAGTGAACTGTCCTACAAGTGAATCATGGATGACATACGATTATATTCGAAGCGTGATAAATTAATCGTTCTCCTATGAATATTTATGATTGCCAGAGTAATTTAATTTAGACTAGTATACAGTTACTGATTATCAAATAAATTGCTTGTCCCTCTCACACTTCTCATGAATTGCAGCTAGTTTCAGCAGGAAATTGATAATAGCAATAACAGTAGTAGATTGGTAGGTCTATAGGATTCACAATGCTACAACCAACGCATTTACTTAGCAAATCCATACACTATCTGAAAATATTATCTCATAGCTGATCTACTTGACGGGTACCTGCTCTTGTAATCCATTGCACATATTTTCCCAAACTTTCCTTCATTAAGGTTTTTGTTCGTTCCCTTACAAAGTTGGTCCTCCGTTCCACTCGTAATCTTTCGTTAGAAAATTCACTGATGGACAAGACAAAGTTCTATGGTAGAATATTTCATAAAAGCGGAATACTCACCCGCTAAGTACACCAAGAACAAGATTTAACATGAAAAAAGAACCCAAGACAATGAGCGGGACGAAGTACATCCAGTTACACATACTCCCAACAGCATCGTTCATCTGAAAATTAGAGAGAGAGCAACTCAATTACAACGTTATCAGAAAAGGTTGAAAGAGAACTGCACATTATTATTTACGAAATCATCTGATAAACATGATCTTATGCGGTTATATATATATATCTATAATTATTCCATTCATATTTTCTTTGCCGTTATATTTAATTATTTAAATTATTATTATTGGGTGTAGCGGCTAATTAATACACATAGATTATAAAATCATCTTCACTAGTTTCAGGACTTAGATCCCATCATCAGAGGAAATTCTCTCTATAAATACATTTGATCTGCCTGGAGTAAAAGTTTCTTTCGTTTTTGTAATAGACATACTTCTTAGTTCAGGAGAACTTGGTCGAATAGCTCTATCTATCATATTGATAATAACATTCTTCTCATATTTTTCAGGTATATTATAATTGGAATTAATATACCTTCCTGACCAAGTAGGTTTGGTGTACCATTTCGTTAGAATTTTGTTATCATTTGATTTTCTTACTAAAATCAAATTTAATAAATGTATTTCATTATTATATTCAGTTTCGATTGTGAATTGTATCTTATGGTGAAAGGAATTAGAAGAATTCAAAAATTCATCTCATTAGTTTTTTGGGATGGCAGCAATACAATCATCAACATATCTTTTGAAGAAGGCTATATTATAATTCAGTTGAGATACTACTTTTCCTTCAAGAAGTTCCATCACTATGTATGCTATGATACTTGATATTGAAGAGCCCATTGCACAACCATCTCATTGTTCATAACAATCATCTTTATATTGTAAAAAATTAGCTGTGCATGTTCATTCTATAGCTGTTAAGAATTCATTCACAGGTAAATTTGTGTATAGTTTTATTTCATCCCATTTATTTCGAACTATTTGTTTAGCTAGTTCTAGAGGGATATCTGTATATAAAGATGTGACATCTAGTGATACCAAGATATAGTTTTTTGGTATAGCGATTTTGTTAATGAATTCTTTGAAATTCCAAGAATCTTTGAAGTGAAAGTCATTTTTGTAAGCTACGTTTTTCAGTATGTTGGATAAGTATTCAGCCATTTCATAAAAAGGAAATTGAAAGCTGCGTATCACAGGTAGTATTGATACAATAGATTTATGAATTCTGGATAAGCGATATATTTTCGAAAGATGAGCATTATGTATAGTTGATGGCCTATGAATGTATTTTGAAATTTATTCCTTTCCAAACCATCTGTTCACTAAGTTATTTTAAGTTTGGTAAATATTAGTTGGATTATTATTTAATTTTTTATATACTTCAGGATCATCCAACATTTCAGACATTTCATTCTCTTTTTCATTTGTATCCATGATAACAGTTTCATTACCTCTATCTGCTTTTAAGATAGTGATTTGTGGGTTAGAATTGATGAATAGTTCGGTTTCTTTGAAATTTTTGATTGAATTGTTATTCTTATTGTTAAATTTATTATTTTTAACTGTTTGTTTGAAATTAGTTATTGTGTTGATACATTTTGATCTTATTTCATTTGCTATTTGAGTAAGTTTTTCAGCAATTTCAGTTTCAAGTGAAGAAATTATGTTATTGATAGGTATTGTTCTTCTTTACCTAGAGTAGTACTAAATTTCTCACTCACTATCACATTTTTGGGAACATTGGTTTGAGATAAATCAATCAGCCAATTATTATCAACTATGAGATTTCTTCTGTTATTGTTATTTAATTCATTTATTTTCCCAATATTTCTATACTTAATTTTATGGAAGTTTCTTTGAAATTTTTGAGTTTCTAATTCTAAATATGTATTGTAGATTTGGGTTGGTAAGATATTTTTCATTCTAGATTTGGTTTTGCTGCCATCCCAAAAAACAAATGTGACGAAATTTTGAATCCTTCCAATTCCTTCCACCATAAGTCACAATTTACAATCGAACTGAAAATAATAATGCAATACATTTTTTAGATTCAACTTTAGTAAGAAAATCAAATGATAACAAAATTCTAACGAAATGGTACACCAAACCTACTTGATCAGGGAGGTATACTAATTTCAATTCTAATATATCAGAAAAATGTTATTATAAATATGATAGATAGAGCTATTCGACTGAGTTCTCCTGAACTAAGAATTATATCCATTACAAAATCGACAGAAACTTTAATAAAAAATGATTATCTCATTGATTTAGTCAATTCAATTTCTAGGGACAAAATTCTTAAATTTTATAATTCATGTGGTGAAATCAATATCAACAATGAGAAATCAAATGATTAGCATTACATATCACTACCATATATCAATGATCCTTCAGAAAACTAATGTAATATAGTAAAGCCTTATGACCTACATATATGTCATAAGAGTTATTTAAACCAGGAAAGTCTCCTTACTAAACTGAAAAGCAGCGTTCCTTCCAAAAAGATAACCCATACTGATTATTCCATCCCTTGTAAAGATTGCGAAAAGGTATACTTTGGCCAATTTTCTCAATACTTCGAAAAAATATTGAATGGGCACAAATATGCCAAAATTCATCAACTGCGCTTTATAAACATGTAAAAGACAATAACCATTCATTCGACTACAACAATACACAAATTTCAAATGTTGAAACGAATGACAGCAAACGTTTGATATTAGAATGTATTCAAATTAAAAAATCAATTGTGTAAATGTCAAAATAGATTCCAATCTTTCGAAACTTTATAATAATCTGATTCAAATTCAACAAAATTCTATTATTTTGAAATGAGACTTCCACTTGTCTATTCAAAATTCAACCTGAAAACGATAACTTATTATTATTATTACTATGACACTATCAGTAATTATTTTGAGGTTGAATTCGATATAATCATCTTAAACTTGATTAGTAAGACATTTTAAATATTTATCATAGAATAACTAATTGATACAATAATCATAGGTATTTAGAATTGTATAATCTTGAAATATCTTATGTTTAACTAGATTCAATCCATTTCAGATTGATAATTGGCCACATATCACTCTCCCACACACAACCTACTCAATGTCTTCTGCAGTTTTCATTGGATCTTAAAAACTCAAGTCGGCTGCAGACGCATTTCATTAATCGAAATCATCTATTCTTTTCTAAATTAGATGGAAACACTAATGGACAATTTTTGATGAAGATGATAAACAATTATCGAAACGTCAATTTTTATTATATTTTCAGTCTATCGACAAACCAAAATACCAAGAAAGCATGATATACATTCCAAATGGTTCAAGAATATATATATATATATATATATATATATATATATATATATATATATATATATATATATATATATATATATATATATATATATATATATATATATCTATATATATATATCTATATACTTGAAACAGTTTCAAGTTAACTCGAAGCAGAGCAGCAGCCCTGAAGAGAAGACCCAAAGATGGCACATGAGATTGTGCCGAAACGTCGTCATATCAACGGTTTCTAACAACATATAACGCCCGCGGAAACCTGAAGCAGAACACATATATATAAATATATACATATATATACATATATATATATATATATATATATATATATATATATATATATATATATATATATATATATGTATATATATATATATATACTTTCTTTTTTTTACAATTCAAACCTTGTCGGGGCTGCTGCGAGTTCCGACGACATCGAAGCAGTCGCGCCAGAAAAAAACCTAAAAGGCGGTTAACCGAAGCTACTCCTCCCCAGCGCTCGGTAAGTAGCTTCAGGTTCCAAAATCGTGTGCCCTAAGTATTCTACTTGAACCCAGAATGACTGCCTTTTGCATCCGGTCTATCAAGATCTGCGTCGAGTTCCTACAGGCCGGAATGATCTTCAAGTTGGAACGCAGCGAAGACCGAATTCCGCCCAAAACACCGATGATCAGAACCACTAATACGACCTTGTGGCCTGGGTATAGCCTGCGGAGCTCGAACAGGTGATCTTGATATTTTGTCCGTTTTTCCTCCTCTTTCAAGACTATGTTCTTCTCTGCCGGAGCGGAGAATTCGATGATATACATAGTCTTGATTAGTTTATCGAGGAGGACAACGTCATGCCTATATGCTCGTATGGACCTGACGGTCAGAAACGGATAATTCCAGAAGATCTGGCATTTTTCGTTTCCGACAACGGACTCAATATCTCCTGGCATGTAAGGCAGCTCCGGCTCTTGGTCTATTCCGTACGAGAGCCGTAGATGGTAATACAGCACCCGTAGGGCCGCATCATGGCGATGGGTGTACGCCGAGGCCGCTTCTGCCGGACATGCCGAAGGTGGAGAAGCGTCTCTGGCGCCTTTCGACAGGCCCTGCAGCTGACATCAGGGACCTACACACCCATCACATTGCGGCGATAGACCAAGGTGTTAATTACGCCATCTTGGCAAGCTGCGGTAAATCCCTCAGTCTCGGATGTAAGCCGGGCTGACCTTAGGTAGCCGAAGGTCAGCATAGTTGACAAGCCGAGCGTTTCGATGTTCCGATAGAAAACACCGTGTATCGGCTTGTCAACATGCCGCCTGAGCGTAAGATCTTGCTCCGCGGCATTTATCTGGGCTTTCAGGCGTGAAGGTAGGAGCTCGAGGTTGCCCTCTAGTCGGCCTTCTCGACTGATCTGAAATTCGAGACCAAATTCTTCCGCAGCTTTTTGTGCTGCCTTAACGATAAATACCCCCACTACGGCCAATTCATGACTGTTACCAAGGCACAGGCGGGGGTCCGAGCTCCTAAGAACTTTATAAGCTATACTCAGAACCACACTTCGATGCAGACCCTCCAGACTGAGGAGTCCCCTACCTCCCCGATGAAGTGGGAGATAAATGCGGAAGACGGACGATCTAGGATGCAAACTGTGATGGATATGCATCATTTTGTATATATATGTATATATATGTATTTACATCCCGCTATCTCCA
>CAUEHT010000009.1:77500-254604 GCA_958510875.1 Endomychus coccineus | reverse complement strand
ACTCGATCAAGTGTCATCAATACCAACGAAAATTGCAAGTTCAGTTACAAAAGGACTGCTATGAAAATAAAATTATATTATGTTCCTCAAAATTTATTTTAAAAACCTAAAGTTATATTATTTTTGTTTGAAAATCATTTGAGACCTTTTTTCTAGGTATGTTTCCGTATTCACTACCGACTCTATTCACAGTTGCACAGTTGTGCCGTATCACAGTATATGATTCAGTATATTAGTGTGTAATACCATTTACTTCTTGTATAGGCTATTCTTGGTGCCCCCGCACGATACGGAAAAAGCACAAACTAAAACTACCGACCTGATCCATTACAGTATGCTGATTGTTGAGAAAAAATGAAACTATATCTTGGTGAACATTAAGTATAAAAATGTGTAACTATTACTGACGGATTAATGTACTTTACTTCGATAACCACAAATTATTAAGCATTTCTAACCTGAACATCACATATGATTCTGGAACGTCACTCTGGTTCTGGATCGTGCGTACAAGTGCATGTTTTTGATTGAGCATAATACCATTCATATATACTGGTTCACATATATTTTCTATGAGCACTGTTCTGATTCGGAATATTTTAGCTTTTTAATATTCGTGTTTCCATTTATTCTCAGAACAATATCGCGTCCTTATGAAGAGCAACATTGACAGCTTCATATGTCAGTTACACCATAAATTGTTGCTTCCATGTAACGATCCTAAACCACAGGGCGCAATAATAACTATGTAGATAATTTAAATTGAATATGAGCGTATATTATTATTCCCTTGGAAGAAGTTATCCTCTCAGTTGAACAATATCAAAAATAGCTACAACATCAAATGAAAATATATCGGAGTTATATCATAAAATGGATAGCCAATGCGCGTGAAATTGCAAGTCAAATTGAATAAATCAATAACTATGGTCGAGACCGAGAATAGCTCGTTAGTGGTCCTTGGTGCACATGCGCATTTACATCTTGAACTTTCACTTGGTGTCCACTGGAACTGAAATTGATATTTAAAATACCTTATTTAACTTTTTAACCCACAACATATATTTATTCTGTTTCCTATCATTAATCTTAGGTCTGCTTTTGTGTTTATTTAGATTTCCATTAATGTGTTATTATGATAGTAAATCAAAACATAGCAGGCTTTTATCATAAAATTGCAACCGATTAGGTAAAATCACGATTCAATCTTATTTTGAAAATTTTTTGACAGTTCTAACAACCATTCAAATTTTGTCTTTCTGTGTCATATGAAACAATTTCACCCAATCATGTCAACATTACACTGAACATTTTTTGACAGTCCTAACAATCATTCAAATTTTGTCATTCTGTGTCATATGAAAGAATTCTACCCAATCATGTCGACATTATTATTCACTCATGGATACATTTATTAGAGATCAAATAGAGAAACCTATCGACACAATGATTGTAGAAGATCTTCAATCATACAAAAATAAATTCCCACAACCTACAAATGAATTCAAAGTGATTCATCTTAATATAAGGAGCGCAGACAAAAATCTTGATGAATTTAGATTATTTTTGACTAACTTAGGAGCATATGATACTCACCGAAATTTGGTATCTGTCGAATGAGAATATATTTAATTTTCCTGGGTATAATTTTGTCTACGATTCGGACCAAATTAATAAAAATGATGGAGTTTTAGCATATGTGGGAACAATCATAAAATTTGAATCAAATATTATAACCCTAGATAAATTATACATAAATGTTCTGGAACTAACCTTTTCGATTGACAATAAAAGCTTTAAAATAATAGCTATATACAGACCCCCCTCAACGTCTCCATATGAATTTAATGATTAACCAAAAGAATATCTCAATATTACAAACAAAAATAAATTCGAAGTTGAAATATTTACTGGAGATCTTAACATGAACATTAATTCTAGCTTAGACTATTGTCAAGAGTATTTAAATATTTTGAGTACGGAACTTCAACAAACTTAAGCACAAGACCATCAAGAAGAAACCTAGGTACATGTATTGACCATTTGTTCATTTAATCCAATATTTTTAAAAGTAATGAAATACGTCCTGCAATATATAAAATAGATATAACAGACCATTATCCAATTTTAATACATCTAACTTCACCACAAAGTTTGGAAGGGAAACATATTAATCCGAATAAGACATACATAACTTATAACATGTTGCGACAAAATTTACAAGCTATGAATTGGGAATGTCATATGACCAAATCTCTTGATGAATTAACACAAATTATTACAGACACTATAACTATGGCAACTCAAAAATGCACATTCACAATCAAAATACCTAAACATAAAATAAAAAAAAATCATGAATAATACAAGGACTTCTGAATTCTATTAATAAGAAAAATTTAATGTATAAAAACCTCAAATTAAATACTAGTAATAACGAACTAAAAGTTGAATATCTGAAATATAGAAACAAATTAACTACACTAATAAAAAACACAAAAATAACATATTATAAAAACCTTATTGAAAAAAACAAAACATCAGCAAAAACATTATGGAACACTATAAAAAATATATGTAACGATATTAAAAAAGAAAATGACATAATAAATCATATAGAAGATGAACATCAAGTTATACATAATGATCAGAAAACAATTTCCAATCTAATAATAGAAGCAGATCTAGTTATATGTATTGTATCGGTCGTGAGTTCGCTAAAGTAAAAATTGATATTTTGAATGGTTAAAGGGACCATAAATTTCCAAATTTTGGCCTAAAACATTTCTAAATACTTGAACTATAATATGGTGCCAGTTTTTTAGCTAAAAATTGCGGGATTTCAGATATATTGGTGTAATTAGTAATTACAAAGCAGTGAAATTGGAACAGTTGATATAAATACACGTGCTATGTAAATCCGATTTTTCTCGCGTTATAAAAACTAAAACATCTGTCCTGACAGCGAACAAAATGAATTGTTCACAATGCAAAAACATTGGAGACATAAAAACTCAGTTTAAATGTGATGGGTGCAAAAACTTCTGTTGTAAAGAATGTACAGGTGTTTCTTCAACTGAACTTAGATGCTTGGAACTAAAAAATAAGATATTAAGATATTATTGCAAAGTTTGTTTAGATCTAAATAAACAGCTTGAAATAGAAACTCTTATGAGTTTAAACAGAAAATTGAAGAAAGAAATTGACGAATTGAAGGAAAAATTAATTGATAACCGAGAAAGCTCCATAGACAAAGTACAGAATGATAAATTGACTTTAGAAAATAAAAAGATATCTAATGAATATAATATCGCCAAAAATGAAAATAAAATGCTGAAGAAACGAATACATGATCTTGAATCAGACAGAGAAATTAATAAAATCAAATGCTCTCAAAACACCCAAACCTCCAAAAATACCAACGAATTTGATATATTGTACACAAAAATAATTGATGCCAAAGATATTATAATCAAGGAAATAAATGAAAAAAATAATCTCCTAAAGGATAAACTATTGTACCTTGAAAATGATAAAATGAATATTGCGAAAATGAAGGATGAAATAGTTGAACAGCTCAAAAATGGTAGTGAAAAAAATATTTTAACCAAACATTCTTATGCTAGTGTAACCAAAGGGGATCAAAACAAAAATGTGTTAATCATTAAACCAAAAAATAGTACTCAAGAAAACACGAAAACTAGAATGGATGTTCGAGAATACGTTAAACCTGGAGATCTCAAAATAGCTATTGAAAAAGTAACAAATATCAACCAAGGCGGGATCAAGATTCTATGTAAAAATAAAGAAGAAATGGAGAAAATAAAAGAAGTTACAAAATCAAAACTAGGAAATGATTATAATGTGAATTCATCAAAATTGAAGAAACCTCAACTGAAGATAGTTGGAATAGAATTTGAATTACACAAAGATGAACTAATAAACATCATAAAGAGTCAAAACACTTTTGTAAAAGAGAATGCTGATATGAAAGTTCTAACAATAAAAAAAATGAAAAAGAGGTTTATGGCTATTATTGAATGTGATGCTGAAACATTTAAAACAGTTCTTGAAAATGGTGTAGTATGCATCGAATTAGCACCCTGTCCAGTATACGAACATGTAAATATTTTAAGATGTTACAAATGCTCTGGCTTTTATCATACCGCTAATAAATGTGATAAAAAACAAATATGTCTTAGATGTGGCGATCATTCTCATGAATCACCTCACTGTCAAAATGATATTTTAATTTGCCCAAATTGTGTTGAATGCAATGATAAATTCAAATTAGATATAAAGGTGGAACACTCTGCATTTGATGTAACTAAATGTGCAGTCCTACAGAAAAAAATTGAAGCTGAAAGGAAGAGAATAGATTATTCAGGGAACAAATAGCAACTAACAGCAGATAAAAAAGATGACAACAGTGGAATCTGAAGAATCCCACTAACTGGTAAATTACCTTCTGACAAAACAAATTCATCAAATTGTAAGGTATTCCCTTTAAACTTATTACACTACAATACCCAAGGCATCAAAAGCAAATTAAATTACATTGAAACATTACTCAACGAAGATGGTAAATACAATGTAGCTTGTTTTTCTGAATCATTTCTTAGCTCGGTGGAGGCCCCCATACTAGAAATAGATGGATGGCAGAATGCATCTTCATTCTCCCGTTCCACTCATAGTCATGGTGGCGTAATAATATTCACAAAAGAGAAGGAATTTACCTGTATTGAAGAAATAAATAACCTCTCGACGGAAATATCTTGTGAAGTTGCCGCTCTACATCTGACGAGGCTCGATGTTACCATACTAACCTTTTATCGCTCGCCAAACGGGGATTTTGAACTTTTTTATAATACAGTAGATCATGTACTCTCATCTTTAAAAAATACTGATAAAATAATATGTTGCGGTGATTTTAACTTATCTTTTCTTGATCCGGACAAAAATACGCGGACCTTTTGTGACTTACTCAACACATTTGGCCTTAAGCAGTTAATCTTTGAGCCCACCAGAGGCTCCAACTGCCTCGATAACATTTTTATTAATTTTGAGCTCATCGGCAGTGCAAGAGTGGTAAATACCATCTTTTCTGACCATGACGCCCAAGAAGTTTGTACACATCTTCCAGGCAAGAACACATCCACCTCCAGTTTTAAATGTAGGCCATTGACTGCTCATGGATTTGATGTGATGCATGATATTTTAGGAAAACTTTCGTGGAACTTTCTGAACAATGTTAATGATATTGAGCATTCTTTTGAAGTATTTCAACAGAACGTTGTAGATACTTACCTTATATCATTCCCTGAAAAGGTCATAAAAGGTAAATCCTGCGATTCAGGCATTAAGTGGTTCAATGATGATCTAAAAAACATGCGTAATCATCTAGAACTTGTACATTCTATGTTTAATTCCTATAAAACAGACGCCCTAAAAAACACCCGTAATAAACTTCGGCTAGAATACAATTTAGCTCTTAAATCAGCGAAAATTCAAGCAAATGACAGGGTAATTTTAAATTCTAAAAATAAACAAAAGACTATGTGGTCTTTAATTAAAAAGAAATCTCAAAATAAGGATAAGCCTAAACATAGTATTTCTGCAAATACTTTTAGACAATATTTTAGTTCCATTCCACAAAAAATAATTGCCAGCAACCCCCCTTCGAATAAAGATTTCAAGGATGTTTTCTGCAAGCTAGTATCAAAAGATCTATCATTTTCTTTTTCAGAAGTTTCCCAATTTACGGTGAGAGAAGCAATTGTATCCATAAAAAATAGTAGGGCAACTGATATTTACGGTCTTTCGCCTTATCTTTTGAAAAGAAACATGAATAATTTAATTAGTCCATTGACGAAATTGGTAAATATATGCTTGAAGCGCGGTATTTTTCCTGAATGTCTTAAAATTTCCAAAGTCATTCCATTATACAAAAAGGGAGATGTTAACCAAGCTGAAAATTATCGACCCATCTCACTTCTTCCCGTTTTTTCGAAAGTTCTTGAAAAGAACTCAACTCAAATGCTAGAATTTTTTGAATCTAAACTACTTCTTTCGAGTTTCCAATTTGGGTTCAGAAAAAACAAAAGCACAATCGACGCCATTCTACATTTCATTCAATCGACTTTACATTGCTTCGAGAAAGGACTTCATTCATTGTCACTTTTTCTAGATCTGACGAAGGCTTTCGACTGTGTCTCCCACCCGATTCTGCTGGGCAAGCTGAGGGAGTATGGTTTCAGTGAAAACAGCCTTCTGCTTATGAAATCGTATTTGTCAAACCGTTTTATGACGGTTTTTGCGGGCGGTGGTTGTTCGGAGAGGTCATTGATTGACATAGGGGTTCCCCAGGGTTCAATTTTGTGACCCTTATTGTTTCTCGTGTTTATTAATGATCTCCCCGATTACCTACCGGGTGCGATTATTGAACTCTTCGCAGATGACAATACCATCTCTGTTTCCCATGCTGATTCTGATTGCGTAGTGGCTTTGGGTGAGGAGGTAGAGTCGAGAGCCCTAGAGTGGTTTTCTGCTAACAAACTGGCCATTAATCAAGATAAAACTGTAAAACTTTTATTTACCTTAAAAAACCATACTTTTAATCAAGATAAAAATGCTCACACCAAGTTTCTGGGTCTTTTTGTGGATGTTTCTCTGTCCTGGACGATGCATGTCGATCAGCTGGCTGGGAAACTTAAAAGAAACCTTTTTGTCTTAAGAAACCTGTCTAATTCACTATCCACTCACGTATTACGTTCTACCTACTTCGCAAGTTTGGAATCGCATGTTAGATATGGTCTAATCTTATGGGGTAACTGCTCCGAAGCTGATAGAATTTTCAGTCTTCAAAGACAAGGTATCAGAATCCTAGGAGGTAAACGCTATCGTGAATGTGTCAAAAGTACATACAAAGATTTAAAAATTTTAACCCTTCCAAGTCTGTTCATTCTAGAATGTCTCTTATATGCGCACTATGCTTTCCTTGCTGGTGATGTTGTATTAAATTCTGACGTCCACGACCACGATACTCGTGGTAAAATGGATGTTCATACCCAATTTCACCGGCTGAGCAAGTCAAAATCTGGTCATAATGTACTATGTTTCAAATTCTTTAATAAATGTCCTTTTGATATCAGAAATATGAATCGGAAAAGATTTAAAATCACCATCAAAAATTTTCTAATGTTTAACGCTTTCTATTCAATTCAAGAATTTCTAGATCTCGCAATTATCTCAATGTAATTTTTATAATGTAAATTTTATATACTGTTGAATTTTAAATATGTGTTTGTTAATTGTAGTTAATTTTAGTGCTATCTATATTTCTTAAATACTCTGACCTGTGCAAAAACTATGTTATTTGGCATCAATAAACTTATTCTATTCTATTCTATTCTATTCTATTCTATTCAATAGCTACTATACAAGCATTGGCGGAAAATTATCATCTGAAATTAGCAGTAAGGATGTATCTCCCAGTAAATCTACTTCATACCAAACTCAATTTTTTTAACCCACGTAACTGGAACAGAAATAGTTGATACAATTATGGAATTGAGAAATAATAAAATGCCTGGACTTGATAAAAGCTGAAACACTTGAGCATATGAAACATGAAATTGCCCCTATTCTATCTATAATAATAAACAAAATAATAGACCAAGGACACCTACTCAAAGTAGCAATAGTAAGACCAATATTCAAAGTGGAGATAAACAAAAAATATGTAATTATAGACCGATCTCCGTTATTTCCAACTTGGCTAGAATATTCGAAAAAATATTAGAAAAACAAATGGATAAATTTTTAATAAAATATAATATAATTTCAACCAACCAATATGGTCTTCAGTCAGGTAGATCCACACAAGATGCCATAGCCAAATTGACATCAAATATTTACTGTGCCCTGGACTCACATAAACAATTCTTATGTCTTTTTTTTTATATAACTAAGCATTTGACTGTGAATGTCATAAAACATTATAAGCTAAATTACACAAACTAGGTTTTAGAGGTGTAGCGTATGATCTTTTGGAATGTTATTTATTAAATAGAACCCAAAGAATTCAAGTTGGCTCTGAAGTTAGTGATGTTTCGATGGTAAAATATGGTGTCCCACAGGGAACAGTGATTGGCCCAGTCCTATTTCGTATATATATGAATGATTTACTAAAACTAAATATTCTGGGAATGTTGATCAGTTTTGCTGATGACACAGCCATATTCTATACACATGAATCATGGTCTACGCTCCGTCAAGTTGTTGAATCTGATCTGCAAAAAGTGTTTGCGTGGTTTGATCAAAATAAATTGACAGTCAAAGTAGATAAAACCAAATTTCTTCCCTTTTCGTCTTACTCAAATAAATTACCGACTTTTAACAAACCGAAAATCAAATATAATTCAAAATGTATAGAAGTATGTTGAGGATTCATGTTCATTAAGCGACCACCTTCTCTTTATGGTTTATTAAAAATTCACAAAGACGATACTCCCATAAGACCCGTCTGTTCATATATCAATGCACCCTGTCAAAAAATAGCGAAAAAGTTAGTCAACATAATATCAACATATACAAACTTTAAACCTAAATACAGTATAAAAAACTCTTTCCAGTTAATAGAAAAAATGAAAGATGTAGAACTAAAGACAAATATCAAACTTGTATCTTTTGATGTCAAGAACCTTTTTCCAAGTATTCCCACACAATTGACCATCACTCTAATTGAAGATCTTTTAATCCGCAATAATACTTTACCGGCAATAACACAGGAAATATTAAGTTTAATCTCACTTTGCATAGACCAAAATTATTTCACAATTAACGATAAATATTACAAACAGAACACCGGACTCCCCATGGGTTCGCCATTATCTCCGTTGCTAGCAGAAATATTTATGAATTACTTGGAAACTAAGATTTAAAATTCCAATTTTCAGCACATGTTTGTATATTGGTATCGCTATGTTGACGACGTAATCGCTTGCTATACAGGCAGTAACCGTCAAATAAATTCTTTTCTCACCTATATCAACAACTTACACCCAAATATAGAATTCACATTAGAGATGGAAAACAACAAGTCCTTAAACTTTTTAGATCTGACAATTTCACACACAAATAATTACTTTTCTTTCGCTATTTATCACAAGCCCACCCACACAGATACCACAATACACAACACTTCTTTACATCCACAATCACATAAGCTAGCAGCATATAATTGTATGATACATAGATTAATTAATGTCCCATTAAGTGAAGATAATTTCCATTTAGAATTAAACAGAATCGTAGATATTGCCAAAAATAACGGTTATAATGTCAAGATTATTAATAAAATACTCCAAAATAAACTCAATAAAAAAGCCTTAAGCATAATTTATCCGCAAATTAATAATAATACAAAATCAAATTTCACATGTCTAACATATTTAGGTAAACATTCACTAAAAATATCTCAATTCCTTAAAAAACAGAATAAAAACGTCGCCTTCAAAACAACAAATAACCTATGCTCGTATATTAATAACTCGAAATCTAAAAAAGATAACTTAAAGAAATCTGGAGTTTACAGACTGAGATGTGATGACTGTAGTGCTTTGTACATAGGACAAACTGGACGCAGTTTCAGCGTAAGGTTCAATGAACATTTGAGAAGTTACAGGCTCAAAAAAGAAGACTCTAATTACGCAAATCACCTGTTAGAACATAACCACAATTTCACCCTTCATCCTGATATTCTACATATTCAGGAAAAAGGACATAAACTTAATATATTAGAATCCATAGAAATTTTGAAACACGCAAAAAACAATAATAATGTAATATTAAATGATCAAATCGACACATATAATTCACCGCTTGTTAACAATTTTGTAAACACACTCCCACCATTATCCACCCCCATCCCTCAATTTGCACCACATTCTGATCCCTGATATTTAAGGACATACTTTTAGATTTAGCTTTAGTTGATAACTCCTCGCTTTGATAATGCCACAGTGTGGTGAAACAATTTGTCAGCATTTTTAAATTAAATGTTAAAAGTTTTGTGTAAAATCTGAGTTTTATTCTCCAACTTCTGAAGTATTATGAATTTACACTACGTAAACGCCGAAACCATAGATATAGAAAATATCTGTTTAAAAAGAAAATAATTCACATTAAAAAGAATAAAAAACAATAAAAATAACAAGTAGTTCCCAAATACCAAATTATACATATAACATGACATGAATGCCAGTCAACTGACGAATGTTAATAAAATTCGTCAACAGTAAATTTCTCATCCAAATACTCAGCGTGTAGTAGGCTTTCCGTTTCAGGAATCGACTCAACTTGGTTTTCAACTGTGTGGTCTCCAGGTTTTTCATTTTCGTTGGTAATTTGTTATATATCTTAAAGATCATGATATTGACAGTGTTTTGTAAATATGAGTAATCGAATTTTTCTGTAATCATGCAATCTCTATTCCTAGTCGGATGAGTACGGATCTCTTTATTCTTGGTGAATAATGGTTAATTGGATTTCACAAATATTATCGCTTCGTAAATATAGAGACTATATAATGTGAGAACATTATATTCCAAAAAAAGTCTTTTCCACAGCTTTCAATTTTATTCAGCATGATCATACTTCTCAGGCATCTCTTTTCTAACTAAAAGTTTCTATCGGCATCTGTAGAGTTGCCTCAGAATATAACATGATGAGCTACTATAGCGGTCTCAGTGCTGCTGAAATTTTGAATTGTTCTCAGCGCAAAACAATATGACGCCATATTTTTTGCGACATGGTCTATGCGATGTGACCATTCCAAACGAGAGTCAACATAAATTCCAAGGAAACATATACTTTGTGACGTTACGATTATATTTGTGCCGTTAATAAGTGAAATGGTTTGACTATTTGCATGATAATTAAGTTCAATTGTATTTGTTTTTTCTAGATCCAACTTCAGGTTATTATAGGTGAACCATCCGTTCAGCGTATCTAGCGTTTAGAAAAATTCCATTTCTAGTTTTAACATGGTCGGTTCAGACAATACCGCTGCAATATCATCTGCATACTGGCTCATTGAGTCATTCACTAAATCAGGTACTTCATTTGTGTAGATTATATATAACAGAGGTCCAGGGATCGAGCCTTGCGGAACTCATCTTCCAATTGATAATGAATCGAATCATAATTCTTTGCCGTCATAATTCTGTTATATCACATATTGAGACCTATTTTTCAGGTATGACTTCAATAAATTTAGACTTACACCCTGTAGTCCATATAATTCAAGTTTTTTCATTAATAATGAGTGATCCAAACTGTCAAACGCTTTGGATAGATCTAAGAAAACGAGTGAAGTATTGCTGTATCACAGCATAAGGCTAGATATATGGCTCTCAAAGTAGATTTATTTTTCCTGAAGTCATTTCACAATCACAATGACAATAGGTGTCTTCGCTGTATTACACTCAATGTTGGCACAATCTGTCTTTTCTGACAATTTTTCGATATCCTTGTTAATATTATTCCAGATGCCGTGATGTCATGCCAATTGCTTCATTTTAGTTATCCTCAGGTGTGTGGAATGTAATTTGCTTAAAACTTCGATTTGTAATCTCTTTGGAAATACTATTCGATCATTTCTCGATAGGATTCCTTCATTCAATGAGTATTCACTCTCAATGTTTTCTAATTGAAGATCTTGTTTGATTTTTGACAGTTCTTCGTCCTTTCTAGTTTCCTTCCTGATCTGAAGTCAAAGTACTGGTCGATATCTCAAATATTGTCGTCGCACAAGCTTGGTGTGTTTCTTCATTGATGACTGTATCGGATGATAGATATTCTTGTTTCATCGGTGCTCGAGACAAATTGTCTACATTTTGATTGTCAATTCCTGGTTTGAACTGAACATCATAGTCGAAACTTGTTAAGAATGATGCATAACGAGATGATGTCATCTTTGTAATTTCACTTTTCGATGGAAAATTCTGGTTGATTATCGGTGATTGAAGTGAATCGTCTTCCATATAGGTAATTGAAAAAATGATCGAGCATGAAAACTCCTCTATCCAATTGAGTGTGACAATGAGCGGGAAGCAAATGCTATTGGTCGTTCTGTGTCTTCAAAGTTGTGTGAGAATACGGCTGCTATTCCATTTGGAATAGTCTTTGGTTAATACGACTAGCTTTTCTGGGTAGAATGGTAATACTACTCGATCATTGGTGATTTCGTTTTTCAGCTTAATGGAAGTGGATTCGCATTTTTCTGACCAGAAGAATTTTCGATCGTTTTTGAGTGATTTCTTCAATGGATATGTGATACTTGAGGAGTCCGGAATGAATCGAGAATAACACGTTATGATGCCGAAACATGCAATGCTTTTCTTCACGTCCCGTAGAATTTGATCACATATACGGTCGAACTCTGCTGGTTTTCAATAACGACTGATGACGATCCCCGATCACTGAATGATTTTGTAATTATTCCTCCTGCTCCAAGAGTATCCAATTCTGTTTCTACTTCTTCGCCTAACGCATATGGAACGTTGCGTTCTGCGGTGTAACACGGCTTGGATCCTTCACGCAATTTGAGCTTAATGACGAAATTTGGTTCGCACCCCACTTTTTGAACAGAAATCTCTGGATACATTCTTTCAAGGTCGTCTGTATCGCTTATTGGTCGGATTCGATTCGCACTGATACGATTGTTTTGGTCTATTTTTATCTAATTCAATTCTTAGATGCCTAATACATGCTCTTCCAAGAAAAAGATCATGAAGTTGAGGTACTATGTACATTTGTTCGACTGAATTCCGGTCTTTATATTGAACACTGACCTCTATTTTCCCAATAGGAAGGATCATTCTAGAAGTATTTGACCGAAAAGCTACGTTTGTTGGTAGCGAGGGTCGTTCGATGTCGAGGGCATTGAGTTGATCTTCAGAAATCAAGGTTTCAGCTCCCGTGTGGTATTTCAAAATTCTGATAGTGGTTTTCGATTTTTACCAACGCTTAATATTTTTTCGCGCTCGATGCGGCTTTGTTCGTTGATTGATTATAAAAGACATCACATATTTCATTCACGCCAACATATTCATGAATATTTACATGATTCATTCAAGTTGGGGATTTCGTATTGAGACGAGTCTTGATGGATATCTCAGCGATGTACCCAGTTCTATTGCAAACCGTACATTTCAAACTGTTGACATTCGTACGACAATCTCTTGCCATGTGATTGTCTCGTCCACAGCGAGAACATACATTATTATCGATACCAAGTTTCTCGTAGTCGATACGTCTTCTTGATTCCGACCTGGACTGATACTGTTGCTTCTTACTGCCTTGGAGAGTCTTGTGGTCACTTCTAATTCCTGAGTTCTGGCTCCGGTCTGGTTGCTACCCCGGAAGTTTCCTGTGCCAACTTTGTTTACTGCGTTGATGGTCGTATAAGCTTTTGATGGAAGTTTTGTTAGTTCGCAACTGTCAATTTTTGAAACTTCAAGAGAAATTGCTATTGTCACAATTCCGTTGAATTCGAAGAGTTCAGATTGAGGAATTTTCCTTCAATGCAGCTATCTTTATTACCACGAATGAATTGTGTAGGCAGGAATGAGTCAGCTCCTGAAACTTCTCTTCCACATTCACACTCTATTTTGAATGTATTCTTGTGAGTTGCGTCGTAGTACTACTGTGTATTATGTTATAGTTTCAGTCTCTTTTTCATATGTTGATAAGAAGTAGTGTTGACACTCTCCCGAAAAGCTTTCCCAGTTGATTGATGAGCTCATTGTACTCAAGTTCTGCTGGATGATTTTGGAGCTGCCAATGATTCCAAGATGTTATAATCTGATGCCATGATTCTTCTTATCTTCATCAAGCTCATTCATTTTGATACAACTGCTTATAGTATTCGAAGTTCTCCTTGGTAAGATCGAAATTCTCGAGAGGCGGTACATGTGTTATGTTGATCACTGGTAGTTTCCTTTCTTCTGCTTCTCTTCCTCCTCGTAATAACGCTTCGATCAGATCCTGTTGGTTCTGGTTCATTGCGGTGGTAATCGCTTGAAGTGGTTCGGGTTCCATCTTAGTTGTTAATCTCCTTCCGTTGTTTGATATGCCTGTATTGAAAGCTATTCTTCAGAATGTTCTACCTCATCGACAAATTGTTATAGTAGTAAATCATAACATAACAGGTTTTTATTACAAAATCACAACTGAATAGGTAAAATGACAATCCAATCCTATTTTGATAATCAAGCAGTATTGATTGACAACTGTATTTTCATATTCAAAACAAAACAATCCAAGATATAACAGCGCTCAATTTTGAGAGCTTCTAATCGAGGACGGAACAGATACCAAGATTTCTGGAGCAACATTCCAATTACTTTCTGCTGGTAAACTTCTCATTCTTGGTACAAGCATAACAATACAGAGAAAGAGACAGACAGGCAGACAGACAGACAGACATGGCTTACTTCCTTTCATTTTTTTGGCCAAGATGTACCAATTAAAAGAAGGACCGTATCGTCCGTATAAACATACTTGTTTACCTTTTATATTCTGTTCTATGATATCATTAATATTCATCATAAATAGTGTTGATTGAAGGATTATACCCTGGGGTTATCCTTTTTGTACCAGAAGTTCGTGGCTTAAACATTGTCATCTATTTTGAATAATGGATGTCTATAAGATAGATAATTTTTGAACGTATTTGGTGAGTTTCCTTGCTTGAGATAATGTTTATCAATTACTATGCGAGAATGTATCGGATACCTTAGCCAGGTGAAAGGACACTTGAACATTTATCCAAATTAAAATTTCCAGAGATCGTATTCGCGACTTCAAAAGTAGCAGAATCTGTACTCGCTCCTGGGCGAAAATCAAATGTCTCTAAGAAATTATTTAACCTATAGAAATTAGCGATGTCGGTCTATAGTTAGATTTACCTGTTTTACTTCAATTTTTTTATTTTGGAACTACAACATAGTTTTTATATTATAATGATCAGGAATTATGGAGGTTTCAAATGAATGATGTTGTGATTTTCTTTAATAATAATTGATACTTTTCTAGTACATCAGTGATTGAACAAATGTGTTAATATGATAACATACATCCATAAATTACGGAGTGTTCTTACTTACTTTTCTTTATACCGTGGTGTAACAAAAATAAGCTGTCCTGTGTTAGTCTTTACTCTACACAAGACAAAATAAAATAGATTTGTAACCTGCTTATATGAAAGAATAACTTTGTTTTATATCACTTTCATTAATAATACCGTGAAAACGTAACTATAGTTTCAACACCGAAGTGCCATCATCAAATAATTAGAAAATTATTTAGACATCAATGAAACAGTTCGAATATGAATAGAGGAGAGTAAAGTAGGGTTGAGATTGAGGGATAAACGGAAATTCCAAAAACAGGTAGATCCTAGGAAAGTACAGTATTACATAGTAAACATAGTAACAATTTGTGAATTAGTGTGATTATGATTTAATATTCTAGGAATTATTTAAATAGCGGTTTGAAAGACAGTACGGTATTACAGTAAACACAGTAACAATTTGTGAATTAGTGTGATTATAATTTGATATTCCAAGAATTATTTTAAGAGCGGTTTGAAAGACACATGAAAAGATCACTTTGATATAGGTCTAACTGATCATTGTGGATATTTTTATTAGAGTTTTTGACACCTTTATAAATCTCTATTGATTCTAATGTATTCAATTTTGAACCTCTGGTTTGGTTATGTAAAATGCTTAGGCTATCTTAATTAAGGAAATTATGACCAGTTTGTAAAGAATGATTAGCAAAGGTTGTGAGTCAGTTTTGTTGAGTCTAAACGAGCGAAAATGTTCTTCGTATCTCAATTTGAAATTACGACAAGCTCTACCTATATAAAAGTCATCAACTCATCACAGTCTGGGTAAATCATCTTATAAACTCCATGTTTTCTATAATTATTTGTTTTGTCTTTGGCGTTGTATACAAGATGGCAAAGCTTATTTTGAGGTTTGAAACTGATTTTAAAATTATGGCGTGATGAAATGTTAGCAATATGTTCGCTTACTGTACCCAAAATATGTCAAAGAGATGAATTTAGTGGTTACATCTATGTGTTTTATACGCTGATAGATTTTATAGAAAGTTAATTGTTGTTGTTTGCGATTTATTACTTTAATTATTTGATCTCCCGGAAAACCATCATTGATGGCTATTCGTTTTATCGTGTTCACCTAAATAGTGAGGTGTCCTTCTGACAATGGTATCGAAAATGCTCCATGGATCATTGAGTGCTATGCTGCTAACTTATGGCTACGAGGGCTGAACGATGAGTTCGGAATAGTGATGTCTGTACATGTGGGTTTCCTGTAGATATTGAAGGTTATTTTATTATGGTCACGTATTAGTGCTAAATCCAAAAAGTTTATTCAAATCCTTTGTACATGAAAATCACTTTTAGACGACACCTTCACATATGAAAAATGGGAAAGGATTAATATTTTGCCATGAAAACATTAGTTAGAAATTGAAAATCAACACTTTACGACCCAAAATTCATGCGTTTATCCAAAGTACACAAACTGAACATACCACTTAGACCAGAATCATTTCATGTATACAAAGTCCATTTTACAATTTATCTAAATATTTAGCCGATATCTTATAACCAGTTCTAAGAAACACTCGACTCCTGGGGTGGTAAAAAATACAGCAATACCATCACTTTATGTAATCAAGTTCGTTAGAAGTGGGATCGATATAAAACAATACACCAATTGATATTGCTGAACAAATTATTGTAAAAGAATGGAAAAAAATTGAAATTGCCTAGCCATTACCAATCATAAACGCATCGACATACTTTCAGTATCAAAATGAATTTTATTCTGAAGTATTTGGATGAGGACAACCCATATTGTTAGTGATAGTTCAATAAGTGATGACAGATCTAGAAAGAAATATTATCAAAATTTCAATTTTGAATTATCTTTCTCGAAAAGGTATGTTGATGATTGCCTCACAGCTATACGATTAGCACACTCCAAGAATTTACTCAACGCGTTCGGTAACTATCATTCGATTTTACAATTTATCATAGAAACTGAAAACAATGAATAAATGAACTTCCTTGACCTTACTCTAATAAGCTGATAAGTAACAACAACAAAATTTCCACATCATGATATATAAGACCGACCTAGTCAGGCACATATTCAAATTATGAAGTAATAGACAATGGATTTCAAATGATCCGAAAGTACTCGAAAATTTATCATTCAAAGTAAAGGATTCACAATATAAGATTAAGGAGGAGCATCAATCTGATAAAACATTAGGCATACATTGGAATGCTTCACAAGATTTTTCAAATATTAAACAACTATTAACACAAATGATGTTCGAACTAAACGTTCCATACTTTCTAGTATTGCAGAAATTTTCGACCCCTTGGGACTTATTGTTCCAGTGATTTTAACTTCAAAATTGATATTACAAAATTTATGGCAGACTAAGTCTGATTGAGACGAGCCAATCACAGAAAACCTTCATACAAAATGGTTGAAATTTTTCAATAATCTCAGTTCATTAGAGCCGCACCAAGTACAAAGACAAATAATATTGAAGGACAGTTCATACGTTGAGTTACATTGCTTTAGCTTATGCAAGATCAATAAATGGTTCCGGAAATATATCAGTAAGGCTAATTTGCTCAAAATCACGCGTTACGCCCCTAAAAACAATCAGTGTCCCAAGACTGGAGTTGTGTGGAGCTTTATTGTCAGCTAAATTGTCGAAAAGAGTAATTTTATCGTTAAATCTGAATATAGATAAGATAATTTATTGGTACGATTCTAGCATAACGCTTGCTTGAATATCTTCTGATCCTAACCGTTTTAAAACATTCATCTCGAACAGAATTGCACAAATTCAAACAATTATTGAAAATAACGAGTGACGTTTATATACCCACCTCATATAATCCAGCTAATTATATATCGAGAGGAGTTTATCCACATGAAATTGGAAATTTATCGCCATGGTGGCACGGTCAACCTATCTTACTCAAAAACCAGAATATTGGCCATCTAATCATCGTCGTATCATCAATATTCATCCTGGAACCGACGGCGCTGTACGTGTAGTATCAGTCAAAACAAAGAATGATTTGGTGGAGCGGACAATAGTTAAAATTAGTGTACTTCCCACTGATGAAGAATGTTGAACTTCAATTACTGTATTCACAGACTTTTAGATTGTTATTCCTTTGTTTACCTAATTTCTTTGATATGTATTATTTTTTTTATTGAAAGTCAGTACTTTCAAGGTGGGGAGCATGTTGTGGCTCCGATAATTTTCATTTTTGAGTTCGATGTTACCGATTCTATGAAACATAATGATATTGAAAAAGTGGGGCGGCTCTGAAAAAGAGAAGCTTGTCTAATTTTAATAGTTTGATAAAAAAATCTAATTCAACAACGTTCGTTTTTTGTTGCATTGTGCAATAGAAACTATAAAAATATACGGTTAATGTTATATTCAATACAATACAAATTATATCGAACAATATTTGGTTTTGATTATATTCAGGAGATACAGTCCACTTTAATCAGCGACACAAAGCTTTACATACATCCCATATAAATTTTATTGAATGAATGTTGAATCGTTTCAGAGCAACATTGAAAAAATTGGTTATAATTTTCTTATTTTACCCCGCAATTTTTTTGGGTATACTTTTGCATGTAGGCAAGTTAGCTTAAATCGACTTACTTTCATCCTCAGATTTTAGGACCAATATTTTAGGGACAGCTTGTATATGTATATCTATATGATATTCTGGATTTCCGGGTTTCCCTCCATACACGTCTGGTCACTGGTGGAATCACACTGGTCTTCACGACGTTTCGATAGGATCAAATCTGCCATCTTAAGGTATCGCTTGACAATAGGTTGCTACAGCCTCTGGTTACTCAAACTGAACACCCTGTATACAGGTTATTACAATATGAATATTGACAATTATTGGTCATCCAACTCAACGTAAGTTCGATTGCATCAGTGTTATGTGGATTCTTTCAGCTATCTTACAAATTTGCGAACTTTAGATTCTAATGGAGATAAATGCCTATGAGGATACATGGAATCAACATCTGCATTGATATTCGACTGAATAAAAAATCAGATATTTAGAATAACATATTTCTACTTTAGTTTAATTTTCCGTGAATTCAGATTATCCCTTTTCAGGAAAGGAAATGTGGGAATCATCACATATATTTGTCATTGTTGCTCTCCTACTACTACTTAAGAACCATGAGCAATTAGCAATAATAATTAACAAACGATTTATCGTAATTCATAATGTAAGAACGCAATGATAGATGGAATCAATTTCTCCGCAAAAGAAAGATGGTTAGAATCAGAAATCAGTAACAAATATCATAAACTGAATGATTCACAAATTTTGCCTTATAACATACACTTAAACAAAAACAACCATGAACAAACAAGCGGAAGTGCTATGGCATTTCCCGGTCTCCTTTTTCAGCCAATATTATTGTAAGCGACTTGAAACCTCCTTAAAATCAAATTTTAATCAGTTTACTCTTGCGGATTCCTCTACACCATTCAATTCATTCTAAAATGGCACCATTTAATATTCTTGTTCATCTATTATTGAACTCCCCTTTGAGCCAGCAAAATTATAACAACGAAGTTGAGATCAATAATTCAATTTCTAAACAAAAAAGGAAATTGGAATGTGATCAACTAACCAAATTGGAGCCATTATCATCAAATATTTCAATAAAATTGAGAAGTTTATCTTGTCATCCTTCAGGAATGAAACAATTCCAAAATTTATGCTCTATGTTGACAATACACTCAGCTAATAAATGAAAGAACAAACTAAAACCGTTTAGGCAACACCTTTGATAAAGTTTCAGAAATCGACAAGTCAGGGATTTACAATATGAAGAACATTTTGCCTATATAAATGAAAATTCAGAGATAGCCGAACATATTTAGAATACAGGTCAAACCATTTCTCAAAGAACGCTCTCTTTGAAATACAGTACGGACAAATATCTATGTAATTCAAAAGGGATTAAAATTTATGAACGGAAAACCAATTTATCAAATCCTGAGTTGTTCCCAGCTGAGGGTAACCTCTTATTGCATCATCATCCCCAAAAAACATTTAAGCAGGCACATTTTGATTTATAATTTAGTTTACTCTGATGATGACTACTTGGTAGCCGAAAGGTCATCGGTACTTCAACAATATTCTTAGTGGATGGTGATGATTATTTTCCATTCATACTGCATCCATAGTGAGAACTATTTTCAAGCTCATTATGTAATTTCAGTAATTTAGCAGTTCTGAGAATGATTGAACTACATCTAAAAGAATCATTCGAATTTGAATATCTATTTGTAGTTGGAATGCTCTGAAATATCTATAAGCACGTGCATCAGATGACGCAGGACGCAGGTCTGCAAAATATCATCACAATCTCACAATCGCCTGCCATATTGACTGGTGACGTCACATTGAGATAATCGATAAGTGAGTTGCCGCAGTGAGAGGTTTCTCCAAGGAACATATTACGGATATCTACTATCATGTACTCTTTGAATAAGTATTTCCGAGATCAATACCATCATATTCTTTTGAATACTTGATTCCCTATAATATAGACTTGTTATAGCTACTCATCATACACTAAACTGTTGGCTGAAATCTTTATTCATTTCCACCCACGTTTTTCTAGAAGGTTTGTGTGTATGCCCGTTAGGGCTCAGAGAAACTCCCTACGTTCTCTGATATTCATATTAATTTGTTTGAATCGTACATTTCAATAGAATCTTCATTTCATTTATAAACAGTTTGCTACCGAAAGTATATGAACAACCTAAGAATATTCGGAATTATAGTGAAATTTTTCACCTACTGACTAGACCCATATATAAGTGTATATCATGCGGCGTGGTACTACGATACTTTGTAAAGTGTGATAATGACGATATATGATCACAAAGTAAGAGATTATGATTGGAATTCAGCTATGCTAGACCTTGTCCAAGGACTCACTCAATAATATTGTGATAAGCATATAGCTTTCAATCGAAAGCAGTGATTGAGGATATTGTACAACCACATTGAAATATTCGAGAATTACTCCAATGGTAACACTACAGTTCTTTGAAATATAGCACATTAACAATAACACCAAATTATTCACTTCATCAGTTTGTCAAATTGGCTTTGCCCATATTTTTGGTGTTGCTTTTCTTTAATCTTCCAGTGGTGGCATGCCTGTCTCACAGACCCGACGCTCGAAAATTTGTGAATATTATGTGAACGCGCCGGTACTTATCCCCAACCCTCTATGTACCTCTCGACATATTGTTGAAGAATAACACCCACAATGCTTATCAATAGTGCACGTGTTGTTGAAGCAATAAGAAGTGAACACGTTCTGTGACACCGGGTGCGACCACTGACGTTATTATTTATTTTGCTATCCGGGCTCTTGACATTCCCAAGAAATTGTAAGCTGTTTTGTTCATTAGTAACTTATCATAAACTCTGACTATTCATCAAAAGACACAAGAAATGGACGACTATGAAAAGGAGTCAGAGAAAATGCAAAAGCTTCACGAACAATTTCTAAACACAGATGACGACGAAATCGAATAGGATGCTGAGAAAAATGAACATTCAGATGAACATGATGCTGCGAAGGAGATAGAAGGGAACACCGATACTGAGCAGGGATTTAGTGAAGACGAATTGGATGAAGATGAAGAAGATGGAGAAGGAAGAGATCCACATCGTACTCCCATGATAACAGGCAAAGACAATACAACTAAGTGAGTGAAAAAAAAAGGACATCAGAACACGTAAGGAAAATATTATAATACAAGTACCCGGTGTTGAGGCAAATGCAAGAAACTTGAAGATTCCGCTCGAGATATGGCTTCAATTCAGTGATGAAGACATGTTGAACGACGTTGTTGAATGTACCAATATAAAGATTCATTCGATTTCGGACAACTTTTCACGGGAAAGAGACGCAAAGACCACAAATCAGTTAGAGATTGAAGCTTTGATAGGGCTTTTATACCTTGCTGGCGTAACCGGAGCAAATAGAGTCAACGCTGAAGATTTGTGCAAATCAGATGATACAGGTATTGAGGCTTTTCGTTTAGCCATGAACATATAGAGATTCCGTTTTCTTCTTAGGGTTTGATGATATAACAACACGTGAAAACCGGTGCCAAACTAACTAAGTTGGCTCCCATATGCACTTTTTTTGACAAATTTAACTCAAATTCCGAGAAAAACCACACTGATTCGGCTTATGTAACTATAGACGAAATACCAGAACCGTTTTGCGGAAGATGCAGCTTCAAGCAATAAATTCCATCCAAACCTAATAAGTACGGCTGAAAATGTTTGCCTTATCAGATGCCAAAGTTTTTTATACAAGTCACATGGAAGCTTATGTGGGCACACAGCCTGATGATCCTTATAATTTGGAAAGTTCAGCAACTTTTGTTTTCATATTGTATAATATTCATACTTCACCATGAGGTTACTGGCTCTTTATTCATGACAGTAGTGTGATAGCTAGCATTGTCCATAATGATGGCGGAGGGTCTTATAAATTCATTAAAACTTGAAATTCAAACCAATGCAAGAAGTTCTTCTGATTCGTTTCACCTTATAATTGACATCTCTTGGTTTTGAAGAAAATATTAGTTCGGATAAAACCTGATGTATAATCAGCATGCTATACCTTGCACTACCAATTTTCATTCTTTCCACTGATTTGAAGCGAGAATCTTGCAAGGCAAGTTTCTTCGGAATATTTTAGGTTAAAAAAAATCACTCAATAAAGGAAAATTTTGTTAAACTTACTTACACATTTCTCCAATTTCACCGATGAGTATCGCATTAAGATTTTCGATCAACCTACTCTCCAGTAAATATCTACATCCAAATTGGTTAAGAATCAGTGAAGACTTCAAAATGCACATTAGACTGTGGCTAGGTTTTCTCACATCTATCTCTCTCCTTAACATAACAGATGTTTCGGAACAGCTGTTTTGTAAAGCTGGTTAGACTTCGGATTTGCTCTCAATATCGACTAACAGCCGCCTCTGTGGTGTTTCAAAAAATTTTCACATTAAAAAACACAGCAAACTAAATAAGAGTCATCTATAGTGCAAATATTCAGTAAACTACAGAACTTTTGGTATTCTATTATTTTATGGCTTCAATAATACATCTTTTCCGATATAGTTGAACTAATACTTATCGTAACAGAAATTACTACATTGTATTCAATCACCAAAAGGGAAACTTGGATCATATCTCTTTTATTTCTCTCACTATGAGTAGCATAAGGAAGGTATTGTAATCAACTCAAAGATAATTCTCCACATTTTCAAAGAAATATTTCTCAATCGATATAGACTGTTTCTGAGGTTATGCCTGTATGTGCTTATGTGCGTAACCCAGTGTGGGAACAATTGCGCCGTTAGTCATCGAACGTATTTCAAAGTCGTGAATATTGGAACTGTATTGTTTTGGGGCAAAGTAGCTCTCATTCAAGTGATACTTAACATACAACTTCAGTTTTTCAAATGCAAATTTAGTGTTTTTCTGGTAATTGATATATCATACGCATACATTTAACCCGCAGGAGTATCCGAAATTCTTATTTCAAGATTTAAATGAAGTCACACTTAGTTACGTAATATAAGTGTTACATTGAATTAATTACTCTGTGATGGCATGCAAGTAAGGTGGACTATTGATTTTGAAAGTTGACCTGACAACAAATTCAAGCATCAGATACAGTATAGAACACAAAATTATGTCATCGATTCGGGAGAAAATTCAATAACAAAAACCATTGAGTATAATTTGACGTTTCTTCAACTCTGCATATTTATCTGTTTTTGCTGAATCATTTGCAATATGTGTTCTGTTCCTATATATGTTCAAAGTTTCAGCAAGCATCATCTGGCAGATATATATCAAGACCATAAATTTAACTCACAGAAGTGTACGAAACAGAAACATTTTGGTGATAAACGGAGGTAGCAATAGTAAATTTGGAAGAATTGATAAGAATCATGATATTCATCACTCTACTGTAATGAATAAAGTTTCAACAAGTGCCTCCAGGAAATGTGAAATGCAAGAATGGTCAAGTAATAATAATATACTTCATAAGAAGACATTCCTGATGCCACAGTTGTTGGACAGTGTAAAAATAAATACGCCACAACCAGTATACGTGAATTAACTCATTCACTCTTCGTTTTTTGGTTTCGAAATATAATTTATTCAAATAGAACTACAAAG
This sequence comes from Endomychus coccineus, assembly GCA_958510875.1. Taxonomy (NCBI): domain Eukaryota; kingdom Metazoa; phylum Arthropoda; class Insecta; order Coleoptera; family Endomychidae; genus Endomychus; species Endomychus coccineus. The sequence continues at coordinate 230,183 of CAUEHT010000009.1, read as the reverse complement.
GCTTATAATAATGTGTTATCTTTACGTTGAATAATTATATACTGAAGTCTACGATGATATTCTATAAAACAAAAGCATCTCGCTGCCTCGACAGAACGAGCCTCCAGGAGCGGACTACCAGGAATTCGAATATGATCCCTGAGTTGCATGATGACTTAATTCCTCCCCCATGAAATGAACTTCGAGGGTTGATGAGAAGGTTGGACGGTAGCTAGATCTATGTCTTCTTGCGGGTTCTTCATTTCTGGAATCTCAACACCTTTACGGAGCCACTTGAATCCAATATACAAGATTGCGATGAAAATGGAGGAGTAAATTGAAAGTGACCATATGCTTGGTGAATGAGATATTTTTCCAGAATTTAAGTCAGGCCTGTTTTCTAAAATTTGTTTCTTTATTGATTGCAACAACTCATCCAAATTGATGTTGTTAAGTTCAAATAGGATATTTCCATTGTCATTTACTTTTTCCTGAAATGTAGTGTGGATGTCGTGGAAGATGAGGGGCTGTACTGATTTTATTGATTGCCTCAGATTTTGGATTACATCTTTTTTGGTAGAGATTTGACAACTAGTTGGAATTTCGAATAAATAGGTGCCTGATGACAATTCTTGTCCATAGCATTTTAGTTTCAATGTACTTTGTTCAGGAAATACTACTATCCATTGATTAGATCACAAATTTCAAATGACTGGTTGCGTTATTTCAAGTGAGGTAGATGCATTCATACAGACAGAGGTATCTTTTAAATTTAGGACCTTAATTGCACAAGGGTTCCATTCCTTTTCTTTTTCTTGCAAATCCAGTTGTAGACAAATGGAGTTTGTTGAAGACATTTCTTGACAGGGTTCACTAATAGATGCAAAGTACAATTTGTACTTCATCAAAAAGTTGGTTTCAGGAATAATGGCCTTGAACTGACTTTCTGTTTCAATAGGAACAGCATAAAGGTGGTACATTCCGAAATTAGGAATGTGTGTTATTGGAATGTGCAGGATATGAATAATTTTAATATTACGAACGTAACTGCTGATTTTCATACAGTTTTCAAATAGTAGTGTATTATCTGAAGTGATTTCTACTGGCAGTTGACTTTTACCTAAGCTGTTTTCTCATCTTTTAATTCATCAAACATCCTCTGTTTTCATCATGCTGGGATGCATGATTTGTGATTTTGAAAATGAAATAAAGTTTTCTATATCATGTAGAATTGAATTTATAATTTCGAACATATTCAAAATTTTATTAATGGTGTCCTTTATAAAATTGGAATTTCCTCTATTTGTTGTATTTTCTATTATCAGTACTATCTGTTTCATTTTTGATTCTAATAGTTTTTCGTTCTGTTATCTATTGAACTATGTTGTTGAATTTGGCAATGAGTGAGATAGAAAGCTTCCCAATACTAGAAGCGAGTTTAGCTTGATGGTCTTGTAATTCTTGAATCAGATCATCGTATCTTTCACCGTCGTTGGAATCCAAATTACCAGTGATTGCTTCAAATATTGAACCAATGCCATTTATAAGACCTCTTCCGACTCTATAAGAATGTGGTAAAATTTCGATCAATGCTCCCTCTACTCTCTCTTCAATAAGGCTTAGCAGTTCTAGGTATGTAATTTCGACTGTTATTTGAATAATTTATATCCTGATTGACATATTTTGTAAGTGTTTGTTGGTATCACGTTGATCAATCCGAATAGGAGAATAAAACTCTTTTTCACTTCTAAGAGATATTTTTTACAATCTGTATTTGATAAATTTCAAATTTCTTCTTCTTTTTTTTTCGTTTCTTAGCAACCATGTCCACTATTATCATAGACCGCTACACTACTTCCCCACCAGTATCGGAGGAGAGTTACGATACATATAATACAGATCATCATTCATACTAACAAATAAAATCAAAGAAACGTATTCTAACTGATATGAGATATAAGATATCAATTCACTATTATCAAGCACTTTAAATTATAACATTGAATAAACACTAAAAATTAAACATCGCTCGCAACAATGTGTCGAGATGGAAACCGGATCGTTCTTTCACATCATGATGTCCTTGTTACTTCGTGTTTAACCTCTTCATTATCTATAGTCGCTGCTGAGTCGTTATCAATATTTTGATTAGAAGTTGAGTCTTGCTTCTGTTCTTGCCGTCTTGAAATATTATAATCTGGAAGTGAATAAGCAGGTTTTATCCTATCGACTGAAACATTCGAAATTCTGCCTTTAATGTCTATTGTGAAATATTCATCCGATCTCTTAATCACCCGGAAAGGTCCTTCGTAACGTGACTCCACAGACTTCTTAACACGATCAAGTCGTAAAAACACATGCGAACAAGAACTGAGATCCTTATGTACAAAAACAGATCTGAAATTATCCGTGCGAGTTGCATGAGGTCGGAGTTCACCCATAATTTTCCCCAAGTTCTCAGGTGAAATTCTCTTAATGTAACGGAAATTTAGGTGCATCAAAGAATTCATCAGGTAATCTGATAGTTGTGCCGTATACCATTTCAGCAATTGAATATTGTGAATCGTCTCTGAAAGCTGTACGTAATCTCAGCAGTACAGAAGCAAGGGCATCAGTTCATGTTATTTTATTGTGAGCTCGAAGTGCTGATTTCAGAGTCCTGTGTAGTCTCTCGATTTTTCCATTCGATTGTGGATGATACGGAGTTGTGTGCTGAACTTCCACTCCACACATTGCAGCTAGAGATTTGAATAGTTCACTTTCGAACTGTCGACCCTGGTCTGTTATTATTGTATGAGTTGCTTCAAATCTGGTATCCAATGGTTATAAAATGACTTTGCAACTGTATCGGCAGTTATTCTCATCATAGGAATAACTTCCATCCAATTGGTATACCTATCAATACACGTGAGGCAGTAAATGTCATCCTGCGAGGGTGCTAAAGGTTCGATAATATCCACATGTACCACACTGAATCTTCCATCTGGTGCTTTGAAATTCTGCAACCGCGATTTTGTGTGTCTGGACACATTATTGCGCTGGCAGCTAAGGCAATATTGAGCCCATTTACGTACATCATTTCTGAGTCTAGGCCAAATGAATTTACAAGAAACTTGTCTCACAGTAGATTTCACTCCAAAATGAGCAAAATCATAAATCTGTTGAAACACTCGGGAACGACATTTGCGAGGTATATCTGAACGACAGATTTGAGTGGATACATCACACCAAAGTGACTTTCCCGACAAGAATTGTATCTTCTTAAGTTCAAAATTCGTTCCATTAGATACAGTTGGTAATTCATTATCAAATTCCTGCTCCCGAGCAATCTCTTCATAATCGAGAACCAAAATTTTTTCAAGTCTTGAAAGAGTGTCAGCTATGACATTATCTTTGCCTTTGATATGCCTAATATCGGTAGTGAATTGACATATGTATTGAAGATGTCTTAATTGACGAGGAGATGCCTTGATATTTTTATGTACGCAAATGCTATTGGCTCATGATCGGTGAGAATAGTAAAAGTTCTTGTTTCGTGAAAGTGTTTGAACTGCTTTACAGACATGTAAATTCTCAAAAGTTCTTTATCATAAGCACTGTAATTTTTTTGTGCATTGTCAAGTTTTCTTGAATAGAAGGCAATTGGTTTCCAACCAGACTCTTCATGTGTACCGACCTTTTCTATTTATAGAAAGACTCAAGTTCGTTTAGTATATGTATAATATACTTAATTAGTAATATACGAACTATTGACTGTAACGGATGTAACAGACTCTATGCATTCGTAATTTTCAATGATAAAATACAGTGGAGTACATACTGGGTGTTATTTCACATCTTCCTATCCTGTAATAGTGATAGGTTATGGGCCCAGATTACGAACTGTGTAAATAAATATGTATATAAATAAGTGCAGATTAGTAATTAGTGACATTTTGTGAACCTTATAAATGATTAAAACTAGTGTTAAGTGAGTGCTCAACTACAATGGATGGAAATAAAATTAAAAGGAATATTAAGACCTTCAATGACGAACATTACAGCATTTGGGAATTCCGCTTGCGTGCTCTAATCCACGGTCGTACATACAGGTCTGGGGACTCGTATGTTTGACATGGGTCTCTTACGCGTTACCAAACTCGTAGTCCCTTGCTCAGCCACTAGCTGGCGCTTGGATCTCGAAGTGATAAAACGATTTATTTCCGGAATCGCAAGCAGTGTTACTAAGTATTCTGATTTGAGAGAGGAATAGAACTGTTACTCTTGTCAAAATGTATTACTCACCTTGAAAATAACTTCCCCTTTTTCGTTATACATGCTCGCACACATAAAAGACTTCGTTAAGACGATTTCTATCCGGAATCGCAAGCATCCACTTTTTTCGCATTTCCGCATCTTTCGGCTTTAAAAACAGAAGTTTTCTGCTTTACACTTTTGTACTACGTTTTGAATTTCGGCACAATGCACAGTTTCGTAGTTTGTTTCTAAAAACGCAGGTATTCCTCGTGTTTAGAACTTAGGAATGACTGTTGTCAGAGAATACTCTACGTGACGTCTTTTGGTACTACGCGACAGTCGACGCTTAGCGGTCCCACTTCTCACATAGGAAACAGCCCCGAGTTTCCAGACCTGTATGTACGACCGTGCTCTAATCGAAGAAGAAGGTGCACTACAAGTTCATGATGAAGATCCACCGAAAGAACTAGCTGATGATGGGCGAAAATGGGAGAGTACCCCAAAAGGTTATGTAATCGAGCATTTAAGCGATGCAATGATCGGCATTGTTACAAATAATGATTCTACCAAGGAAATAATACAAAATTAGACACGATTTATGAAAGGAAAAGCCTGGCTACACAATTAGATGTATAGAAAAGATTATTGACCTTCAAACTGCAATCAGATGTATCATTAATCAATCATTTTATCAAATTCGATGAGATGATGATAGAACTAAATGCATCTGGAGTTGGAAAAATTGAAATGGGTGAAGTCGCACATTTGCTTTTAACATTACCATTCATCCATGACAGTGATGTTACGGCAATCCAAACCTCAACGCAAGATAATTTGACTCTTGCCTTCGTGAAAACACGATTGTTAGATCACGAAATTAAGTTGCGGAATCAAGCTTCTGACACAAGTACAAAAGCCTTATTCAGTGGAACAGAAAATTCAAAAATTAGTTACCAAAATCAAATTTGGACAAATTCTAAAAACGTCCAAGGGAGGAAATACAATACATCGAAACATTTCATGAATAAATTCCAGAATAACAAGCAAGGAAATAACAATAAAAATGTCACTATTGCGGCCGCTTGAATCAAATAAAGCGTGATTGTTACTATTACAAACGTCGAATGATTCAAGGCAATCAAAACAATAGAACGTTACAAACAGCTCAAACGAGTGAAACACACGAACCAGATAAACGAAGTTTTGCTTTTATGGTAGGCAGTAAATTTAAAAACCGAGAATATTTTTGTGGAAATGAAGTTACATTTATCTTGGATTCTGGAGCAACAGACCATATAGTAAATCGACTGAATATCTTCAGTGAATATGATAAACTGCAGTGTCCAATCAATCTCTCTGTGGCGAAAAATGATACGAAATTGAAAGCAACGGCCAAACAATTGAAGTCACCAGTAACATGGGAGTCACTGGCGTCTTAGAGAATGTCCTGTATGCTGCCGATATCCCATATAATTTTTTGTCTGTGCAACATATGCAAGAGAAGGACCTAACAATAATTTTCCATGTTAATGGTACATTATCTATTATGAAGGGAGGTGAGGTCATAATAAAAGGTGAGTCATTAAATAATTTAACCAGAATAACTTTGAAGGTTAATTCACTAGGTGGTAGGAATACACCGAACAAACTGGTCAATGCTGCTAAAAACGATAACCAGAAAACTGAAAGTAATAATTATGAAATGTGGCATGAACGGTTAGGTCATTTCAGTGAAGCCAAATTATTACAAATTAAATTTAAAGCTTTAGCGTCTGATAGTTCCTGTTTGGAACAAATTGATCCATCAAGTGATCTATGTTTAAAAGGAAAACAAACAAGGCAACCCTTTTTGAAAACAAAATATAAATCACGTATTCAAAGACCTTCATTGATTGTCCATACTGATGTTTGGGGTCAAATTACACCACAAACGATCGACAGTAAAAATTATTTTGTTACATTTATTGATGAGTACACTCATTATACTGTTACATATTTATTAACCTAAGAATCTGAAGCCTTTGCCGTTTTTCAAGATTGTGTTGCAAAAAGTGGAGCACACTACAATATGAAATTAGTCAATTTGTATTGTGATAATGAGGGCAAATATCTCTCAAATGAAATGAAGGAGCTCTGTGTTAAAAGGGGTATCACATATCTGAACCACACTCCAGAGCAAAATGGAGTTGCGGAACGAATGAATAGGTCAATAACAGAAAAAGCTAGTTCAATGATTAGCGAAGCCCAATTAGACAAACGTTTTTGGGGTGAAGCAATTTTGACGGCTACATATTTGTTAAATTCATCCCCTACAAAAGCAATAACAAAGAATAAAACTCCATTTCATTTGTGGCCAAATAAGAAGCCCAGATTAGGTTATATAAAGGTATTTGGATCGACAGCATATGTACACAATAAAACCAGAAGAACAAAATTTGATGAGAAATGTTTTAAAGGTACACTGGTTGAGTACGAACAAAACGGTCACAAAATTTTTGACACAGAAACATGTAGATTTATAAAAGCACGTGATGTGATTTTTGATGAAATAAATTTTTTAACATTAAGACCAGTTTTGAAACTTGACAAAGATTTTGTAACTGAAATACCTGAGGTAATGAAATCCGCAGATCCTGAAAAGGATATTTCAGAAACGGATAATATATTTTTTTTAATCTGTTGTTGGAACAGATAGAGAACAGAATTCGCCATCCTCTAAAGTAGTAAACGAAAACGATAATTTGATTGAAACTACTGAGGTAAGGCGAAGTGAGAGAATTCGATGCCAACCCATTATCCCATATAAAGATGAAATAGGAATCTCTGAAAATTATCTTCTGTGTGCACACCACTTATATACAAAATTCCCTCTAGTTATGATGAAATGAAAACAAGACATGACAAAGTCAAGTGACTGCTTGTATTTCTTGAACAAAGGTTCTATAAGTGAAAACCTTTATGTAATATTGTATGTGGATGATCTTTTGATTGCAACAGGAAACGTCAAAACATTGAAAAGTTTCAAGCACTATCCAATGCAAAACTTTTCTATGATCGACTTATTTGAAATAAAACTTTTTCTAGATGTAAATGTAGAAATAAATGAAAATTAGTAGATTAAGTAGGCTACTCTCCCGCCAGGATATCCGGTCTAGCATCCGGTCTGTGCTGGCGATTGGCATCCGGTGTTTGTAATTAGTGTTATCGGGTAGATAGTGTTATCAGTGATTGCGAGTTTGGTTGTTTGAATGTATATATAGGGTGTTTGTAAGGATTGTGTTGTGTTGTATATACAGGTTGTTCCTAAGAGAGGTCTTAGACACGTGGTTTTGAACGAAGTGTCATGGCGGCTATCACGTGATCCTCCAACGAGGTGGTCAACGAGGTGTCATGGCGGTCAACGAGGTGTCACGTGAGACTTCAACGAATGACACCTCGTCTGGCGTCTGTCACGTGGTGTCGTGTCATGGCGGCTATCAACGAGGTGTCATGGCGTCTGTCACGAGGTGTCATGCCATCTGTTATGAGGTGTCATGGCGGTCAACGAGGTGTCATGGCGTCTTTCACGTGTTCCATAGACGAGGTGGCTATCATGTGGTTGTCATGCAGGTCTGCAACAAGGTGTCATGACGCTTGTCACGTGTTACATCGACGAGGTGTCTGTCACGTGGGTCTTCAACGTGGTGTCATGGCGTCTGTCACGAGGTATCTTGGCGTATGTCACGTGTGAATCAATCATAAGGTCTACGAAGTACGATCAGTTCGATCGATCCCTTATCTCTCACACACACAAGAGTACCATTTAGTTTTGATTGTATATTTTAGGTTGAAAAAGTCAATAGCTTGACATGCGCAGAGTATGAGGGAGTGTGCTGTTGTGTGTGACTGCTTCAACTAAATCTAACTCGAATAAGTTCGTGATAATGTCTCCGCAATTACACAACAGTTTTATTCATAGTGTGCTCACCAACTTGTACGATGAAAAAAAATACGTAACGAGCGTATGTCCTCCAAATTTGATGAAAATATTAGAACAATTACAATTACAATCCAAACATTGCATAATCGCTGGGAATTCATAACTTTCTTTGTGGGGGCCTCGACCGATTGGGCGTATGCTGATATATTCTATTTCGGAGGAGATTTCGATCCCCCTCCAGAAGATTGGAGGATAATCGATATGAATATAGAAGGTCAGTTTAAATATAAACATGGAAGAATGAGAAATATCATATTGCATCAAATTTCGAGTATCGTTCCGAAACCAGGATCATATATACTTGATTGTTTTAGAGTGCTACATGATATCGATGTTGATTTTTATCGAATCGCACTCCTGCCAATTCGATGTGAGATAATGGACATGCGCAGTATCCGAAGAGATTCTCCCAATCCTTAAAGATTTTTCAAATGTTTTCTGAGATTGGAGGTGAGGTCGATGACGGCAACTATAGAATAAGTCCACCATCATTACAAATTTTGTGCTTGGGCACCATCTTTCGAATTTTCGATAACATCAAAGAAATATGTCAATGATCTACGTATGTGCAACTAGATATTTCGATAGTTTATCATTCTTGTTTGAAATGTCGTCTATAGCGGTTGATAATCAAAGTTTATGAAATCAAGGAACTCTCTTTGTTGGACTGTGAGAAAAAGTTGGAGAAATATTTTCTATTCAAACCACCAAAATCGATGGATCAACTATCCGAGAGGTAAATGAAGAAAATATAAATATGATGGGATTCCATGGAACTCGGGCTATCAGGAATATGATGAATTGTATGAAATTTTGAAGGAAAATATCGATCCGGATGTTACTTTTCATGTATGAGACTCTTGACAATTTCGGTTACGGGTTAGTATTCCATCAAGCAATCGTGAATGATGATGCAATATACCTTTGTATTGACTGAAAATCCTTTATCTGCTTCAATCTCCAATCGTATTTCGACCGTTGATGATTTTACCGCTTCCTCTTGTCTAGAACAATCGATGATGTAAAGCGCGCGTTTTCTAAATTTATCATAAACCAATATGGGATGTTTTGTTGTGGAATTTGTCTTGCTAGGATCGAAATCGGTATAGTTGTGGTGGGTTAGAACGAAATTTCCCTTGGCAAAGTCCAAGTTCATCCGTTCGTTAGGCCAATATTCTCCGTTCAGCAATAAGCGGATGCTTGAAAAGCTTATCGCTAATAGAATAGGAGAATCGCTCTTGATGGATCGTCATAGCTTCTCTCTGATATGATCGTTGGGATAAATATATTCCACCTTCAATTCTATACTATCAATCAGAAATTTGGCTGTGGTAGCTGCATTCTCAATTATAACGCAATCGTTATCGTTTCGAGCACGTACTAATCGAATCGTTTGTCATTCGAACGTGATTCGGGTGTAATCGTTGAAAATGTTGGAAATATGCTCGAATGGGATGAGTAAACTGAACGACTTTGTTGCGTTCAATATAACACTTTCTTCTGGATAAGTCCAGCTGGCTATAGACATATGCATCGAATCTGTGGGAGAATGACATGTGAATCCTCGCACAGCACTAACTATTCCAGGGTCACGTATAGTTCCGATGTCTCTATCGCTCTGCTGTGGGAACACAGTCGAAAAGACAGGGCCATAATTAGGTACCAATATCACATTCCCCACTCCATTTACTTCGATTTCTCCTTTGATCGCCAACAGAGTATCTTTCATAGCAAAGAAAGCGTCTACTTGATTCATTCCAAACTCTATGATGTCGCTGTTACTGAACGGATGGTGTAATCGATCTGTACTCGGCTTTTCGAATCGATTGATCAAATTTCGGTTCCTGGTATATATCGAAAATAGGTGAGATGATCGCTGTATGATGAACATCTCTGGCATCGATACTGTTATGTGCATACTTCACTTTGAATAATGACATTCTTGTTTAAGACGAAACCCCAATGATTTCAAAATTACGATGTTGGCTCTGTTGAGTAGGTCACGCAAATCAGGTGTTTTGTTGAAGAATGATGATGGTGTGGTGGGGGAACTGCTTTTATTGTTGTTGTTGTCCACAAACAACTCAATATTTTCTATACTTCTTGTGAATGTAAATGTAGAATACTTCCTTCACCACGAAAGTTTATAGGCTTGAAATGCTGATCTAAAGCTAGTACGGTTATGTTGGTAATCTCTCCGATATCGGATACTGGTAGATAGAGAGGATTTTCCGAACGCTTGGCAATCCTATAGCCTGGGTCGATGGTGATAGGAAAATCGTAGATCGTATGCGCAGGTCTATTTCGTTAGAAGGCTCCCACTGTTGACTTTTATTGTGTTGACAGAAAAATCAGACACGTGCACCACATCCTTCTTCAATACCCCCGCGAAAATCATAATATTTTAGCAGGTCTATCTTTCTTTTCAAACGAAATATCGTGATTTTTATGGAATAATTCACACTTTAACGTATTGTTATTCGGTTCCAGCGAGAATATATCTTCTTTAACCTTCAATTTTTTCCTGTTAAGTTCTTCGATATCCCTTACCTCATAGTTCCCAGCCGGAATGGTTATCGCTTCAAGAGTCTTAGTCTTCACTTTTGTTTTATCTCCTTCTACGTAATGGTGAAATTTTTCGTTCCCCATATTGGGTATGGAATTGTATGAATTGGATCCCAACGATACTAAATAATATTTTTTGTCTGGCCTCAGCACAATCGGATTCTCCTGTGTAAACGAGAATATATGGTTGGTGGTTGTTAACGTGAACAACTGAGACATGGACATGACACTTATAAAAATTTATTGAAACATCTCTATTTATATTTTAACATTAATAGATGGAATAAGTATGATCTCATAAAGTATGGGTCGTCTTTGCAAACCTGTTCTATCAACACCTGCTTCTCGTGATGAGTTATTTCCTCGTTCCCCATGATGTGAGAAATCTGCTCAGATAAACATTGGGAACATAGTTTGCGTGGGGGTTGTGGACCATCGCAATCTTCATCGACATGTTCCTTACACTGCATATGACGGTAAAGGTAGTCAAACATATGTTCTGGAACCTCATTCTGATTGAGGATGTATTCCATCGGTAGAAACGTTAAATTCATACGTGTAAGTTCGCTCGTAGGTTTATTCATAGCCTCGATCAAATTTCCATAAATGAAATCGATGATTCTCCTCAAACTACTCCCACTCTCATTTTTACATATGTATTGTATTAATGCAGAAAAGAAATCCATGATGATGGTGGTGATGTGTGGTTGTTACTCTTTGAATAATCGAGTGTGACTGAGAAATTTCAAGCACAACTGTCTACTAATCACTCGATTATAGTTCTGATAGGTGTCGTTATTGTAGAATATCCTAACGTTCTCACCCAAATATCGAAAGAGTTCCTTTGATGGCTTCAAATTTCCAAAAGAATCAAAATATATTCTACATCGTTATCGATTTTTCTGAACTCTACTCAATGCGTTCCATTGTTTTAAGTCAAGTCCAAATTTAGAATGATACATTCACGACGTCTAGGTTTGTGTGGTAACGTATCTCGCATAAAGACACCGCGAAAATTTGGGATTTTCAGAATTCTGGCGAAATGTATCAAATCTGGATCGTACATCTGTCTACCATCGGGTAGCTCAATCATTAGTTTTTTTGTTGCTGCTGCTCCAAAATCAATCCATATCCTCCTTCAGAGCTGCGTTTCAAGTATAAACCTCTTCTCAGCGATTCCATAGCCTTGTGGTGATGTTGATCTTCTTCGAACTTCTTTTTGGCATTTTTAGCGTTAACCACTGTATTTGAGATAGCACTTGCACCTCCTGCAACCGATCCTAAGGCTCCTAGAGCTCCTAAGATAGGTAGTTATGGTGGAATGAATCCTCCAGATTTTTGTAGTGATATAACTCTCAGTACTCTGATATGCTTTTCACCTCCAGCTCGTTCAATCACGATCCGTGCGGCTTTCAACGGGTTCATAGCGAACTTCCTCAATGAAAAAGATGGCTCCATTGACTTTGCGATCGATGCTTCCAACGATATCTTTCCGGAAACAACATCCTAGTTGTCGCCACCGTTTCTTGATACTCATTCCTAGTTTTCGCTTAATTTTCATTCCCCCACTAAACAATAAACTGGACAATCTTTCACCAGCTCGGGCGTCTTTCGATTTAACACGTTGCCAAGCAGCGTCTTCTAATATTTTATCTGCTTTATGACGTTCTTCCAGCGATTTATGTCCTGAATAAGCTAATATCGTGCTGACGACAGGCTGAATCTAACGGATTAATACCTTTATCTCCACGTGCAAGTCGATAATTTAATTTCGTTCCCGGACCGCAGAATTGATATGAAGGGATATGTACTTCGAACGGGAACTTATCTATGAGAGATTTCAAGACACCTTCTCCCTGATGAATCACATTTTTCATGAGCGCGCACGATTCAAGACGTTTCTATTTATACATCATCAAAGTATGGATAGAGGTCAAACGATGCGGGCTGTTCAACAAGATCACACTCTCCCAATCCAAAATTTGGATTTGGAGGTTAAACGTGTGAGAGTTGATGGTAAATATGGAAGACTATTACCAGACTCGTTTCGAGCCATAATTTGTGGTCCTAGTGGGTGTGGTGAAACGAACGTTATGTTATCGCTGTTATTCAATCCGAATGAGGCGTAGTTCAAAAACGTCTATGTTTACTCGAAATCGCTATACCAACCCAAGTATATGTCGTTGCAGGAGGAGCTGGAACGAGTGAAAGGAGTCGGTCATTCTCCATATGAAGGTAACGATGAAATCATAAGTCCAAACGAAGCTAATCAGACTCGATCTTCATTTTCGATGACATCTCCACAGAGGGTCAGCAGAAAATTCGTGAATATTATTCAGTTTGTAGGCATAAGAGAATAGATGCTGCATATCTATGTCAAACGTACTCGAAGATACCCAAACAGCTGATACGCGACAACTGTAACCTGATTGTGTTATTTAGGCAGGATGAAATCAATCTGAAGCATGTTTTCGATGAACACGTATCACCCGACGTCACATTTGATCAATTCAAAAAGATGTGCTGTATGTATTGGGTTGAGAATTTTGGTACTTTGGTTATTGAGTAAGATTTCGACTTGAACAAAGGAAGATATCGCGAAGGGTTCCATATGTATATAAGAATGTGAACACACACACGCGCGAGCTATTACAATCAAGATGCCCGAGGAAGCGTTATCACGAAAGCGTAAAATCGCCGAATTGAGCAAGTTCACTAGAAAGGAGTACCTCGCTCTGAAGCTGGGTAAATCTGGAGAGGACGAATCTATAGAGGAGCTATTTGAACACGTCACAACGCCATTGAAGGTGATCGCTACAAAAATCGAATCGAAACCATTACTATCATAATCACTGAGGAAAGAGATGAAACAGGAATATGGGACTGATGAGGAGGAGGAGGAGGAGGTGGATGACGGAACGTTCGATAATGCCCTGACGGCAGAACCTTCACATTATCGATATCATGCGCATATGCGTAAATATGTTCAAGAACATTGGGAGAAGAGTGATAAAATCGATAAAATATATGGACCTGTTTATGATGACAGCTCTGCGAGGTGGATTCTTGGTCGTGAGGTTATAATATTTGGCGATAATATTGAAACAGGAAGGTATAGCGCTAAGGGAACACCTGGATTGTACGAGCTCATATTTTACAATACACCCAAGAACTATACGAATACCGATAAAGATGCATACAGGGAAATTTTGAGGTTAACAAGTATTCATGGAAACACTAATGGTAATTTGGAGAGAACCAATAAGCCCAAGTATCTGAATATAGGTAAACCTATGTTTCCAACCACATCTTCAACTCCAGGCAGTGGCTTACATCTAACCTACAACGATGATCCTGTTGAGTATATTTTTTGGGACGATCCGAACGAGCTCGTGGGAAGATTGAGTGTTTTGATGGCATCTCAACAAGCTGGGAATACATTGCACGACAATGAGATTGTCGCTATAATAAATGAGCTTCGAGAAGCCGATATCATATATTAGTGTGTGTTCTTTACTGTTTCATATCATTTACACGATGAGTCTTGATAAGTTTGGACGAAGATCTGTGATTGGTGGTTCAATCAGCATCAACGCTCTTCGACAATTGATGTTTTCACACGTTCTAACCCGTACACCAGATGACGATGTAGATATCGAGAACGTAAGAATTTGTAATGTGAAAACACCGACATTTAAGAACGATGTTGCAACCAAGATTTATGTTGATGATGTAAGTTTAAAGATCGAGGAGAACTTGAAGCGGATCTTCTGCGATGATTCTTCCCATAAGATTCAGAGATTAATCGGAGAGATGACTAGTTCAGTAATTAACATACAGCTTTACGAGTTTACATGAAGAATTGGATGAATACAAGCAGAAAAATATCCTGAATCTCAAAACCGTTGAAGCGGGCATACAAACGTATAAAAATCAGAGTGACGCTAACTTCACGAGTTTACATAAAGAATTGGATAGATTCAAGCAGAAAAATGCTCTGGATCTCAAAACCGTTGAAGCGGATACCTCGTATGCACTCGATATCTTCAAGAGTAGGATGTTCGCGATGGAACAACGTATGACGACACCCTCGAAGAAAAGGCCAGATGATGTTACCACCTCCATCCCATCAACCAAGTGTATAACTCCAAATCCTATGAATAGACCGATAGAACTGATTTTAAACTGGATAATAATTCAAAAACGATGCAACAAGTTGTCGATGAGATTCATAAGCCAGCCCGAAGAAATTTCAAACGTCATCGTACAATTTTGAAGGGACTGGATGAGTTGTGGCAGATGGATCTAGCCGAAATGGGTAATTATGCTCGTGAAATCAAGGATTCAAGTATATTTTGGTGATGATCGATTGCTTCTCGAAATTCGCGTTGACTCGTCCGTTGAAAACGGAATCAGCCGAAGAGGTTCTGAAAGCTGTTGATTCTATATTGACTGAGGGGGGAAGGACGCGAACCTAGGAATCTGCAAAGCGATCAAGGTAAAGAATTCTTCAATAAGAATTTCGACGAGCTGATGAAAAAACATAAAATCAACCATTATAATACGTATAGTGTGAAGAAAGCCGCCATTGCTGAACGTGTTATTAGAACCTTGAAAGAAGCGCTCTACAAACAATTTGGTTTGAAATGAAAATATAGATGGATTGATATAGTTCAAGAAATCACTGAAAAATATAATAAAAGTAGATACAGTCCACTACCTTTGGGACAGGAAGTGTGACGTCACTTCCGGTCTGAGCTCCGATGTTTGCTATTATCAGGTCTCCACTTCCGGTCTGTGCTGGCGATGTGTGTTATCGGGTAGATAACGTTATCGGCTAGATAGCGTTATCAGTGACTCGGTCTGGAATCCAGTGTGTGTAATTAGCGTTATCGGGTAGATAACGTTATCGGGTAGATAGCGTTATCAGTGATTGTGAGTCACCCATGCTGGCGATGTGTGTAATTAGTGTTATCGGGTAGATAACGTTATCGGCTAGATAGCGTGATTGCGAGTTTGGTCTACGTATAAATAGAAATGCTTAGTTTGAAATATTAATCTTATCAATGAGGTTTCCTGTCAACAACAAGTCGTAACTTGTATGTGGTATATAATAGAGCGATTGTATTCAATTTTAAACGGAAACAGATAGCACTGTTTTGAAACCAACTGATTGGTTGATATTTTATCTACGAGAAATGCTTAGTTTGAAATATTAATCTTATCAACAACAAAAGGAAAACGTAAACTGTTTCTTGTGCTGATATTGATAACTTAGCAAATTATCGTGGGAATGTGTCACGTAGGCAACTGTAGGAATCGCGCTCAGCGTTGATAAGAAGGTGGAAATGGTATTGTCTCGAATATAATTTAATCATTACACATTTGATTCTCTAACGAGCAACTCGTGTTTTTTGTGTAGTGCAATTTGAGGTATGTCTATATTATTATTTGATTGAGGAAACTCTCATTTCAAGTTGATATATTTCAAATTAACTTCAAATGAATATGATTCGTATGATAATAAACTCGATTTAGGGAACTTCTATTTCAAATTGGTACATTTCAATTTAACTTCATGTCAACAAGCTAGCTCTTCACTTAAATTCACACCGATTATTACATTTACTTACTATTGTACACTCAGATTCACACCGATTATTACCACTATTGTTTTCTCGATCGATGTTTTGGAAATATACCGAATTCTATTGAGTAATATTCATCCTTGTTCAATTTGTGGTAAGTCTATATTATTATTTGATTGAGAAAACTCTCATTTCAAGTTGATATATTTCAAATTAACTTCAAATGAATATGATTCGTATGATAATAAACTCGATTTAGGGAACTTTTATTTCAAATTGGTTCATTTCAAATTAACTTCATGTCAACAAGCTAGCTCTTCACTTAAATTCACACTGATTATTACATTTACTTACTATTGTACAATAGTAATATTGTACACTCAGATTCACACCGATTATAACCACTATTGTTTTCTCGATCGATGTTTTGAAAATATACCGAATTCTGTTGAGTAATATTTATCCTTGTTATAGATATTCATATCATAATGAGCATGGAAGCATTAAACTCGTGTTCTCTATTACAGAGATTTCCTACGAAAAAAGTCAACCAGCTCGAAGAAGGTAAAGTTTATAAGATAACTAATGCAAAAATTATAAGCACCCGGTTTGGAGAATCTGTGCTAGCAGAGATTGACGATTTTGGTGTTTTCCTCCCAAAACGTTTAACACCACTACTCAAACCTCTGTTGGATCGCATCAATGAAAAACAATGCATAGGACTGATTTATAGAGGGGAGGAACATTTTGGGAAATCGAATCCAGCAGCAAAAATCGAGTTCCGAGAGATTCAGGGAGCGTTCGCAGACTTCAAAGTGGTGGGTGTAAAGTAAGATTTTTGTTCTATCATTATCATGGACTCAATTTCAAAGATCAGCACCGAAATTGTTGAAATTATCGATCAGGCCCAAAAAGATTTGTATAAATCAAAATTTCCCCCTCAGGAAACAACGAAATGGATAGAGTTTTGTACGAAATATATCCGTACTTTCTCGAGACATTTGATAAAAGATGATTTGAATTTAGCTAATAAGAATCAACTTCAGACAAATATCGGTCATATCAAGCGTTTCAAAATTTTTTTACAAATTAGAGATAAACCATCTATATCAAATAAGAATCGCAGTGACAGAATCAGATGGGAGGATGGACAGTCTGCTTTTAAATGTAGAATAAGAACCGGATTGATTATCAATATTTCGCATTTAGACCCAATTAATTTTTTATATGATGCTTTTCATCTTTTCAATACTAGAATCTCCAAAATCCTTCATGAATATAATTTTATTAAAGTTAATTCAACATTTTGTGGCGAGTACATTGAAGGGAACGTTAACGATGAACTTATTCAGACAGATTCTGAATATTTTCATACACGATCAATAGGAATAGATAATACAACGAATTTATTAGAATGGTATAAAGATAATATTATTGAGAAACTTTCTACAAAATTAGAAGAATTCCAAGAGAAAGATTCAAATTGGAGTCTCAGAAATATAGTAAGTCTGCAAATAAATATCAATAAACATGAGGTAATTAATTCGGGATCTTCCTATATAGTTCTTCCTAAAGAAATTGCAAATAAACATGCTGTTATCAATGTTAAAAATTATGATGAGTATTGTTTCGCTTGGGCAGTAACAGCTGGATTTCATCCTGCTATTAACACAAATTCAAGTCGAACATCTTCATATCCTCATTTAAGTACTGTTTTAAATATACAAAATTTAACTTTCCCGAGGCCTATTTCACAAATCCATTTATTCGAGAAGCTGAATAATATAAGCATACACGTTTCTGTGTTAGAATTATGCGATAAAACAGATGGTGCTGCTGATAAGGGAAAATTGAAGGTTCTCCCCGCATATCTATCAAAAAATAAACTAGAAACGCACTTTAATTTGTTGTTGATTCAAGATGAATATTATCGTGATGTAGAATCTCCAGATACATCGAATTTTGTTAATCCAATAGTTAAATTCCATTATTGCTTGATTAAAAATTTAGCCCGACTTATTAATTCGCAAATTACTACTAAGAATAAAACTTATTTATGTGATCGGTGTTTGAATAATTTCTGGAGTGAGATCAAGTATAATAATCATATCGAAGATTGTGGTAAGATGAATACATGTATAATAAAATTCCCTAGAGAAGATCATTTAGTTTTCAAGAATTATTCAAATAAAATTCCAATGCCATTTGTGATTTATTTCGATTTTGAGGCTCTATTGCTACCAATCCAAAATTGTTCTCCATCAAATTCAGCTTCATACACCAACCGAAGACAATTACATGAAGCTTACAGTGTAGGCTATTATCTGAAATGTTATTTCGATGATTCCATTTCGAAATATGATAGTTATAGAGGTTCAGAACCAGCCAAATGGTTAACCGAACAATTACAAAATTAGTATATTCATAGAGAAGAAATTGAAGTGTAACATACCTATGAGTTTGAGTGCGGTTGATTTATCATCCATAATGGGGGAAACTGAATGTCATATTTGTGAAAAATGTTTCACCGATGGGGACATACGTGTAAGAGACCACTGTCATTTCACTGGGGTTTTTCGCGGCTTAGCACACCAACATTGTAATTTACAATATAAACATAAATTTGTAGTGCCTGTTTTAGCTCATAATCTATCTGGGTATGATATGTTCCTATTGATACGAGATTTAGCTAAAGCGAACAGACAGAACATTCAAGTACTACCAATCAATAAAGAAAAATATATAAGTTTTACTAGAGGTTCCTTCTTTTCCCCAGTCAAATTCCGTTTTATCGATTCATGTAGATTTTTAAATACATCACTAGATTAGTTGGTGACCTTTTTGGATGTTGATCAATTGAAAATTTTGAAGCGTGAATATAATCATTTGACAAACGATCAGTTCAAATTATTAACCCGTAAGGGGGTTTTCCCATATGAATATTTAGATAGTCGGAATAAATTGAGCGAATCAAATTTTCATAATAAATTGAAAGATGAATCAATAAGTGAAGGAGACTATGAACATGCTCAAAACGTTTGGCAAAAATTTAATTGTAGTAATTTAGGTGAGTATTCCGATTTATACTTGAAAACAGATGTTTTGCTGTTGGCAGATGTTTTTGAAAATTTCAGAGCCAAATGTTTAGAGATATATAAACTTGATCCTACGTATAATTTCACTTTACCGGGCTTCTCATGGGGGTGTATGTTGAAATATACAAATATTTCTCTTCAGTTTCTAAAAGATATAGATATGATTATATTTATAGAAAGGGGGATACGAGGAGGTGTTCGTCAATGTAGCAATAGATTCGCGGCTGCTAATAATAAGTATATGAAAGATTATGATTCACAAGAGGAAAGTAGCTATCTCATGTATTTTGATGTTTGTAATTTATATGGGTGGGCTATGGCGCAATATTTACCATACGATAACTTTGTATGGTATGATGATCTTAACATCGATGTAAGAGACATTTCGGATGAAAGTCCTGTTGGATATATTCTAGAAGTAGATCTAGAATACCCTCAGAAATTACATGACACCCACAAAGACTTACCGCTATGTCCATTGCACTCTACACCTCCCAATGCTAAACAAGCAAAATTATTATCGACGTTATACAATAAATCTAAATATATAATTCATTATAGGAATTTGAAACAATGTTTAGCGTTGGGGATGGTCTTGAAGAAGGTACATAAAATCCTTAAGTTTAGCCAATCCAATTGGTTGAAAGCTTATATCGATTTAAATACACGATTACGTGCAGCTGCAAAGAATAAATTCGAAGAGGCTCTTTTCAAACTCATTATAAATGCAATATTTGGGAAATCGATGGAGAACGTACGTAAGCATCGGAGCGTTAAATTAGTTAATAAATGGTATGGACCATTTGGAGCGCGATACTATATTTCTCAACCAAATTTCAATAGTAGTAAGATTTTTGATGAAAATTTGATGGCAATCGAGCAAAACAAACTCGAAATATTATTTAATAAACCAATTTATATAGGAATGGCTATTTCAGATATTTCAAAAACTTGTGTGTTTGATTTTCATTATAACTTTATGCTGAAAATACATAAAGATCCCGAAGCGATAAGGCTGTGTTATACAGATACTGATAGTTTGATCTATCATATAATAACAGACGATGATATTTATGAGACCATTATGAAAAAAAACGTTCAAAAATTTGACACTAGCGATTATGCATTAGATAATATTTTTGAAATTCCACCTATAAACAAGAAAGTGGTCGGATTAATGAAGGACGAGAACAAAGGACATATAATGACAAAGTTCATCGGTTTACGCTCTAAAATTTACAGTTATAAGGTGGAAGGGAAAGAACCCGTTAAAAAAGCTAAAGGTATTAGAGATTCGGTTTTGAAGTACTCTTTAACTTTTGAGGATTATGTTAAATGTCTTGAAGAAGAAATCGAGATATATAGAGTCCAAAAATCTATCAGATCTTTTAACTTTAACCTCTACACTATAGAACAAAATAAAATTGCCCTCAGCCCTTTTGACAACAAGAGGTTCCTGATAAAGAATAGAACAAACACCTTACCTTATGGGCACTATTCACTATTATCTTAATATTTGTTTCGATATGTTAGTTTTGATATTTGTATTGTATTTGTATTCATATATTTTAATAAAAAATCTTTCTCTGATGTATGTGTTAATTTTAATATTTGTATTGATATTTGTATTGTATTTGTATTCATATGTCTTAATAAAAAATCTTTATATGATGTGTGTGTTAATTTCAATATTTGTATTGATATGCTCATTGTAATTGTATTCATATGTTACATACTTGTTTAAATAAAAACTTTCTATGATGTGTGTTTTTTAATAAAAAACAAAAACTGTTGATCATATTTTATTGTTCTAAATCATACAAAACCTTATTTTTATAGTAAAATGACATTTCTTTAAGTGTATTGGTCAATAAACATTTTAGCGATGAAATATTAATAAAACAATATAAGAGTTCTAATGCACTGGCATGATTCCTCATTCTTTTATTCACATCAATAACATTGTGATAGTATGAAGAAAAATCAAATTGTTCGAGAAAAGACACTCGATGTGATAACACCCCATCGTTGATATTAATAATTTCTCGAACATCTCCCTCACACAACCAAAAATGAATACCATGCTTCGTAACTTGAAGTACTTTTTCAATATTGTCCCACACAAGTTGAACTATTTGGCAATATTCATCGGATGCTATGGGGGCAGGATCGAAATCTGTTTGTAAACTTGAGAAGAAACCTCTGATTTTAGTTCGAAGAACTTCGATGAAGTCATACCATTCCAGCAGTCCAAAGGTGAGTTTACAATTTTGCGAAGAATGGATAAGTGATATTGTTGGTGCAAAGATTCGCATAGGACTCAATCCACACTTTATTTCATAACCCCCCTCCAATGGGTATGTTGTATTCAACAATAGAAATTTTTCATCCCGAACTAACATTTCAAACTCTTCAAACATTCGATCTAACTCGGAACTATCTTCGGATGTACCACCACTATCTTGGTACGACATTTTACTACAACTGAACTGATTGTTAGATTTTCTCCAACATACAGCCTGAAGATCACACACGCACGCGCAGATCATATAATATCACTTCTAGCAATCCAACTTTTCTCCTCTATTCCCAACCATTTGACGTACATTTTATCATCTTTTTTCCGAAGCACTTTCTCAATCAAAAAGACATCAGGTTGTTTGGTCTTCTGCAATTCTTCCTCGTAGAAACAACCGCTGATTGGGGAGTTCTTCATATCCTCGAGTAGATACGTGACTGGGTTAGTGATTTTAACTTTTATAATTCCAAAGATCTCCGCCGACCAATTAGGCGTATATGATTTTTCGAAAATATGTTTGGCTTTGCTTATACGTACCACATCGCCCACGTTGAATTTATGTGGTGAAGCCAACTTGAGGTGTGAGTAGGATCGCTTCAATATCACGCTCTCATTTTGTTTTGTCACCTTGAATGGAGCCATATTTATAGTTCTATGTTTACGTTTATTATTTTTTCCAGTGATTTCTTGAAGTATATCAATCCATCCGTATTTTCCTTTCAAACTAAATTGTTTGTAGAGCGCTTCTTTCAAGGTTCGAATAACACGTTCAGCAATGGCGGCTTTCTTCACACTATACGTATTATAATGGTTGATTTTGTGTTTTTTCATCAGCCCGTCAAAATGCTTATTAAAGAATTCTTTACCTTGGTCGCTTTGCAGATTCCTAGGTTCACGTCCTCCTCCTCCCTCATTCAATATAGAATTAACTGCTTTCCGAACCTCGTCGGCTGATTTCGTTTTCAATGGACGAGTCCACATGAATTTCGAGAAGCAATCGATCATCACCAAAATATACTTGAATCCTCGATTTTCACGAGCATAATTACCCATTTCGGCTAGATCCATCTGCCACAAGTCATCCAGTCCCTTCAAAATTGTACGACGACGTTTGAAATTTTCTCGGGCTGGCTTATGAATCTCATCGACAACTTGTTGCATCGTTTTTCAATTATTGTCTAGTTAAAAGATTTGGAGTTATACGTTTCGGGTTGGTTGATGGGGTGGTAGAGTCATTTGATCTTTTCTTCGAGGGTGTCGTCATACGTTGTTCCAACGCCAGCAGCCTACTCACAATATCCTCCTGATGTACATCCATTATGTGATAATCTATAGCGATCTTGTTCAATTTATCATTACGATCACGCAAAATAACGCGTTGACTCTTATGATATGTTTCGAAATTATCAGAGAATTTCTTGAAGATATCGAGTACATAAGCGGTATTAGCTACAACGGTTTTGAGATCCTTATCATTTTTCTTCTTGTATTCATCCAATTCTTTATGTAAACTCGTGAAGCTAGCATCACTTTGATTTTTATGCGATTGTATGTTGATGGAGAAACTACTCATCCCTCCGAATAATTTCTGAATCTTATGTGAAAAGTCATCGTTGAAGATGCGCTCCAAGTTCTCCCCAATCTTCGCACTCACATTATCGACATAAATCTTGCTTGCAACATCGTTCTTGAATGTGGGCGTTTTCACATTACAAATTTTCACGTTCTCGATATCTACATCACCATCTGGTGTACGAGCTAGAACGTGTGAAAACATCGATTGTCGAAGAGCGTTGATGCTGGTTGAACCACCAATCACAGATCTTCGTCCGAACTTATCAAGACTCATCGTGTAAATGATATGAAACAGTAATGAACACACACTAATATATGATATCGGCTTCTCGTAGCTCATTTATTATAGCGACTATCTCATTGTCGTGAGATGTATTCCCAGCTTGTTGAGATGCCATCAAAAGACTCAATCGTTCCACAAGTTCGTTTGGATCGTCCCAGTGCACGTACTACACTGTTTCGTTGTTATATGTCAATTGCATACCGCTACCGAGAGCTTCCTCATGAATTAGAGGTCGAATTATTTTAATGTACTTGTATCTTCGAGTACCTTTCAAGTTTCCAGCACTATTTCTGTGGGGATTTGTCAAGTTCAGAATCATCCTGTAATTCATCTTATCTTTCTTGGTGAAATTTCTAGGTTTGTCATAGAATATAAGTTCACACAGACCGACGGTACTTTTGAATTTTCTCCCTTGTGTCACGATAGTATCTCTATTTTTGAAATCGATTAATTTACCTCCTAGCAACCATGACAACGAACTAGCATCGTAAACTGGGCCATAAACTCTATCGATTTTTCTACTTCCTGACCAATAATCACCGATATATTTTTGAATTAACTCTGGGTAAAATTCTAATACGTCATACTCATCATCATCGCTGTCAGACTCTTCAATAACAGTTTTCATACTTGCATCGCTTACATCCAATACCGTTTCTCTTTCATCTTCCTCCTCTTCCTCCTCCTCCTCCTCCTCTTCATCCGCATCATCCTTTTCTTGCTTAATTTCACGTTTAATCAATGGTGCATTATTGGATTTGATTATTTCCCGAAGTGGTTCCGATATGGGTTTAAATAATTTATTGATCGACTCGTCCTCTTCCGCTTTACCCAGTTTCAATGTGAGATATTTCTTGCGTATAGATCGTGCCAATTGAGCGATTTTTCGCTTACGTGCTAACCGTTCAGCGTCCATTGTGTATTTGCTATGATTTCACGTTCACACTTCAATATATACATCGAAACCTTTGCGGTATCTTCCATTGTTCAAATCGAAATCTTTAGCAATTATCAATGTTCCAAATTTCTCCATCCAACACATAGAACACATCTTTTTGAATCGATCGAAAGTAACGTCTGGGGATACGTGCTCATCAAACACATGTTTTAGATTTATTTCATCCTGTTTAAATAACACGATCAGGTTAGAATTATCGCGAATCAGTTGTTTAGGAATTTTGGAGTATGTATGACATAGATATGATGCGTCAATGTTTCTATGTCTACACATCGAATAATATTCTCGAATTTTCTGTTGTGTCTCACAGGATATGTCATCAAAAATTAAGATAGAATTAGGTTTTGCATCGTTCGGACTTATAATTTCTTCATTGTCTTTATATGGGAAATAACCAACTCCTTTTACTCGTTCCAAAATATCCTGCAACAGTATGTATTCATCTTGATATAATGACTTCGAGTATACGTGAACGTTTTCAAACTTGACACCATTTGGATTGAATAACAACGATAACATAACGTTTGTTTTTCCGCATCCGCTCGGACCACAAATTAAAGCACGAAAAGAGTTTGGTAACAGTTTACCATGTTTACCAACGCGATAAGTTCCAACTTTCAAATCTAAATTTTCGATTGGGAGTGTCTGTTCTTGTTGAACGGTCTTCATCGTGTGAAACATTTCTACTTAATGATAACGTATAAAAGGAAAAATCACCAGAGCGTATGCTCATTAACAATGTTGATTCATCAAGGTGAAGGTTTATTGAATACACTCATAAACATGCTCCCGTTTGAATTACACATTCCTTCATATCAATTCTGTGGTCCTGGAACTAAATTGGAAAAGCGTCTTGCACGCGGTGATAAAGGTATCAATCCTTTGGATTCCGCTTGTCGCGAACACGATATAGCTTATTCACAAAACAAATCTCTGGAGGAACGTCATGAGGCCGATAAAATATTGGAGGACGCTGCTTGGAAACGAGTTAAATCAAGAGACGCTAGCGCAGGTGAAAGACTTTCTAGTTTATTGGTTACCGGTGGGATGAAGGTTAAACGAAAACTGGGTATGGGTATCAAGAAACGGAGGCGACAACGACGATGTTGTTTCCGGAAAGATATCGTTGGAAGCATCGCAAAGTCAATGGAGCCATCTTCTTCATTGAGAAAGTCCGCTATGAACGCGTTGAAAGCCGCACGGATCGCGATTAAACGAGCTGGAGGTAAAAAGCGTATCAGAGTACAAGGAGTAATACCACTACCAAAATCTGGAGGATTCCTCCCACTATTACTACCCATCTTAGGAGCTCTAGGAGCCTTAGGATCGGTTGCAGGATGTGCAAGTGCTATCGCAAATACGGTGGTTAACGCTAAAAATTCCAAAAAGAAGTTTGAAGAAGATCAACGTCACAACAAAGCTATGGAATCGCTGGGAAAAGGTTTATACTTGAAACGCAACGCTAAAGGAGGATATGGATTGTTTTTGAAGAAGCAACAAAAAAACTTCCAATAAAGCTACCCGATGATAGGCCAATGTACGATCGAGATTTGATACGTTTCGCTAGAATTCTGAAAATCCCAAATTTTCGAGGTGTCTTTATGTGAGATACGCTACCGCACAAACCTAGACGTCGTGAATGTATCATTCTAAATTTGGACTTGACTAAAAACAATGGAACGCATTGGGTAGCGTTTAGAAAAATCGATAACGATGTAGAATATTTTGATTCTTTTGGAAATTCGAAGCCACCAAAGGAACTCGTTCGATATTTGGGTGAGAACGTTAGGATTTTCTACAATAACGACACCTATCAGAACTATAATCAAGTGATATGTGGACAGCTGTGTTTGAAATTTCTCAGTCACACTCGACTATTCGAAGAGTAACAACCACACACCACCATGGATTTCACTTCTGCAGTAATACAATACATATGTGAAAATGAGAGTAGTAGTGGGAGTAGTTTGAGGAAAATCATCGATTTTATTTATGGAAATTTGATCGAGGCTATCAATAAACCTACGAGCGAACTTACACGTAAGAATTTAACGTTTCTACCGATGGAATACATCCTGAAACATTTGGATGTGGTGTTTCTCAATCAGAATGAGGTTCCGGAACATATATTTGATTACCTTTACCGTCATATGCATAGTAAGGAACATGTCGATGAAGATTGCGATGGTCCACAACCCCCACGCAAACTATGTTCGCAATGTTTATCTGAGCAGATTTCTCACATCATGGAGAACGAGGAAATAACTCATCACGAGAAGCAAGTGTTGATAGAAGAAGTTTGCAAAGACGATCCATACTTTATGAGATCATACTTATTCCATCTATTAATGTTAAAATATAAATAGAGATGTTTCAATAAATTTTTGTAAGTATCATGTCTCAGTTGTTCACGTTAACAAGCACCAACCATATATTCTCGTTTACACCTCAGAATTCGATTGTGCTGAGGCCAGACAAAAAATATTATTTAGCATTGTTGGGATTCAATTCATACAATTCTATACCCAATATAGAGAACGAGAAATTCTACTATTACATAGAAGGAGATAAAACAAAAGCGAAGACTCTTGAAGCGATAACAATTCCGGCTGGAAACTATGAGATAAGCGATATCGAAGAATTTATCAGGAAAGAATTGAAGGTTAAAGAAGATATATTCTCGCTGAAACCGAATAACAATACGTTGAAGTGTGAAATATTCCATAAAAATCACGATATTTCAATTGAAGAAAACGATAGTCTTGCTAAAATATTAGGATTTTCGCGGAGGGTATTGAAGAAGGGTGTGGTGCACGTGTCTGATTTATCTGTCAACATAATAAAAGTCACCAACATACGTTTCGAGTCGAACATTACAGTGGGAGCCTTCTATCGGGATAGACCTGCGCATACGATCTACGATTTTCCTATCACCATCGACCCCGGTTATAGGATTGTGGAGCGTCCGAAGAATCCTCTCTATCTACCAGTATCCGATATCGGAGAGATTACCAACATAACCGTACTAGCTTTAGATCAGCATTTGAAACCAATAAACTTTCGTGGTGAAGAAAGTATTCTACATTTACATTTACAAGAAGTATAGAAAATATGGGGTTGTTTGTGGACAACAACGACAATAAAAACAGTTCCCCCACCACATCATCATCAGTCTTCAACAAAACACCTAAAGTGCGTGACCTACTCACCAGAGCCAACATCATAATTTTGAAATCATTAGGGTTCTGTCTTAAACAAGAATGTCATTATCCAAAATGAAGTATGCACGTAACACTAGCGATGCCAGAGATGTACATCATACAGCGATCATCTCACCTATATTCGATATATACCAGGAACCGAAATTTGATGAATCGATTCGAAAAGCCGAGTACAGATCGATTACACCATTCGTCAAGGCGTTCAATAACAGCGATATCATAGAGTTTGGAATAAATCGAGTAGACTCTTTTTTTGCTATGAAAGATACTCTGTTGGCGATCAAAGGAAAAATCGAAGTTAATGGAGTGGGGAATGTAATATTGGTACCTAATTATGGACCTTTTCTTTTCGACTCGTGTTCCTACAGCGAGAGCGGTAGAGACATCGAAACTGTACGTGACCCTGGAATAGTTAGCGCGGTAAGGGGATTCACATGTTATTCTCCCACAGATTCAACGCATATGTCTATAGCCAGCTGGACTTATCCGGAAGAAAGTGTTATATTGAACGCAACAGAATCGTTCAGTTTACTCATCCCACTCAAACATATCTTCAACATTTTCAACGATTACACCCGAATCACGTTCGGACGACAAACGATTCGATTGGTACGTGCTCGAAACGATAACGATTGCGTTATAATTGAGAACGCAGCTACCACAGTCAAATTTCTGATCGATAGTATAGAATTGAAGGTGAAATATATCTATCCCAACGATCTAATCAGAGAGAAGCTATTGCGATCCATCTAAAGCGATTCTCCTGTTCTATTCGCTTTCCGGAAGTGGGAGCTGCACGAGTTGCCTGCCATAACGGTCGATGCGAAGAGAGAAATATGAGCTGTGAAAACTAGCGCGTCCGTCGAAAAACCACGGTATGTTATCGTATTTTTCCAAACCAATAAACGTAACAATGTGAAAGCTAATCCTACAATATTCGATCATGTGGATATATCAAGTATCCGCTTATCGCTGAACGGAGAGTATTGGCCTAACGAACGAATGGACTTGGACCTTGCCAAGGAAGATTTCGTTCTAGCCCACCAAAACTATACCGATTTCTATCCTAGCTACACGAATTCCGCAACAAAACATCCCATATTGGCTTATGATAAATTCAAAAAACGCGCGCTTTACATCATCGATTGTTCTAGACAAGAGGAGGCGGTAAAATCATCAACAGTCGACATACGATTGGAGATTGAAGCGGATAAAGGATTTCCAGCCAATACCAAGGCATATTGCATCATCATTCACGATTGCTTGATGGAATACTACCCCCTCACCGAAATTGTCAAGAGTCTCAATTAAACATCAGTCAGTCTAAATCGAAACTTCAAGCGAATCGCATCATCATGAGAATCGCATTAGTTGACATTCAGGGGTTCTTCATTGACGATGCCTTCCATCCAAAAGAAATGTGTATACAAATTGGATTCAAACGTCATTATTCCTTATTCAAACCGCACACATCTTATTCATCGCTAAATGCAAAGGAGCGAAAATCCGTGTGGTATTTACAAAAGTCTTATCATGGACTCGATTATGTATCTGGGAATGTGGATTATGAAGAAATAAATAATATTCTTAAATCGATTCTCTTGTGTGCAGTCGACTATATTTATGTCCGAGGACAGCAAAAAGCCGAATTTTTGAGAAGGAAGTGTATAGAATTGGATATTTACCCACACATCGTAGATGTTCATAGTTTCGATGGTACTCAATGTGAAACGGGGAAATTTGAGCGAACAAACAATTTGACCTGTCTGAATCATCGTAATGATGGTGGAAAATACATGTGTGCAGTTCACCATGTGGATAAATTACAGCAGTGGTGTCTGAATGTAATACTACCTAAATGATATGTATTTTATTCTGAGATAAATATTATTATCAATCTTTTGTTTGTTTCAATAAAACACCTCCTTCATATAATAATTATTATTTATTCAAATGAAAAATAGCTTTCTTCACATTTTCAACAAACATTTTCAATAATAACACTGATAAAGAAGATAAAATAACATACAACATTGCGAAAATTTTGGGGATTTCTTCTTCTATTGCAGATGATGTGAGCGTAGATGTCTTTTGTACGAGATGTGGTAAACATGGTGATTGTCGGATCATTTGCCATCCATCCATATCCCCCTCACTTCCATCGAAGAATAAGAGTTTAAGTTTATAATGTATGGTTGTACGATTGTCTTGTGGGATGTTGAATGTGAATACCTCCAATTGGTTATCGTTGATTTTTTGAAAATTCATCGGAATCCATTCGGTACGGTTACACTCCCCACCACCACCGCCGACATCCTTCAGACAAATATAGATGCGTTCAACGTGTTGGGGAACGTTCGCGTATAAAATACCATTCAGAATTGTGGTTAGAATCACAAAATTTGTTTTTAACACCCCCACTCCCATCATCCTCACGGTTCACACTTAATTTGTTCAGCAGTCTTATAACTTCAATTTTATCTGCGTAAAAATTCAAGTCTCTTCTTAGTTTATGAACTTTTTCCACGAATTCGCAAAGTCTGCGTGTGTATTCTTCAAAAGATATATGCATAATGATATATTTGTAGATTTACTAGTCTGCGTGTGTATTCTTCAAAAGATATATGCATAATGATATATTTGTAGATTTACTAGATATCTATATTATTATTTTAAGAGCCACATAACATTTTCCTTCGTAAGAAATTCGAATAACTTCCAACTATTTGCACTAGAACACATAGGATTCACACTATTGGGGTGATGTAAACAGATAAATTCACAATTTCCTCGCTCTAATTTTGGACATTTACCTTTCAAATTCACCACTTCTACTCGATCTAACCCCAATTCTTGGAACGCTCCCCGTAGAAACTTAGCTTTTATCTTCCCACATACATAAACAGTAGCATCCGGATCGATATTTTCCTTCAAAATTTCATACAATTCATCATATTCCTGATAGCCAGAGGTCCATGGAATCCCATGATATTTTTTACAATGAAATATTTTCTTCATTTGCCACTCGGATAGTTGATTCATCGATTTTGGTGGTTTGAATAGAAAATATTTCTCCAACCTTTTATCACAGTCCAACAAAGAGAGTTCCTTGATTTTATATACGTTTGCAGAAATCGGGAAACTTTGAATATCAACCACGATAGACGACATTTCAAACTAGAATGATAAACTATCCAAATATCTAGTTGCACATGCGCAGATCATTAACATATTTCTTTGACGAAATTTCGAAAGAGTACGTCGAAGCACAAAATTTGTAGTGATGGTGGACTTATTCTATAGTCGACCTCCCCTCCTATCTCAGAAAACAGTTGAAACATCTTAAAGGTGTAAGAATTTGAAGTATCTCTTCGGATACTGCGCATGTCCATTATCTCACATCGGTATGGTAGTAGTGCGATTCGATAAAAATCGACATCGATATCATGGAGCACTCTAAAACAATCAAGTATATACGATCCTGGTTTCGGAACGATACCCGAAATTTGATGCAATATGATTTTTCCCATTCTTCTATGTTTATATTTGAACTGACCTTCTATATTCATATCGATTATCTTCCAATCTTCTGGAGGTGGATCGAAATCTCCTCCGAAATAGAAAATATCAGCATACGCCCAATCGGTCGAGGCCCCCACAAGAAAAGTTATGAATTCTCCAGCGATTATCCAATTTTTGGATGGTAATTGTAATTCTTCGAGGATTTCCATCATATTCGGCGGACATGCGCTTATTACGAATTTCTTCGCATCGTACACGGTGGTAAGCACACTATGAATAAAACTGTTGTATAATCGAGGAGACATTATCACGAACTGAGTTCGATTTAGTTGAAGCAGTCACACACACCCTCATACTCTGCGCTATTGACTTTTTCAACCTAAAATATACAATCAAAACTAAATGGTATTCTTGCGGGTGAGAGATAAGAGGTCGATCGAACTGGTAAGTATACATGTAAAATAATAGAACATTTTCAGATAAAAATGACGTGGGTTCGGATCCCTTTCAATCTTTCTCACCAAAGAATACCATTTGCTTTTTCATTTGATGTACACGTCGTAGACGTTATGATCGATTCACAACCGCCATGATACCTCGTTGACCACCTCACGTGATAGCTGCCATGACACCTTGCTCGAAACCACGTGTCTAGGACCTTTCTTACAAACAACCTGTATATACAACATAACATACTCTTTACAAACCCCTGTATATACATTCAAACAATAATTACAAACACCGAATGCCAATCGTCAGCATAAACTGAGTAACTCGCAATCACTGATAACGCTATCTACTCGATAATACTAATTAAACACATTGGATGTTGATCGCCAGACCGGGTGACTCACAATCACTGATAACGCTATCTACCCGATAACGTTATCTACCCGATAACACTAATTACACACACTGGATGCCCATCGCCAGCATGGGTGACTCACAATCACTGATAACGCTATCTACCCGATAACGTTCTCTACCCGATAACACACATCGCCAGCGCAGACCGGAAGTGGAGACCTGATAATAGCAAACAACGGAGCTCAGACCGGAAGTGACGTCACACTTCCTGTCCCAAAGGTAGTGGACTGTATCTACTAATAAACGTAAACATAGAACTAGAAATATGGCTCCATTCAAGGTGGCAAAACAAAATGAGAGCGGGGTACTGAAGCGGTCTCACACACACCTCAAGTTGGCTTCATCACATAAATTCAACGTGGGCGATGTGGTACGTATAAGTAAAGCAAAACGTATTTTCGAAAAATCATATACGCCTAATTGGTCGGCGGAGCTGTTTAAAATTATAAAAGTTGAAATCACTAACCCAGTCTCTTTTCTACTCGAGGATATGAAGAGCTCGGAGCTCACCAATCAGCAGTTGTTCCTACGAAGAAGAATTGCAGAGGACCAAACAACCTGATGTCTTTTTGATTGAGAAAGTGGTTCGGAAGAAATATGATAAAATGTACGTCAAATGGTTGGGAATAAAGGAGAAAAGTTGGATTGCTAGAAGTGATATCATATGATCTGCGCGTGAGTGTATGATCTTTAGGGAAAATCTAACAATCAGTTCAGTTGTAGTAAAATATCATACCAAGATAGTGGTATATCCGAAGATAGTTCCGAGTTAGATCGAATGTTTGACAAGTTTGAAATGTTAGTTCGAGATGAAAAATTTCCATTGTTGAATACAACATACCCATTGGAGGGAGTCATGAAATTAAGTGTCAATTGAGTCCTATGCGAATCTTTGCACCAACAATATCACGTATCCATTCTTCGCAAAATTGTAAACTCACCTTTGGACGGTTGGAATGGTATGACTTCATCGATATTCTTGGAAATAAATCAGAGATTCCTTCTCAAGTTTACAAATAGATTTGTATCCTGCTCCCATAGCATCCGATGAATATTGCCAAATAGTTCAACTAGTGTTGAGCAATAATGAAAAAGTACTTCAAGTTACGAAGCATGGTATTCATTTTTGGTTGTGTGAGGAAGATGCTCGAGAAATAATTAATATCAACGATGGAGTGTTATCACATCGAGTGTCTTCTCTAGAACAATTCGAATTTGTTTCATACTATCACAATGTTATTGATGTGATTAAAAGCATGAGGAATCATGCTAGTGCATGAGAACTTTTGCATTGTTTAATCAATATTTCATCACCAAAATGTTTATTGACCAATACACTCAGAGAAATATTACTTTTCTGAAAAAAATTGAAATTTGTATGATTCAGAACAAATAAATGAATCTTATGAAAAATTAGTCTTCTAGTTTCCTGTGAAGAGAGAGAGAGAGAATGGTACAAATCATCATCATAGACATATTTATTTCATTTGGTAAAACATATTTTTCAATATTTAATATATATGAAACAATCATATATACAACATTGAATCTGATGAGTGCATATACATATACATATTTATTTCATTTGAAGAAACAAATCATCATCATAGTCATATTTTTTTATTTGATGAAACTTATTTCCAAAATTTAATATATAAAACAATCATATACAACATTGAATCTGATTAGTGCATATACATATACATATTTATTTTATTTGATGGAACATATTAACAAAATTTAATATATAAAACCATCATATACAACATTGAATCTGATGAGTGCATATTTCTTCAAAATTTAATATAAAAACAATCATATATACAGCATTGAATCTGATGAGTGCATATACATATACATATACATTAATATTAATAATAATAGATTGAACTCAATCATTTATGAAGAATAGTGACCATAAGGTAAGGTGTTTATCCCAGTATCGATTATGTGCCTTCTGTTATCGAAGGGGCTGAGGGCAATTTTATTTTGTTCTATCGTACATGATTCCAAATCGAACGAGCAAATAGATCATCGTACACGATAGATCTCAATCCCTTATTCCAGACATCTAACGTAATCGTCAAATGTTATTGTGTTCCGCAACACATAATCCCGCACACCCTTTGCTTTCTTTGTGGGATTACGATCCTGAACTGTATAACATCTTAGATCTCAACCCTACAAAACTTATGCATAATCATCTCCCCATTCTCATCGTTCATGAGGCCTACTACTTTCTTATTGACAAGTGGAATCTTAAAGATGTTGTTCTGCGCATAATCGCTAGTATCGAATTTATGGATATATTTATTGATGATGCTCTGATGAATAGTACTGAACCAGTAATTATATGATAGATTGAACTGTCGGTATCAGTTTAACATAATTTCATCCTTTCAGGATCTTCATGAAGTGTGAGCATGAAGTTGTAATGAAAATCATACACACATGTTTTAGGAACATCCAAAATTGACATTCTCAGGTACATAGGTTTATTGAATAACACTTCTAATTTATTTTGTTCAATGTCCACTGGATTCTCTTCAAATATTTTACTCACATCAAAATTGGGTTGTGAAATATAATAACGAGCTCCATAAGGTTCATACCATTTATTGACTGATTTGACAGCTCTATGCTTCCACACGTTCTTCATTGATTTCCCGAAAAAGCGTTGATGAGCAACTTGAATAGTGCTATCTCAAAGGCGTTCTTGGAAACCGCTCTCAATATAGGCTTTTAACCACGGAGCTTGTTTGAACTCTAGAACTCTATGGACTCTAGTTAATACCATTACCAAAGCCAAACATTGTTCTAAGTTCCTATAATGAATGACATATCTTGATTTTTTTTCGGAAAGTTGTTAATAATTTGGGTAACTCACTACCTGGTGTAGCTGTATGAGTTGGACAAAGAGGGAGATCTTTATAAAGGTCATGCAACGTTGTGGAGTACTCTACAACCTCTACAATGTATCCTATGAGGCTCTCATTGGAGATACTTTGTACGTTGATATTATCAACATTTTCAACTCACTTAAACCCATCGTAAGGTAAATATTGAATCATAGCCCACCCATACAGATTACGTACATCAAAATACATTAAATAACTATTTTTTCTTCTTGTGGATTGTGATTATGCATATACTTATTGTTGGCTTTTGCGAATCGATTACTACATTGACTCACACCCCACTAATCCCCCGTTCCAAAAATAATATCATATCGATATCTTTTGAATATTGTAGTGATACGTTTGTATATTCAAGCATACAATCCTATGTGGATGATGGAACAGTGAAGTAGTGTGCTGGGTCTAAATCAAACAAGCCCACGCATTTGTTTCGAAAATTCTCGAATACATCAGTCAACAATAAAACGTCAGTTTTCAAATACAAATCAGAATATTCACCTAAATTTTTACACTCAAATCGATTACAAACTGATTGAGCGTGCTGATAATCTTTCTTGCTTATCGATTCATCCCTGAGTTTATTGAAGAATTTCTCGATCGTAGGAAGACTTTCATCGTTTAATTTTCCCCACTCATCCAGGTGTTCGTATGAGAAATTTCCTTTTCGTGTTAATAGTTTGAAGTTTTCTTGGGATAAGTGAGAAAACTCGCGTTTCAAAAAAGTCAAGTCCTCCACATTTGAATAAAAGACAAATTTATCCAAACTTGAATCCCAAAATCTGCATGAGTCTATAAATCTGAATTTAACAAACAGAATTCATGGAGCTTCTAGTGAAACTTATGTATTTCTCTTTATTCAAGGGGAGCACCTGAATATTTTGCTAAGAAGACCTAGCCAAATCTCTTATTAATAAAACATATCGTACCTACTCAGATTTTGAGCTACGACAGGTAACACAAATTTATATTTATAATTTAAATTGCAATCTTGGTGGGTTAATCCTCGATATTTTCCTGTGAAATGACAATGATCTTTAACACGAATATCCCCCTCTTTGAAAAACGCACCACAAATGTGACATTTGGTTTCAAACGATTAGATCCTCTGTAACTAGTGTAGCGGGAAAGGGGATCGTTGAGATGACATTTCAGGTAAAAGCCTACACTGTAAGTTTCGTGTAGCTGCGTTCTATTTGTATATGAATTTGTACTAGATTGAGAGCAGTTTTGGATGGGTAACAGCAGTGCTTCAAAATCGAAATAAATGATAAACGGTTCGAATAGTTTGTTTGAATGATTTTCGAATTTCAAATAATCCTCTTCGGGGAATGTTATTTTACAAGTATCATCTCACCACAATCCTCGATATGATCATTGTACTTGGTCTCACTCTTAAAATTATTCAAACATCTCTCGCATAAGTAAGTTTTGTGCTCAGTAGTAATATGAGAATTTACTAGCCTTGATAAATTTTTAATTAAGCAATAATGAAATTTCACTATTGGATCTACTTGAATGGCCGGGGAGGATGATTCCTCTTCGCGATAATACTTGTCTTGAATCAATAATGAATTGAAGTGTTTTTAAAGTTTATTCTTGGTTAGGTATGCAGGGAGAACCTTCAATTTCTCTCCATTTTCATTTTTAGTGCTACTGCATAATTGCAGAACACACACATGAATAGAAATGTTGTTATTTTTCTCAAATACAGGGATTTGTTAAATGGGTAGGGCAAATGTTAGATTTTGTAAATTCGAAATTGTACTAAAATGTGGGTATGTAGATACTTGATCTGAATGTGTGCTACTGCTACTAAGCAGGATGCAATCCAGCTGTTACTGCCCAAGCAAAACAGTATTCGTCATGATTCTTAATGTTAATAACGGCTACTTTATCACGAATTTCTTTAGGTAAAGCAATATATGAAGATCCCGAATTTATTGCTCCATGTTTATTGATATTGATTTCTATACTTATCACATCTCCAAGACTCCACCCACTCCCTCTTTCAGCAAACTCGTCTAGTTCAAGTTGGAGCTTACCAATAACATACTCCTTAAACCATTCTAATAAATTTGTGAGAGTATCTATTGGAGCGGATTTTGTGTGAAAATATTTGAATTCGATTTGAATAAGTTCCTCATCAACATTAGGATTAATATATTCACAACAAAATGTTGTAGTGACTTTAATAAAATTATATGTGTGTAAAATTTTGATAACTCTCGAACTAAAGAGATGAAAAGCATCTTACAAAAAATTTAATAGATCTAAATGAGCAATATTTATTATCAACCCAGTTCTAATTCGCTGAGAAAATGCAGACTCACCATCTTCCCAACGAATACGATCGCTTTGATTCTTATTTGAGGGGTGGGTTCATTTTGAATTTGCAATAAAATTTTGAATCTCCTAATGTGCCCCACAATCGTTTGAATTTAATTTTTTCACCCTAATTTATTGTATCTTTGGTTGAATGTCTGGTAAAAGTACGTATATATTTCGTACAAAAATCTACTTTTTCATCTCTCGAGGAGAGAATTTTGTTTCAACAAGGCTCTTATGAGCTTCCCCGAAAATCCTGACAATTTCCGAACTAAGTTTCGCGATGGACCCCATAATTATAATAATAGGATAAAGACCTCACCTCACAATAAATGAAAAGTCGCTACTGCTAATGCTGCTGCCTCTACTTCCTCCCTGCTTCTATATTAATAAATTCTATTTTGGCACAATATTTACCGTTGCCTAATTTTTCCTCCCCTCGTAAAATTAGACCTATACTTGATTTTGGATTTATTCCATAAAGTATTGGTGATATTTGATTGTTCATGCGCTTCGAAGGAATACTGACGACTCCTCAAGCTCCGCTAGAATAGCCGCACCAAATATTGTTTGGATTGATTCAGATGTATAATGATGGAATTGTGTTCAAAAATTACTGCACAAAAACACGACTTGCTTGTTGGAGAATCGAATGTATAATGATTGAATTATGTTTGAAACAATATCATTTTCACCTTCTTATCAACGCTGCGCGCGATTTCCACAGTTGCCTACTTGACCTAGATCGCGTAATCACATTCCCAGGGTAATTTGCTCCACTCTTATCAATATCAGCACAGGAAACAGTTTCCGTTTCCATTTTGTTTACAGGAAACCTCATTGATGAGATTAGTATTTCAAACCAATTATTTATAATTATGTGTAGATAAAATATCAACCGCATATATTTAGAATCAGTTGGTTGCGAAACAAAGTGTTATCTGTTTACGTTCAAAATTGAATGCAATCGCTCATATTATCCACCACACAATTTACAAGTTAGAACTTGTAAAAAAAAATGATTACGTGGGAATCTAAATCACATATGTAACTAACTATTATATCACTCCATTTTGGTATTGTTCATTGAATTTCAAAAATATTGAGTGCAGTCTTATTCTTGAATTCTTATATGTTTCCTTTTTTCCTTGATAATGATAATATTTGATACTATGTATGTAAACTGATATGACAGTTCATTCATAGATGGCGTTCAGATATCTACACATCTGTGACATCCATGTCATAAATGTTCTAACACATGTGACATACATCATACAATGAGATCTACACGTGATAGACGTCCTGTTGAAGGAGTACGTGACAACCGCCTCGTTGAAGACGCCATGACACTTCGTTCAAGACCTGGGTGACAGACACCTTGTTGAAGGAACACATGATAGCCACCTCGTCGATGTAACACACGTGACATACGCCATGACATCTCGTTAACCGCCTCGTTCTTCAAGGACCACGTGTCAGATGTCATGACACCTCGTTGAAGGATTATATTATAGCCACCATGACACCTCTTCCGAAACCACATTACTCTCTCTTACAAACAACTTATACATACAACATAACACACTCTTTACAAACAACCTGTTCATACATTCAAACAATAAAACTTGCAATTCAAGGACCACGTGACAGACGCCATGACACCTCGTTGAAGGATCACGTGACAGACGCCATGAAACCTCATTGAAGGATCACGTGACAGACGCCATGAAACCTCGTTGAAAGCCGTCATGACACGACAAAACGTGACAGACGCCATGACACCTCGTTGAAGACTTACGTGACACCTCGTTGACCGCCATGACACCTCGTTGACCACCTCGTTGAAGGATCACGTGATAGCCGCCATGACACCTCGTTCAAAATCACGTGTTTAGGACCTCTCGCAGAAACAACCTGTATATACAACATAACACACTCTTTACAAACACCCTGTATATACATTCAAACAACCAAACTCGCAATCACTTATAACACTATCTACCCGATAACACTAATTACAAACACCGGATACGAATCGCCAGCACAGACCGGATGCTAGACCGGATATCCTGGCAAGGGAGCAGCCTACTTAGTCTACCAAAATGAAATTTCATTAAGTCAAAGCACATATTTGGGGGGAGTTTTTGAAAAATTCAACATGAATGAATGTAAATCTATAAGTGCTCCTCTTCCAATGAAACTGAATTTTGATGCTTTAAATTCTGAAGGAAATTGTGAAACCCCTAGCCGAACTGTTATCAGGTGCTTAATGTTTGCCATGTTATGCACACGACCAGATTTGTGCACGGCTATAAATATGCTTAGTCGGTATCAAAGCAGAAACAATACAGAATTATGGCAATACCTGAAAAGGGTATTGAGATATATAAAAGGTATACTCCATTTTTGAAATTAGTATACAAAAGGTGCATGTTCGTAGAAACATTTTGTAGGTTTTCTTGATTCTCATTGGGGTAGTGACAAAAATGATAGAAAAAGTACAACAGGCTATTTGTTTAAGCTTTTTGAAAATTGTTCGATCTGTTGGAATACAAAAAGGCAAAATTCAGTAGCAGCTTCGTCTACTGAAGCTGAATACATGGCCCTATTCGGAGCAGTCAGGGGAGTCTCATGGTTAAAATCATTATTGAATACCCTCAATTTGCAAACTACAGAACCGATTTTACTAAAGAGCAGATAGAAAAGAAATCAATAATTCTAAAACATATTTCCACAGGAGAGCAATTAGCTGATATTTCCACCAAGCAAGTCCCCAGTACCACGATTCCAGGAGAATACGTCTCAACATTGGCATAAAGGAATAAGATAGAAATCGAAATATTATTTGTCAAATTGTTCGGTCTCGCCGGTTTTTCCTAGGGTTCTCCCCAACTCAACGCAACAAATGTTGGACCATTCTCATTGTTAATATACTTCCCTAGATAACTAGATAGCTAGACAATGAATTCAATGAGTACTGTATCATCCAAACTTCACAATTATATCAAAGTTTCTGTAAAACGATTCAATTCTTGAGGGGGGCTGTTGGATTCTTAGAATATTACGCAGAATCTAATCGTTTGTTCCTTGGAAGCTCAACATCTCCAACCCTCACAGCAGGTACCGACCCTTTCTATTTATAGAAACAATCAAGTTTGTTTGGTATATGTATAATATACTTAATTAGTAATATACGAACTATTGACTGTAACGGATGTAACAGACTCTATGCATTCCTAATTTTCAATAATGAAATACAGTGGAGTACATACTGGGTGTTATTTCACATCTTCCTATCCTATAATACTAATAGTTGTAACACAGATCCGACAGCTTTATTGGAAGCGTCGGTGAACAGTGCTAACGGAAAATCTGAATTTGAGATGGTTAGAGTAGTTGCATTGACCAGACTTTCTTCACACTTTCCAAATTGAATCATAGTCTCAGGCGTCCACTTAATTGCTGGGTTATCATTCTTTTTTGATCCCGTGAGATAATCATGTAAGACGTCTTGAATTTCTGCAGCGTTCGGAACATATCTTCGATAAAAATTAATTATGCCAAGGAATGTATGAAGTTGACGAACCGTTTCTGGCAACTTATAATCCTCAATTACTTGAATCTTTTCAGGGAGTTGCTGTGATTCACTAGGAGTTATTAAATAACCTATAAATTCTAGTTTTTCTACTCCGAACTTAGATTTAGATACAATAATTAGAAGACCATATTGTTTCAGTCGTCCAAAAACCAATTACAAATGTTTACGATGCTCATCCGTTGACGATTAAGCGATCAAAATATCATCAAAATATGGAAACAAGAGATCTAACCCTTCAAACACTCCATTTATAAGCCTTTGAGGAGTTGACGGTGCATTACATAACCTGAAACTCATTACATTGAACTTGAAAAGTCCAAAAGGTGTAATAATTGCTGTTTTAGGCGTATCTTCTTCCACAACTGGAACTTGAAAAAAATAAGCCTTGAATAAATCTGTTTTTGAGAATATTTTCGTTCCTTCCATAATTTGCTGGAAATCTTCTATTCGAGGATTGGGGTATCGGTCAGGAACCGTTCGAGCGTTTAAACGTCAATAATCTCCGCAGGGACGTAACGTACCATCTTTTTAATTCACTATATGTAATGGACTGGACCTTTCGGAGTGTGATGGACGAATTATTCCATGGTTCAACATGAACTGAAACTCAAGCTTTACCTGTTTCATTCTTTTACAATCTAATGGACTATAATGTTTGACACCATGCAAACTTTTGCTTGGTATTGAGCTTGGTGTACTAATATCGGAATACGAAGACAATAAATCAGTGAACTCACCAATATTACCCAGTGTGTGTATGGTATGCTGTTCGAATACTTCAGCAACGTTACCAGTTACACGTAGCTCAGTGATTCCATCAATTAACCTCCGTCTATGCAAATCAATTATCAAATTGAATTTATTCAAAAACGCAGCTTCAAATATACCTTCTTCTATTCTTGCAACATTAAACGGCCATTGAAAACATCTGCGAAGTCCTAAATTTATTGTTAATAGTATCACGCCATATGTTGGAGACTCAGAACCATTAGCCGCATTTAATTTGAATGAGTTAATAGGAATTTCATCATCAGCAGTAGCTGGCAATTAATAGAGATACACCATCAACAAGAAAACGACAACCCGTGTTTTTGTCTAAAACAAATAAACGGAAATTTGAACGATTTTCCATGTTTTCTGCAGCAGAACTTTCCGCTTCTTCTGCTGCAGATTCTCGTTTCCCGAAACTTTTCAAGCACAAGGTGATTTGCATCGATGTGGAAAACATTTGGAACCCTATCGAGAATTTGCATAACAATATTTTCCTCTTGGATCAAATTTGCTACTAATATGATCTTTACTTGAAGCGCGACTACGATTTCTACTATAATTCCCAGATCTAAATCTTCTCTGCCTTATTACAGCGATCTGTGCTTCTGAACCTTCAAGCCTAACCATTAAATCTTCATTCAACGAATTCGTGTCATTCCTTGTTTCAGTTGAAAAAACTTCTTTGTGGGTTAAGTTCTAACATTTTATCCCCATAAAAGCTATTTTTTCAAGTCCCTCTTCACGGACAATGAGTACATTTCTGATTGAATCTGGATATTTTTCTTGCCAAAACGTTTTTAATGCTGCTTCAGAAATATCAACTCCTGCCAGAGATTTCATTTCACGAAGAAGCTGACTAGGTTTCATATCACCTAATTCTAAACCGGTAACTAACTTTTTGATCTTTCGTTCTTCACTCTCTCTGAATATATTCAACAAATTTTCTTTAGCTCTAGTATATTTGCTTATGACAGTTCCTTGAATCATATCCCAAATATTCTCAACATATTTTGGATCTATTTGTGATACCAGATAATTGAATTATGTTTCTTGCGATATAATTTTATTGATATTAATATGAGCTTCAATTTGATAAAACCATATTTCGGATTTCTCGGGCCAAAAAGGAGGAATTCTCATACTGACCTCATTTACTTCTGTCTCTTGCCTGACATTTATCATGCATACCCTTGAGCTAACTTCACTCATCAAACGTCGAAAGGGTCATCAATTTGTTGGTATCACGTTGATCAATCGGAATAGGAGAATAAAACACTTTATCACTTCTAATTCTATTAATAATAAGAGATATTTTTTACAATATGTTCTTAATAAATTTCAAATTTCTTCCTCTTTTTTCCACGTTTCTTAGCAACCATGCTCACCATTGTCATAGTCCGCTACAAGTTTTTTCCTGGGTTTTCAATTTATTTACTTCAAGTATTATTGAATTCGAATCTTAGTAATTAATGAGGGTGTAAAAATATTTCTCAACTTATTTTCTCAGTTTCAGAGGTAATATTCCTATATTATTTTCTAAGTTCTTGAAAGAAATTCTCTCCTGTAGTCCGAGACATCCAGTGAATCTAGAATGAAAATAAACGAATACTGGAATTAACTTAATCGAAGGAGAATGTTTTTATCAATGGTCTCCTCAAGTTATCCTTATGAATCTTATTCTGTGAATCTGTAAAAACGTTTTTTTCCGCAGTATTAATTGTTTGTATACTGGTAGGTTTCAAAAACTAACGTGATTCTCTAGGGGAACTTGTTGTTTGGGTTGGAAGATTTCTGGTGCACTGCGATTCTCATTTTTTTTTTGCTCATGAGCGTTCTTTGTTTTGAATCCGCTCAGAATTTATTTCAGAATGAAGCAATTCTGATTTTTCTTTATGTTCAATAACATAATCATTTAATAAGATTTTATCTATTTCGATATTGAAGAGATCGTTATTACCCATATGACCGTTGATTATGTCAATTGGCTTCATTTTAGTATTCGAGTGGATTGATCGGTTGTAAGCATAGATAGCTTAAATCGTTTATTTCGTGACAGGGGTTGTTTGGAAATGTTGTGCATCTGAAAGGTGTATATGTCCAGATATGGTTGGATGGAACCTTTTCAATTGATCATAGAACTGAGGGTAGTGCGGAGATATGAAATGAACTCCGATTTTGTGTAAACTTACAAGCTCTAAAATTACTGAATTTTTGAATTCACTACCATTATCGGTTATCATTTGAAGAGGTATGCCATGATGAGAGAAAAATTCAATGATTAATTTAGTTGGTAGGCTTGTCCGTATTTTGAGAAACTATCAATTATGGTTATGAATTTAGTCTTTTCGAATGTTAATGTATCCAGGTGAATCACCTAAAACGGGCGATTTGCAGTTGGTGCTAAGTTCATCTCTATGTGTACAGGATGTCGCTCGTATTTGCATAGCTGACATATTTCGCATTCGTTTATGAAGGTTTGAATTGCGTTTCTAATATTGGAAACATAGTATTTTCCTTTTA
This sequence comes from Endomychus coccineus, assembly GCA_958510875.1. Classification (NCBI taxonomy): domain Eukaryota; kingdom Metazoa; phylum Arthropoda; class Insecta; order Coleoptera; family Endomychidae; genus Endomychus; species Endomychus coccineus. Next base: position 185,881 of record CAUEHT010000009.1, on the reverse strand, counting down.
GTCTCTTATAGATCTCCTCAATACCACGATGATTTGATTTACCTTCGTGATAGCTCTGAATTATTACTTTAGTTCGTTTCCATCAGTAACATCGATAGGTTTTCGAGAACATCTTTTGAATTTGATATTAGGACATTTGACACTATTTTCGAGTACCACCGAGAATTTTTCATAAATTTCAGGGTTTTCCAAGTATATATAGTATTCTACATTGATTGAAATATAATCTATAATACGTTTCCTTTTACCAAACAAGATAAGAATTCTAGGTTTAATTGGCGAATGATGCGAAGTTTTGTATTATAATTTGATTCCATCCATAGTTAACAGCACAGTCAGCTATAGGAATTCCAACAACTAGGCTCTGCTCAGCGTAAGAGTGTATAGTAGCATTAGTTACAGCTTGGAGGTGTTCAGTGGCGTCGAGGTGAGATGTTACCGGTTAATAGTCTATATAAACTTGCATTGATACATTATCACAATCTGAAATATTTGAGCTGGTTTCTTTAGTGTCAATTTCAATTCGGCCAAGCGCTTCCGCATTGATATTCATTGAACCTTTCTTATAAATAATTTTGTAATCGTACTCTTCTAGTTTAATACGCCAAAGTAACATTCTCGAGTTCGGGTCTTTCAGGGAAAACAACCATCCCAAGAGTTTGTGATCGACTATTATATTGAATTTCTGTTCGTACAAATACGGGCGGAAGTATTTGATCGCCCAGGCGAAACCAAGGAGTTCCTTTTCGTGAGTTGAATAATTATTTTTTGTATCATTTAGAGTTCGCGACGCGTAAGCGACAGAGAGGCCACGTCCTATTGATTCTTGTGATGAGACAGCTCCCAAGGCAACATCACTAGCATCTGTCGTCAAATTGAATATCTTGGAGAAATCTGGGTACCGTAAGATCGGTTGGTTTACTGAAAGGGTTTTACGAGTTTCGACACATGTGACAAATTCATTGTCATGTTCTACAATTGAGCATTTTTTTAGGCATTTGCTGAGAGATTTTGTAATCTTGGCGAAATTGTTAATAAAAAAACGTCGATAGTAACCTATGAGGCCCAAGGAACCTTTGAATTGTTTCGCGGTCTTGGTTATCGGATAATTCTTGATTCCACTGATTTTGTCAGGGTCTTGTCGCACTCCTTCCGGGGTGACGACATGTTCAAAGTATAAGACCTCTTTTCTTAAAGACTCTGATTTGTCGAACTGAATCTTGAATGTTGCAAGTCTGAGTCGATGAAAAACAGCTCCGAGTCTCTCAAGATGTTCCTGTGATGAGGACAAAAATATGAATGAATCATCTAGATACACTAGACAATATTCGTTATGGAGGCCTGAGTAGGTATGGGGGCACCTTGGGCGGCCAGACAGAGAGCCTTATCAGATGTAGGCAACTAGTGATACACTCGTGCATGTGCGGTATGCCCAGATAAGTATCGGTAAGTACTGACCCTGTATTATCGGCCGGGTAGACGGTTAGGGTGTGGTCTCGCCTCTAACCTCTAGGTGTTACCTGTATTACCGGGTAGGGCGTGGTCTCTGCCCACTAGGTGACCTTCTGCTATGGTTGTATGGTAGAGTCAATGGAGACCGAGTAGTGGTAATCAGCTTGTATATACAAGGTCGTTCGAGGTAGACAGCAAGCAATATGTGAGGTTAGGGAGAACTTCAATGTAAAGCAGCATATAGGCATATTTGTGTGGCTGGTTAGATACGAGTGTAAATAGTTGAGATGTTTCAGTCTATGAATATTTATGGAAATAAACTACATTCTTAAAATGATTCAATTTATCATTCTATAGTAACAATCGCGGTTAAACGGATAAATCATATCTGTTTTGAAACACGTCGCTAACGTATTAAGATTACAGCGATGTGCGTTAGAAGCCGCAAATATTTTGATAACCAACACTCGTTAATATTTACCAGACTCGGACTGGCCCCCAGACATTTGTTTCTCCATCGAACACGCTTCAAAAATTCCGCGAATGTAGATATATAAGAGTTTCAGTCAATCAGAGAGGCATTATGTGTAAAGTTGTCGATAGAGCAACATGCTATTATTCATTCTATGCTTCGTCGGAGCCCAGGCGAACGAATATCTGGTAAAATATGGATACATGACGGAAAATTCCAACGGGTTGAGTGAAACAGAGGATGCATTGAGAGTGTTTCAAGAATTCTATAGGCTGCCAATAGACGGTACCCTAAATAATGAGACATTGAAGTTGATGAATACGAAAAGGTGCGGAGTGGCTGATGATCCTTCTCAATACAGAACAACATCCAGGTGGTTGAAGTCGAAATTGACATGGAGATTCAGATTTGCCTCGGCTCAACTGCTTAGAATGACTACCAAAGTGTTTGGAGTATGGAGCAAATATTCGGGGTTGAACTTTGAATATACAGGTGGTAACACAACCGATATACTCATTTCGTATCAGAGAGGAATGCATCGTAGAGTTACGAACAATGGGGTGTGTTCAGGGTTGTTTGATGGACCTGGAACGATTCTCGCACACTCGGATTTTCCAACAAGGGATGGGTCAACAGTCGAAATACATTTGGATCGAGATGAAAACTGGTGTGAAACAAAAACGAGACCCGCTTATAACGAATCAAGTTTGTTTGCTGTACTATTACATGGAATCGGTCATGCAATAGGCCTAGCTCATTCGAGTGATAATGAGTCTGTAATGTTTGCATTTTACGAAGAACCTAGAGACGGTGGTTATTTTACTGCATATTCTGAATCTACGTAATGTGCTGAATAAGAATATACAGTGTGTGACGGCACATGCCACATGTGTTTTTCATCGACTTAAGCATCATCATCATCAGAGTGAAGGGGGTCTACACCGGAAGTCGTTATTTTATTACATATTTTGAATCTACATGATGAGCTGAACAAAATTTTTATCGACTCAAGCATCATCATCAGGTTAAACCGGAAGTGGGTTATATGGTTGACACATTGTCACACCGGAAGTGAAACCGGAAGTGGTCATTCTATTGCATATTCTGAATATACGTGATGTGCTGAATAAGAATATACTATTTATATATCGAACAGTTTGACCGATCTCCCGCGATAAAGATTTGAAATTTTTATTTTTTCAAGTATGGCGTTATGCGTATCAAATGAAAGGTCTTGACGAGTAGAATGTGAATTTTTAACTTTTTCGTAAAAAAAAATTCCATATGGTGCATGTAAATGAGGAAGAACCGCCAACTATAGCTTTATGGGTATCAAATGAAAGATGTTGAAGCGTAGAATGTGAATTTTCAGCTTTTTCGTGAAAAAATCCCATATGGTGCATGTAAATGAGGAAAAAACCTCTAACTATAGCTTTATGGAGCTGTCATGTGTGTTACATCGACGAGGTGGCCATCACAAGCTCCTTCAGCAATGTGCCTCTCACATAGGTCTTCAACGTGGTGTTATGGCAACTATCACATACCGTAGTCATAGGAACCATAGAGCTAAAGGTTATAGAGCTAACCTAAGTCATAGTGTCTGTCATGTGGGTCTTCAATGAGGTGTCATGGTGTTCACCGTGTGAACTGTCATGGCGGCTCTGTCATAGTGTGTGTGTGTGTGTGTGTGTGTGTGTGTGTGTGTGTGTGTATGTTCTATCGTTTGCAGCTGTCACGTGCAAAATGTTAATTTCCATATTTTTGATGTAGGGAAAATCAATATGATGCATACAAATTGGGGGTGGGGAGAACATCAGACTATAGCTCTATGTGTATCGAAATACATAAGGATTTTGACGAGTAAGTGGTGTTTTATTGAATTGAAGATCCGGCGATCATAGTTCACGAACGATGATGACGTCACTGCTTCAAGCCAATGACAGTAACTGATTCAATCCGGCGACCATCGTTCACGAACGATGATGACGTCACTGATCCAAGCCAATGACAGTAACTGATTCAATCCGGCGACCATCGTTTACGAACGATGATGACGTCACTACTCTAAGCCAATGACAGTAACTGATTCAATCCGTTGACCATAGTTTTTATGAACGATGATGACGTAACTGCTTCAAACCGGTGACAGTAGCTAACTCAATCCGGCGACCATCGTTCACGAACGATGATGACGTCATCACTGTTCACGAACTATGATGGGCTAATGAGGAATAAAATGTGAATAATCATAATGATTGTAATACATTCATGCACATGTTTATCGCATGATTCAACACATGCTCTAACATTCAGAGATGTGATTCAACATTCAGACACATGTTTAGCACATGCTCCAGCAGTCTGTGACGTCATCATCGTTTTCGAACTATGATGGTTCGATGAGGAATAAACTACCAAAAATAATATAAATATCTCCATTAGCAATCTATACTATCTTCCTTCACGAGCACAACCTTTACAAACTCCATACGTTAGAACGTATATATATATATATATATATATATATATATATATATATATATATATATATATATATACTAGTTAAAAACATGTAGACAAACAGTCGCGTAAAAGTTATAATGATGAACATTTTTCACGGGTTTACATAATCATTTCATTATCGAAAATTTATCATTCTTCAACACAACAGTTACATAATCATTATTCTTATAACTAAATGTTAAATGTGCTCATACTCGACCATTAATCGAGGGAAAATAAAATATATTCTAATAAATAGAACGAAAAGTATATCGATAATAATAATAATATTGCAGCTACATCTAAATGTAAATGAAACATCAATCAATCACTAATCATATAACTAAACTATGATGAGCTGATGAGGAATAAAATGTGAACATTGATATCATGGTTGTGAGGTTAAATGTCTGCTGTAGAAGTTACCCCACTATTATTACCTTTTATTTGAGAAGATCGATATTTCCCCATGTAATTGCCCAAAACTATTTTGTATGCAACATTGTTATCATTTGCGAGCCTACGAGAAATTACCTGTATGTTGGATAACCTAAATGAATATGTTTGACTATTATCACCTGTAGATTTATTTGAGATTCTTCAAAGATTAAGTTTGAGATTGATAACCCACATGAAGAAAGAAGCTTCAACGATTTGATAGGTTATTTATTATTTTCATAACCGTTGTTCTGAATGTGACAACTTTATCGGCTTCTGCACTCGAGATAAGAGAGAATGAAGTTACCGCAAACTGTCTTATAACCGCTACTACATATTATAATAATTGAAAAGATAGCATAATAATCTGAATCACTTTTTCGAGGAATATTATATGTAAACAAGTAACAAAACAAAAGTATATTTATATTAATTAGATAGTAACATAAATTTTTTGTGTCTAACTCTGAAGCGATATTTATAATTTAAATTACAATCCTGATGGGTTGATCCAAGGGACTGTACTTTACCAAACGTCTCGTTCATTATTATGATGTCTTGCGGGAAAGTGAGAGAAGATAAATACCAAAAATAATAATAATAAAATTTATTTAGAAAAATACGTTTTGATAGTACATCATTTAGAATTAAAGTAATAACATTATGATTCATGGTTCTTCACACTAAACTCCGAACTGATCCTGTAATCGGAGAATACTCCATTATACGATCGTTAATGATGATGCAATAAGCCCTGGTGTTTTTGGGGAAATTCAGGAAACTTTCCATCTCTAGTTTGACGTCAACTGTTGATGACTTTATAGCATCGTTTTGTTTTGAACAGTCAATCACAAAAATTGCTCTATTCTTGAATGCTATATAATCTAACATAGGTTTGCTTATTATTTTATTTGAGAATGATTTCTGGAAATCATAGTACATCTGGTATGCTTCCACGTATTGCTGGTCGGTGAAATTCAATTTCATTGCTTCATATGGATAACACTCTGAATTCAAGTATAATTTTACATTTAGCAAGTTTATATTATCGAAATATGCACTGTGCTTAACAGGATTATTTTTTCGATCAGTTTGGAAAGCTAGAATCACATATCTGGGACTTCCAAATTCATTGAAGTTTTAACAACCCAAATGTCACGAGTGCTCTCCTTCATCAAAGGATTTTCATGCAGATCCCAGCTGCGAAATGGAATCAAAATAGGTTTCTCAGCACTCAAATTCTCCAACATTTGGAATTTAACCTGATCACTTGGAAACACATGTCGCACTTTCAATTTTATCGTCTTCACATTTATTTTAGCCGTTTTCGTGCCTGTGCTATTAGTATAGCAATCGTTATCGGTTCGAGACCTTATCAAGCGCAGCTTATGTTTTCCACTCAAAACTTTGTTATAGTCAATGAATAGGCCTAGTAGAAAATTCAACGGTATCCATAAATTGATTTTATTATTGTAGACTGAACTCAATGCATCCTTAAATGACCATCCAGAAATAGCTAGAGTTATAGATTCATGTTTGGCATATGTTAGATAAGCTCTGATGGTGCTGACAATACCAGGATCACGTACTTTGTCTATCTCTTTCCCATTCAATCCATAACTGATATGTTCGGAGAGAAACGCTCCGAAATTATTCGTTAGTTTACATTCACCATCACCACTTGCTTCTGGCTGGAATTCTGCCTCGATGAATAAAGCAGACGAGGCCAAATCTACCAACACATCTTCTTGATTGATTAATATTTCAATTTCATCGCTGTTGCCAAAAGATGTTGGGTGTGGATAGTAGGTATGAGTTTCTTTCCGGATGATGTCTCCAATGAAGTTTGGCTCGTTGAATATTTGAAGTTTTCCCGACATTGTAACCAAGGGACTTCAAAAAATTTATATTTTCCAATGATAGTGATGCAGAAGCAACCTTCTCCTTCTTCAATGACAGTGATGCAGAAGCAACCTTCTCCCTCGAGTTCGTTGTAGATAATGACTGATGACCACTATGAAGATGTCTTTTATTGCTAAAATCCAAACCCATGTTCTCAAGTGATGGCTACTGCAACAACAACCTTCTCAGTTGAATTCTTTTCATATAATGAGTGGTGGTGAGTATTGGATTATTATTTATTGTTGGAAGCCATAATCCCTGGCGATCTTTTCCAATTCCAATCGTATAATAATTTCTTCTCCACGAAAATTTACCGGTTTCTAATTCTGATCTAAAATATTCAGCGTGATGCTATCGAAGGACGTCTTGCTGATGACCGGTAGATAAATAAGATTCTTCGGCTCTATAACAATGGAAAACCCAGGTGGTAAAAGAGGTGAGAACTCATATATCGTATGAGCTATCTTATTGTTATAATATGCTCCTGCGGTTAAGTTACATTCCACTCTAATAGTTTGAACTTTGATTATGTTTATAGGTCGATCAGATACGTGTAGTTCACGAGATGTCAATTTCTTTTTGCTGAACCCCAACAGTTTGCTTATACTATCTTGAGGAATAAAATTCACTTTAAAATCACTCTTCAGCTCTGTGTGTAGAGTGTTGTTGTTGGATTTTATTGATAATTTCCCGTCACGTTCTTCTTGCTTCGCTCCTATCCCACAAAACTGCACTTTGTATGAAATCCTCGATGTCTGTCAACTCGTAGGACCCCGTACGTATAGTAACTACTTTTTCCTCACCCTTCACATCTTCATAATAAAATTTATTAAAACCTTCTTCAATGTTCGGAATGCTATTGTACGTATGCAAGCCAACAAGTGCGATAGAATAATATGAATGAGGAAATAGTTCTATAGGTGGGTGAAAATCTACAGATAAGCGGGAGCTCTTACCCGTGATAGTGAACGTCTGAGACATGATTGATGAATGAAAACTTCATCAACAATCTATTTATATACTAATAAAATGCAGTGTTAGTCGGCCACAACTGAAGAGTTAGAGAGGAATTCCAAACATAACTGGCTACAATTATAAGTGTTATATTGCATGAAATATCGTGTTGACTGCAAGCTTTATCGAATGAATTGATACCTTGGATCTCCTCTTCTCAATCGTTCTTCTAGTTTTGCCCCTGGTATTGATAACCAGGAATATGAAGTTCAAACGGGAGCTTGCTTATAAGCGTATTGAGAACAACTTCTCCCACGCACGCATCCATACAGACTGATGAGAATTCAAGATTGCACTGTTATTTAACGAGGGGAGGGAGAAAGACCAAAGATCTCAAAATAATTTTTATTAATTTTCTCAATACAAAAAATTTTAGTATAACCTTAAAAATATTTTTAAAATTTCTCAATCTTGACTCTTGATTCATCGTCCTAGTCGTATTGCATATTCCTGGGTTTACGTCTTTCCACCTATATTGAAGTCCCTTATGATTGTTCTGCGTCGTTTGAAATTCTTCCTACTCGGCTTATGAAGCTCATGCACAACTTGTTCTCTACGCATCTTATGAATGTGGAAATCTAGTGTAGAATCAATTTTTTGGGGATATTCACAGGATTTGGAGATATACGCTTCACAGAGGCCTGCTTTGTTGTTGTTGTGGATGATGAGGGTCTCTTCTTAGAAGGTTCCATAGATATTATCCCTCGTTCTAACGCCTCCACTTTACTAGTGATGTTATTTAGACGCATGTTCACACTGTTAAATGTGTTATTGATCTCTTTCAATACATTTCTGTTTTCCCTCACACTATCACTGATTGTTTTATACTCTGATTTTATATAGATTCCCATTTCATTATATTCATTCTGAATGTCGATCAGATGTTTATCAATGTGAGAAATAACCTTCTCATTCGCTAATTTATGTTCATCCAGATCCTTGTTGATATCTTTGATCAAATTATCAACCCTAACATTGAAGGTATCTTTAAGACTGGTTTCCGTTTTCAGATTCAGTTTGTGTGTTAATTTATTAACATATACTTTATTTGCAACGTCTCCATCATCATTCGGTGATTTTACGTTGCACAATCTACGATTTTCCATATCATAACTTCCATCGCTCGTTAGGAATAATCCTTGTCCGGGAACTTGTTTGAAATTATAATTAAATACATTTGTATCATATATCCACATGGAAGAGGAGGCTCTGCCAAACTTATCCATTGAAACCATCTTTATAACTGTGATGAATTTGTCTTACACCTGGTTTTTATTCAATTACCCCTGCCTCTATCAATTCTTCTATTATAGAGATTATCTCGTTATTGTTACCGGCATGCGAGGATGCAACAAGAAGTCTCAGTCTATCCACAATTTCGTTAACGTCATCCTAATAAACATGTTCGATAGGTTTCTCGTTATATTCAAGCATATCATTTCTGATATATGCACTTCCAGTGTATGTTTTGGCTCTGGGTCTTTTCATGGAATTAATCAAAGGTTTCACTACATGTTTGTATTTTACTGTGTATCTTATTCGATCAGTTGGATCGTTATTACGTCTATGGGCACTAGTCATTTCCATCATTTGACTGTAATTTTCCCCATCTTCCACTGTGTAAGTATCAGGTAGAACATCTCTGTAAAATATCAAATTATACTGTCCTGTGGTACCCTTGAACGGAGTACCCTTGATAATTATATTACTCTCACTATCAATTTCTATAGGTTGATTACACATGAACATTTGCCTAAAGTTGAATCATATTGCAAACCCATTTTATCATCGTATTTCTTGACATCATCATCCAATAGGAATCCTTCCATGTAATAACGTGCTAACGTGGGGTATTGTTGCAGAAACTCCTCTGTAGCCTCTGCATTATCTTTCTTATGTTTTCTGAATTCTCCACGAATCTGATCAATAGTAGGTTCGAGGGTAAACACATCCTCAGTATTTTTGGGGTTATATACGAACTCTTCCCCTTCAGTTACAATATTTGGGATTGGTATGTTCTCCATTTGTGTTGCTGTAGAAACAATAATTTTAGGTTTAACCAACGAATTTTGTTTGATTATTTCAGCATTTCCGCAATTTCCTCCAGAGGTTTAGATACATTCCTGAACATATTATCTAGAATGTCATCATTTTCAGCTTTACCCAATTTCACAGCCATATATTGTTTCCTCACAACGTTTGCTAACTCCCAAATTTTTTTCTTCAATTGTTGTTTTTCCTTTAGCATGTTACTCACACCCACGTCCATGCTGAGCGGGTTGTCTATTTCAAATGAAGGTATATATACATGTTAGATGTATATATAACTATCAAAACCTTTGCAATAACGTCCTTTGTTCATATCACAGTCTTTGTTTATCATAAGGAATCCATATTTATCTTTCCAACATACGCTACATATCTCTTTGAATTTCTCGAGTGACATGTCGGTACTTACATGATCGGTAGATATATACTTCAAATTGAGTTCATCCTGTTTGAAAATAATCAAGCAATTGGCATTGTCGCGCAATCCACGTTTTGGACATTTAGCAAAAGACTGACAAAGATAGAAACTATCAATTGAGTTGTGTCTCCCTCTTGAAAAATAAGCACGAATTTTCTGCTGTTTCTCAAACATCACGTCATCGAATATTATTATCGAATTAGGCCTCGCTTCTGTGGGGTCTATGACCTCATCACTTTCGGTACAAGGAAAATATCCAAGCCCCTCAATTTTCTTCAATGTCTCCTTTAGTAACTGGTATTTTGGTTGGTGTAAAGACTTTGAATATATGTACACGTTCTCAAATTTCAGGCCGTTAGCATCTAACAATAGAGATAACATCAGTAGGTATCCAGTAACTTGGGCCCGCCTGATAGAGAGCCTTATCAGATGTAGGCAACCAGTGATACACTCGTGCATGCGCGGTATGCCCAGATAGGTATCGGTAAGTACTGATCCTGTATTAACGGCCGGGTAGACGGTTAGGGTGTGGTGTAGCCTCTAACCTCTAGGTGTTACCGGGTAGACGGCTAGGGTGTGGTCTCTGACCGCTAGGGGCCCTTCTGCTATGGTTGTATGGTAGAGTCAATGAAGACCGAGTAGTGGTAATCAGCTTGTATATACAAGGTCGTTCGACGTAGACAGCAAGCAATATGTGAGGTTAGGGAGAACTTCAATGTAAAGCAGCATCAAAATATTTTTCTACACACGGGGATCGAACCCGAGAAATAAAATCCAAAGCCAGCTCCTTAACCGCTCAATTATGGAGGAACTGAGAACAAGCGATTTTAATGTTGTAGATATAACCGCAGGGTATCCGGTCTGAGTGATAAGTGCGAGTATATTGCAGTCTATATGATGCAGGTAATTGTTTTTACATGACGTCAGTCATGCAGGTATCTGTACATGCGGGGGACGAAGTGTATGTCACGGAGCCTACAGCGAGGTATGGATTGTGAGGCTGCTTCTTCATAGCGTCAGTCCTAGGGTTTTGAAATAGTTATAATAGTGTTGTTTGTACATGTCGTCAGTCACGTGATTTTTGAAAGAGACTGTCACGCGGGGCTTCATCGAGTTATCATGGGAGGGCTGCTGCTCCTTCATCGGAGAGGGTGTATAGATGGAATGTTATACAGTATGGAAATGATATCTTCTGCATTTCTCAAACGCGATGTTTATGAGGAAATTACTTTCAAAACGTTTATTCAAGCTGTCTGTACCTTACTTGATTGCTATATTACAAAATGCAATTTCAATCATCTTAAACATATAGATATATTATTTTCAGTATACAAAATGGAGTTGGGAGACTTCAATGGGGTATGGAATGTGAGGTTTTACGGATTGTTTATGTATGACGTCAGTTACGTGAATTTGAACAAGACAGGTGTGTATGTGAGGTTATACATAGTGTGCAGGTATAATGATGTCTATCACGCAGGTCTTCAGCGAGGTATCTACTCTGCAGGAGTCTTCAATGAAATGTGGGGTTGTTTGTACATGCCGTTAGTCGCAGGGGTTTTGTCTGAGTTATAATGATATCGGTCGCGGTGCATTGTCTGCCCCCACAGGTCTTCAATAAGGGGGTCATAACATCTAACATGTGATAGTTTAAAAAAAATACTGCTTCTCATGATAGTGATATTATGAAGCGTTTGCGGAAAATAACTATTAAATCATCTAAGGACGTCTTGCTAGATTAGTACTAGCGAGTACAATATTCGTTATAATATTATGAGTATGCATCATTGGGGGTGGAGCTTACTTGAGTGATAAGGTTGCGCTAAATCAAAAGCAATGTATTCAACTTGGAATTATCGTAATGATGCGCAATCCTCCAATGTTGAAGTAGTTTCATAAATTATCCGAAAGTAATACGAATATATAAAATGTTTTTCTAAAATTAGTACCGGAGTAAACATAATTCGCTATAATATTATATTCATTCATGTATTTTTCATAAATTATCCGATATAAATCAAATAAGTTTATGCTAAATTTGTGGCAGGTTGAACAATATCCACTATCCGGTAGAGTGATAGCTAGCTCGAGTGATAAGGAAGTTACGCTTCACCTTCAAAACGCAATGAGAATACTTTATTTCAAATCAAACATGTAGTATGTATATATATTCGAATCATATTGATTGTAAATCGCATGATATGACCCGAAATCTAGTTGCTGCTGGGTGTAGCCCAGTACCTATACAGAATCTAGACGAAGCGGTGCCATGCATCACGATGATTATTCGAACTGTCTGTACAGCTCGATTGCTATATAACAAAATACATTTTTAATCATCTTAAACATATAGATGTGCTAATATAATTTTTTCGGTATGCAAAAATATACTAATAATAAAACATTTTCATCGACAGACATTTCTTCATAGGAACAGACAGACAGACGGACAGTTAGCTTTTTATAAAATTCAATCAATTTCAATGGAAACATATATACGGGGGAGTTTTATGGGATCGAGCTCGTTTCCCAACCACTTAAGAGGTAGAACTATGATGGTTGAATGAGGAATAGATGAGGATAATAATAATAACCATATGAATATCTTCATAAGCGCTAATCTATATGACAACCAAGCACATGCTTCATAAAAGTCTGAACATTGAGTAGAGCTATAGTATCTTCATAAGCGATCTTTATCAACATTCAGACACTTGTTTAGCACGTGATTCAACAGCCTGTGACGTCATCATCGTTTACGAACTATGATGTTCCGATGAGGACTCAAAAATTGAACAGATGAATCAGCAGGTGGTTTGAGTATTGGAGCGATCAAAAATCTTTGAGGTTAAATATCTGCTGTAGAAATTACCCCACTATTATAACCTTTTATTTGAGAATATCGTTATCTCCCATGTAACGGTTTATTGCCTAAAGCTATTTTGTATGCAACATTGTTATCATTTGCGAGCCTACGAGAAATTATCTGTATGTTGGATAATCTAAATGAATATGTTTGACTATTATTACCTGTAGAGACTCATTTGAGATTCTTTAAAGATTAAGTTTGAGATTGATAACCCATATGAAGAAAGAAGTTTCAACGATTTGATAGGTTATTTATTATTTTCATATTCGCTATTCTGAATGTGACAACTTTATCGGCTTCTGCACTCGAGATAAGAGAGAATATTTACCGCAAACTGTCTTATAACCACTACTACATATTATAATAATTGAAAAGATAACATAATAACCTGAATCACTTTTTCGAGGAATATTGTATGCAAACAAGTAATAAAACAAAAGTATATATATATTTATTAATTAGAGAGTAACATAAATTTTTTGCTTCTAACTCTGAAGCGATATTTATAATTTAGATTACAATCCTGATGGGTTGATCCAAGGGACTGTACTTTACCAAACGGCTCGTTCATTATTGTGAGGTCTTGCGGGAAAGTGAGAGAAATAAAAGAACAAAAATAATAATAATAACATTTATTTAGAAAAATACATTTTGATAGTACATCATTTAGAATTAAAATAATAACATTATGATTCATGGTTCTTCACACTAAACTCCGAACTGATCCTGTAATCGGAGAATACTCCATTATACGATCGTTAATTATGATGCAATAAGCCCTGGTGTTTTTGGGGAAATTCAGGAAACTTTCCATCTCTAGTTTGACGTCAACTGTTGATGACTTTATAGCATCGTTTTGTTTTGAACAGTCAATCACAAAAATTGCTCTATTCTTGAATGCTATATAATCTAACATGGGTTCGCTTATTATTTTATTTGAAAATGATTTCTGGAAATCATAGTACATCGGGTATGCTTCCACTTATTGCTGGTCGGTGAAATTCAATTTCATTGCTTCATATGGATAACACTCTGAATTCAAGTATAATTTTACATTTAGCAAGTTTATATTATCGAAATATGCACTGTGCTTAACAGGATTATTTTTTCGATCAGTTTGAAAAGCTAGAATCACATATCTGGGACGTTCCAAATTCATTGATGTTTTAACAGCCCAAATGTCGCGAGTGCTCTCCTTCATCAACGGATTTTCATGCAGATCCCAGCTGCGAAATGGAATCAAAATAGGTTTCTCAGCACTCAAATTCTCCAACATTTGAAATTCCAATCCTATCGTCTTCACATTTATTTTAGCCGTTTTCGTGCCTGTGCTATTAGTATAGCAATCGTTATCGGTTCGAGACCTTATCAAGCGCAGCTTATGTTTTCCACTCCAAACGTTGTTATAGTCAATGAATAGGCCTAGTAGAAAATTCAGCGGTATTCATGAATTGATTTTATTATTGTAGACTGAACTCAATGCATCCTTAAATGACCATCCAGAAGTAGCTAGGGGTATAGATTCATGTTTGGCTTATGTTAGATAAGCTCTGATGGTGCTGACAATACCAGGATCACGTACTTTGTCCATCTCTTTTCCATTCAATTCATAACTGATATATTTGGAGAGAAACGCTCCGAAATTATTCGTTAGTTTACATTCACCATCACCACTTGCTTCTGGCTGGAATTCTGCCTCGATGAATAAAGCAGACGAGGCCAAATCTACCAACACATCTTGTTGATTGATTAATATCTCAATTTCATCGCTGTTGCCAAAAGATGTTGTGTGTGGATAGTAGGTATGAGTTTCTTCCCGGATGATGTCTTCAATGAAGTTTGGCTTGTTGAATATTTGAAGTTTTTCCGACATTGTAACCAAGGGACTTCAAAAAATTTATATGTTCCAATGATAGTGATGCAGAAGCAACTTTCTCCTTCTTCAATGACAGTGAGATGTCTTTTATTGCTGAAATCCAAACCCATGTTCTCAAGTGATGGCTACTGCAACAACAACCTTCTCAGTTGGATTCCTTTCATATAATGAGTGGTGGTGAGTATTGGATTATTATTTATTGTTGGAAGCCATAATCCCTAGCGATCTTTTTCAATTCCAATCGTATAATAATTTCTTCTCCACGAAAATTGACCCGTTTCCAATTCTGATCTAAAATATTCAGTGTGATGTTATCGAAGGACGTCTTGCTGATGACCGGTAGATAAATAAGATTCTTCGGCTCTATATCAATGGAAAACCCAGGTGGTACAAGAGGTGAGAACTCATATATCGTATGAGCTATCTTATTGTTATAATATGCTCCTGCGGTTAAGTTACACTCCACTCTAATAGTTTGAACTTTGATTATGTTTATCGGTCGATCAGATACGTGTAGTTCACGAGATGTCAATTTCTTTTTGCTGAATCCCAACAGTTCGCTTATACTATCTTGAGGAATAAAATTCTCTTCAAAATCACTCTTCAGCTCTGTGTGTACAGTGTTGTTGTTAGATTTTATTGATAATTTCCGGTCACGTTCTCCTTGCTTCACTCCTATCCCGCAAACTGCACTTTGTATGAAATCTTCGATGTCTGTCAACTCGTAGGACCCCGTTGGTATAGTAACTACTTTTTCCTCACCCTTCACATCTTCATAATAAAATTCATTAAAACCTTCTTCAATGTTCGGGATGCTATTGTACGTATGCAAACCAACAAGTGCGATAGAATAATATGAATGAGGATCTAGTTCTATAGGTGGGTGAAAATCTACAGATAAGCGGGAGCTCTTTCCCGTGATAGTGAACGTCTCTGAGACATGATTGATGAAAACTTCATCAACTATTTATATACTAATAAAATGCAGTGTTAGTCGGCCACAACTGAAGAGTTAGAGAGGAATTCCAAACATAACTGGCTACAATTATAAGTGTTATATTGCATGGAATATCGTGTTGACTGCAAGCTTTATCGAATGAATTGATACCTTGGATCTCCTCTTCTCAATCGTTCTTCTAGTTTAGCCCCTGGTATTGATTTGAAGTTCAAACGGGAGCTCCTTTATAAGCGTATTGAAAACACCTTCTCCCGCGTACGCTTCCATACAGACTGATGAGAATTCAAGATTGCACTGTTATTTGGAGAGGGGAGGGGGAAAGTCCGAATATCTCAAAATAATTTTTTAAATAATTTTCTCAATACAAAAATGTTGGTATAACCTTAAAAATATTTTTAAATATCTCAATCTTGACTCTTGATTCATCGTCCTAGTCGTATTGCATATTCCTACCCCTTCCATCTATATTGAAGTCCCTTATGATTGTTCTGCGTCCTTTGAAATTCTTCCTACTCGGCTTATGAAGCTCATGCACAACTTATTCTCTACGCATCTTATCAGTGGGGAAATCTAGTGTAGAATTAATTTTTGGGTATATTCACAGGATTCGGAGTTATACGTTTCACAGAGGCCTGCTTTGTTGTTGTTGTAGATGATGGGGGTCTCTTCTTAGAAGGTTCCATAGATGTTATCCGTCGTTCTAACGCCTCCACTTTACTAGTGATGTTATTTAGACGCATGTTCACACTGTTAAATGTATTATTGATCTCTTTCAATTCATTTCTGTTTCCTCTCACACTATCACAAACAAACAATCACTGATTGTTTTATACTCTGATTTTATATAGATTCCCATTTCATTATATTTATTCTGAATGTCCATCAGATGTTTATCAATGTTGAGAATAACCTTCTCATTCGTTAATTTATGTTCATCCAGATCCTTGTTGATATCTTTGATCAAATTATCAACCCTAACATTGAAGGTATCTTTAAGACTGGTTTCCGTTTTCAGATTCAGTTTGTGTGTTAATTTATCGACATACACTTTATTTGCAACATCTCCATCATCATTCGGTGATTTCACGTTGCACAATCTACGATTTTCCATATCATAACTCCCATCGCTCGTAAGGAATAATCCTTGTCCGTGAACTTGTTTGAAATTATTATTAAATACAATTGTATCATATATCCACATGGAAGAGGAGGCTCTGCCAAACTTATCCATTGAAACCATCTTTATAACTGTGATGAATTTGTCTTACACCTGGTTTTTATTCAATTACCCCTGCCTCTATCAATTCTTCTATTATAGAGATTATCTCGTTATTGTTACCGGCATGCGAGGATGCAACAAGAAGTCTCAGTCCATCCACAATTTCGTTAACGTCATCCCAATAAACATATTCGATAGGTTTCTCGTTATATTCAAGCATATCATTTTTGATATATGCACTTCCAGTGTATGTTTTGGCTCTGGGTCTTTTCATGGAATTAATCAAAGGTTTCAGTACATGTTTGTATTTTACTGTGTATCTTATTCGATCAGCTGGATCGTTATTACGTCTATGGGCACTAGTCATTTCCATCATTTGACTGTAATTTTCCCCAACTTCCACAGTTTAAGTATCAGGTAGTACATCTCTGTAAAATATCAAATTATACAGTCCTGTGGTACCCTTGAACGGAGTACCCTTGATAATTATATAACTATCACTATCAATTTCTATAGGTTGATTACCCATGAACCTTTTATCTGAAGTTGAATTATATTGCAATCCCATTCTATCATCGCATTTCTCGACATCATCATCCAATAGGAATTCTTCCAAGTAATAACTTGCTAATGTGGGGTATTGTTGCAGAAACTCCTCTGTAGCCGCTGCATTATCTTTCTTATGTTTTCTGAATTCTTCACTAATCTGATCGATAGTAGGTTCGAGGGTAAACACATCCTCCTCAGTATTTTGGGGGTTATATACGAACTCTTCCCCTCCAGTTACAATATTTGGGATTGGTATGTTCTCCATTTGTGTTGCTGTAGAAACAATACTTTTAGGTTTAACCAACGAATTTTGTTTGATTATTTCAGTATTTTTCGCAATTTCCTCTAAAGGGTTAGATACATTCCTGAACATATTATCTAGAATCTCATCATTTTCAGCCTTACCCAATTTCACAGCCATTTATTTTTTCCTCACAACGTTTGCTAACTCCCAAATTTTTTTCTTCAATTGTTGTTTTTCCTTTAGCATGTTACTCACACCCACGTCCATGCTGAGCGGGTTGTCTATTTCAAATGAAAGTATATATACATGTTAGATGTATATATAACTATCAAACCCTCTGCGATAACGTTCTTTGTTCATATCACAGTCTTCGTTTATCGTAAGGAATCCATATTTATCTTTCCAACATAAGCTACATATCTCTTTGAATTTCTCGAGAGACATGTCGGTACTTACATGATCGGGTAATATATGCTTCAAATTGAGTTCATCCTGTTTGAAAATAATCAAGCAATTGGCATTGTCGCGCAATCCATGTTTTGGACATTCAGCAAAAGACTTACAAAGATAGAAACTATCAATTGATTTGTGTCTCCCCCTTGAAAAATAAGCACGAATTTTCTGCTGTTTCTCAAACATCACGTCATCGAATATTATTATCGAATTAAGCCTCGCTTCTGTGGGGTCTATGACCTCATCACTTTCGGTACAAGGAAAATATCCAAACCCCTCAATTTTCTTCAATGTCTCCTTTAGTAACTGGTATTTTGGTTGGTGTAAAGACTTTGATTATATGTACACGTTCACAAATTTCAGGCCGTTAGCATCTAACAATAGAGATAACATCACATTTGTTTTCCCACAATTACTTTGACCACAGATTATTGTTCGTAGAGTATTAGGCAGCAAAGAGTTGTGTCGTTGTTGTTCAACATTCTCATTGCTTAACCCTAAGTTCATAATACTCAACGAGTCTTTTTGCTTAACAATCTTCATCATGTCTGAATGCGAATCGAAATCATACTGAAACATATGTTAATGAGCATTTGTTTATATACTAGTTGATGATGTTATATTGTGTATGTCTGATCACTCGGTTAGGTACTTCTACGCTTCTGTCAAAATCAGGTATCAAATACATGTTAAATAGGTATGAATGTTGAAACATGTGTCTGGATATTGAAACACGTGTCTGAATACTGAAGCACGTGTCTGAAACACGTGTCTGAATGCTGAAACACGTGTCTGAATGCTGAAACACGTGTCTGAATGTTGAAACACGTGTCTGAAACACGTGTCTGAATGCTGAAACACGTGTCTGAATGTTGAAACAGGTGTCTGAAACACGTGTCTGAATGCTGAAACACGTGTCTGAATGCTGAAACACGTGTCTGAATGCTGAAACACGTGTCTGAATGCTGAAACACGTGTCTGAATGCTGAAACACGTGTCTGAATGTTGAAACACGTGTCTGAAACACTTGTCTGAATGCTGAAACACGTGTTTGAATGTTGAAACACGTGTCTGAAACACGTGTCTGAATTCTGAAACACGTGTCTGAATGCTGAAACACGTGTCTGAATGTTGAAACACGTGTCTGAAACAAGTGTCTGAATGCTGAAACACGTGTCTGAATGTTGAAACACGTGTCTGAAACACGTGTCTGATAGCTGAAACACGTGTCTGAATGCTGAAACACGTGTCTGAATGTTGAAACACGTGTCTGAAACAAGTGTCTGAATGCTGAAACACGTGTCTGAATGTTGAAACACGTGTGTGAAACACGTGTCTGAATGCTGAAACACATGTCTGAATGCTGAAACACGTGTCTGAATGCTGAAACACGTGTCTGAATGCTGAAACACGTGTCTGAATGTTGAAACACGTGTCTGAAACACGTGTCTGAATGCTGAAACACGTGTCTGAATGCTGAAATACGTGTCTGAATGCTGAAACACGTGTCTGAATGTTGAAACACGTGTCTGAAACACGTGTCTGAATGTTGAAACATGTGTCTGAATGCTGAAACACGTGTCTGAATGTTGAAACACGTGACTGAATGTTGAAACACGTGTCTGAAACACGTGTCTGAATACTGAAACACGTGTCTGAATGTTGAAACACGTGTCTGAATGCTGAAACACGTGTCTGAAACACGTGT
Organism: Endomychus coccineus; assembly: GCA_958510875.1. NCBI lineage: Eukaryota > Metazoa > Arthropoda > Insecta > Coleoptera > Endomychidae > Endomychus > Endomychus coccineus. The sequence continues at coordinate 165,758 of CAUEHT010000009.1, read as the reverse complement.
CTGAATGCTGAAACACGTGTCTGAATGTTGAAACACGTGTCTGAATGCTGAAACACGTGTCTGAATGCTGAAACACGTGTCTGAATGTTGAAACACGTGTCTGAAACACGTGTCTGAATGTTGAAACACGTTGCTGATTGTTGAAACACGTGTCTGAAACACGTGTCCGAATGCGGAAACACGTGTCTGAATGCTGAAACACGTGTCTGAATGCTGAAACACGTGCCTGAATGTTGAAACACGTGTCTGGAACACGTGTCTGAATGTTGAAACACGTGTCTGAATGCTGAAACACGTGTCTGAATGCTGAAACACGTGCCTGGAACACGTGTCTGAATGCTGAAACACGTGTCTGAATGTTGAAACACGTGTCTGAAACACGTGTCTGAATGCTGGAACACGTGTCTGAATGTTGAAACACGTGTCTGAAACACGTATCTGAATGCTGAAACACGTGTCTTAATGCTGAAACACGTGTCTGAATGCTGAAACACGTGTCTGAATGTTGAAACACGTGTCTGAAACACGTGTCTGAATGCTGAAACACGTGTCTGAATGCTGAAACACGTGTCTGAATGCTGAAACACGTGTCTGAATGTTGAAACACGTGTCTGAAACACGTGCCTGAATGCTGAAACACGTGTCTGAATGCTGGAACACGTGTCTGAATGCTGAAACACGTGTCTGAATGCTGAAACACGTGTCTGAATGTTGAAACACGTGTCTGAAACACGTGTCTGAAAGCTGAAACACGTGTCTGAATGTTGAAACACGTGTCTGAAATACGTGTCTGAATGCTGAAACACGTGTCTGAATGCTCAAACACGTGTCCGAATGTTGAAACACGTTTCTGAAACACGTGTCTGAATGTTGAAACACGTGTCTGAATGCTGAAACACGTGTCTGAATGCTGAAACACGTGTCTGAATGTTGAAACACGTGCCTGAAACACGTGTCTGAATGCTGAAACACATGTCTGAATGTTGAAACACGTATTTGAATGCTGAAACACGCGTCTGAATGTTAGAACACGTATCTAAAACACGTGTCTGAATGCTGAAACACGTTTCTGAATGCTGAAACACGTGTCTGAATGCTGACACACGTGTCTGAATGTTGAAACACGTGTCTGAAACACGTGTCTGAATGCTGAAACACGTGTCTGAATGTTGAAACACGTGTCTGAATGCTGAAACACGTGTCTGAATGCTGAAACACGTGTCTGAATGTTGAAACACGTGTCTGAAACACGTGTCTGAATGCTGAAACAGGTGTCTGAATGCTGAAACACGTGTCTGAATGCTGAAACACGTGTCTGAATGTTGAAACATGTGTCTGAAACACGTGTCTGAATGCTGAAACACGTGTCTGAATGCTGAAACACGTGTCTGAATGCTGAAACACGTGTCTGAATGTTGAAACACGTGTCTGAAACACGTGCCTGAATGCTGAAACACGTGTCTGAATGTTGAAACACGTGTCTGAATGCTGAAACACGTGTCTGAAACACGTGTCTGAATGCTGAAACACGTGTCTGAATGTTGAAACACGTGTCTGAAACACGTGTCTGAATGCTGAAACATGTGTCTGAATGTTGAAACACGTGTCTGAAACACGTGTCTGAATGCTGAAACACGTGTCTGAATTCTGAAACACGTTTCTGAATGCTGAAACACGTGTCTGAATGTTGAAACACGTGTCTCAAACACGTGTCTGAATGCTGGAACACGTGTCTGAATGCTGAAACACGTGTCTGAAAGCTGATACACGTGTCTGAATGTTGAAACACGTTTCTGAAACACGTGTCTGAATGTTGAAACACGTGTCTGAATGCTGAAACACGTGTCTGGATGCTGAAACACGTGTCTGAATGTTGAAACACGTGCTTGAAACACGTGTCTGAATGTTGAAACACGTGTCTGGATGCTGAAACACGTGTCTGAATGCTGAAACACAAGTCTGAATGTTGAAACACGTGTCTGAATGTTGAAACACGTGTCTGAATGTTGAATCACGTGTTGAATCATGCGATAAAACATGTGCATGAATGTATTACAATCATTATGATTATTCACATTTTATTCCTCATCAGCTTATCATAGTTTAGTTATATGATTAGTGATTGATTGATGTTTCATTTACATTTAGATATATTTGCAATATTATTATTATCATCGATATACACTTGTCGTTCTATTTATTAGAATATATTTTATATTTCCCGATTAATATTTGAGTATAAGCATATTTAACATTAAGCTATAAGAATAATGATTATTGTAAGCATAATTAGTGATTGATTGATGTTTCATTTACATTTAGATGTAGCTGCAATATTATTATTGATATCTATTCACATGTAGTTACAATATATTCATTTCTCATTATTAGAATCTAATAGGAATTTATTTTTCCCTCTATTAGTTTGAATATAAGCACATTCAACACTTAGTTATTGGAATAATATTCATTGTAACTGTTGTGTTGAAGAATGATGAGTTTTCGATAATGAAATGATTATGTAAACCTGTGAAAAAAAATTTGTTTATCATTATAACTTTTACGCGACTGTTTGTCTACATGTTTTTAACTAGTATATATATATACATATAAACGCTTCAACGTATGGAGTTTGTAAAAGATGTGCTCGTGAAGGAAGATAGTATAGATTGCTTATGGAGATATTTATATTATTATTGGTAGTTTATTCCTCATCGAACCATCATAGTTCGTAAACATGATGACTGTTGAAGCATGTGCTAAACATGTGTCTGAATGTTGAATCACATCTCTGAATGTTAAAGCATGTGTTGAATCATGCGATAAAACATGTGCATGAATGTATTACAATCATTATGATTATTCACATTTTATTCCTCATTAGCCCATCATAGTTCGTGAACGATGATTACGTCATCATCGTTCATGAACCATGGTCGCCGGATTGAATCAGTTACTGTCATTGGCTTGAAGCAGTGACGTCATCATCGTTCGTAAACTATGATCGCCGGATCTTCAATTCAATAAAACACCACTTACTCGTCAAAATCCTTATGTATTTCGATACACATAAAGCTATAGTCTGATGTTCTCCCCCACCCCAATTTGTATGCATCGTATTGATTTTCCCTACATCAAAAATATGGAAATTAACATTTTGCACGTGACAGCTGCAAATGATAGAACACACACACACACACTATGACAGAGCCGCCATGACAGTTCACACGGTGGACACCATGACACCTCATTGAAGACCCACATGACAGACACCATGATGCTCTGCGACTTAGGTTAGCTCTATAACCTTTAGCTCAATGGTTTATATGACTACTGTATGTGATAGTTGCCATAACACCCCGTTAAAGACCTATGTGAGAGGCACAATGCTGAAGGAGCTTGTGATAGCCACCTCGTCGATGTAACACACATGACAGCTCCATAAAGCTATAGTTAGAGGTTTTTTCCTCATTTACATGCACCATATGGGATTTTTTCACGAAAAAGATGAAAATTCAAATTCTACGCGTCAACATCTTTCATTTGATACCCATAAAGCTATAGTTGGAGGTTTCTCCTCATTTACATGCACCATATGGGATTTTTTTTACGAAAAAGTTGGAAATTCACATTCTACGCGTCAAGACCTTTCATTTGATACCCATAACGCCATACTTTAAAAAATAAAAATTTCAAATCGTTATCGCGGGAGATCGGTCAAACTGTTCGATATATAAATAGTATATTCTTATTCAGTACATCACGTAGATTCAGAATATGCAATAAAATGACCACTTCCGGTTTCACTTCCTGTGTGACAATGTGTCGACCATATAACCCACTTCCGGTTCAACCTGATGATGATGCTTGAGTCGATGAAAATTTTGTTCAGCTCATCATGTAGATTCACAATATGTAATAAAATAACGACTTCCGGTGTAGACCCCCTTCACTCTGATGATGATGATGCTTAAGTCGATGAAAAACACATGTGTGTGTCACACACTGTATATTCTTATTCAGCACATCACGTAGATTCAGAATATGCAATAAAATGACCACTTCCGGTTTCACTTCCTGTGTGACAATGTGTCGACCATATAACCCACTTCCGGTTTAACCTGATGATGATGCTTGAGTCGATGAAAATTTTGTTCAGCTCATCATGTAGATTCACAATATGTAATAAAATAACGACTTCCGGTGTAGACCCCCTTCACTCTGATGATGATGATGCTTAAGTCGATGAAAAACACATGTGTGTGTCACACACTGTATATTCTTATTCAACACATCACGTAGATTCAGAATATGCAATAAAATAACCACCGTCTCTAGGTTCTTCGTAAAATGCAAACATTACAGACTCGTTATCACTCGAATGAGCTAGGCCTATTGCATGACCGATTTCATGTAATAGTACAGCAAACAAACTTGATTCGTTATAAGCGGGTCTCGTTTTTGTTTCACACCAGTTTTCATCTTGATCCAAATGTATTTCGACTGTTGACCCATCACTTGCTGGCAAATTTGAGTGTGCGAGAATCGTTCCAGGTCCATCAAACAACCCTGAACACACCCCATTGTTCGTAACTCTACGATGCATTCCTCTCTGATACGAAATGAGTATATCGGTTGTGTTATCACCTGTATATTCAAAGCTCAGTCCAGAATATTTGCTCCATACTTCAAATACCTCGGTAGTCATTCTAAGCAGTTGAGCTGAGGCAAATCTGAATCTCCATGTCAATTTCGTCTTCAATCATCAGGATGTTGTTCTGTATTGAGAAGGATCATCAGCCACTCCGCACCTTTTCGTATTCATCAATTTCAAAGTCTCATTATTTAGGGTACCGTCTATTGGTAGCCTATAGAATTCTTGAAACACTCTCAATGCATCCTCTGTTTCACTCAATCCGTTGGAATTTTCCGTCATATATCCATATTTTACTAGATATTCGTTGGTAGAATGAATAATACCATGTTGCTCTATCGACAACTTTACACATAATGCCTCTCTGACTGACTGAAACTCTTATATATCTACATTCGCGGAATTTTTGAAGCGTGCTCGATGGAGAAACAAATGTCTAGGGCCAGTCCGAGCCTGGTAAATATTATCAAGTGTTGTTTATCAAAATATTTGCGGCTTCTAACGCACATCGCTGTAATCTTAATACGTTAGCGACGTATTTCAAAACAGATATGATTTATCCGTTTAACCGCGATTGTTACTATAGAATGATGAATTGAATCATTTTAAGAATGTAGTTTATTTCCATAAATATTCATAGACTGAAACATCTCAACTATTTACACTCGTATCTAACCAGCCACACAAATATACCTATATGCTGCTTTACATTGAAGTTCTCCCTAACCTCACATATTGCTTGCTGTCTACCTTGAACGATCTTGTATATACAGGCTGATTACCACTACTCGGTCTCCATTGACTCTACCATACAACCATAGCAGAAGGGCCCCTAGCGGTCAGAGAACACACCCTAGTCGTCTACTCGGTAACACCTAGAGGTTAGAGGCGAGACCACACCCTAACCGTCTACCCGGCCGATAATACAGGGTCAGTACTTACCGATACCTATCTGGGCATACCGCGCATGCACGAGTGTATCACTGGTTGCCTACATCTGATAAGGCTCTCTGTCTGGCCGCCCAAGGTGCCCCCATACCTACTGGCCTGAGAGGTTATTATCCATAACGCGCTGGAAAGTAGGAGGCGTGTTCTTTAATTCGAAGGGCATCCTGCAAAACTCATAGAATCCGGTTCCCGTACGGAATGCAGTTTTCTCTATAACCTTTCCGTCTAACTCAATCTGATGTAAGCCACTTGCCAGATCGAGAGTGGTAAAGTATTGACACTTACCTAATTCGTTCAATATGTTTGTTATGTTAGGTAAGGGGAACTTATCATCAATTGTTTTTCCATTAAGACTTCTGTAGTCAATGACTACTCTCCATTTCCGTTTGTTAGATGCATCAGTCTTCTTATGGACCATCCAGGTAGGTGATAACCAGGGTGAAGTACGAGTACCGATACGATTCAGAATATATTGTCACTTCATCAATTGTTTTTATTTGATGCTTTATTTTACTAGTGAAAGTAAACAGGTCATTTTCTTAATGGAAAATGTCTGGAAACTCTTCACAGATGTCAATAATATGAGATTTTTCTCCTGCATTAAGATGATCAAGACGAATTTTGGAAAGGTCTAATTCAGGTTTAAAATTTTCTGAGTATCCGTTTGTATCGATATTATCCAGGGTAATGGTTTCAATGTCACTAATATCAAATTTACGGTCACAATTGGCTCAGTAAAATCTAAAATCACCCCATTTGTAGATAAATTAAGAATAGAGGTAATAGATTCACCGTATTTCGCAATAGTAATTCTATCTTCAATTCCACATCCTTCAAACTTCTGGTAAGGAATAAGTATTTATCCGTTCTTTATGAAAATGTTAATTTTAATTATTTGTTCAACTCTAGGTGCGACACTGACATGATGAATTTCATTTTTAGTAGCTTGAAAGTATAATTTTATTTTCGCGTAGGGTGTATCTAAGTATCATTCATCATAATCGGGATTAGCCTGAAACAACTTCAAGATATCAGGTCCTATGAGTCCGTCGAACACATTATGAAACTTGGATAGAAAAAATTTCAATTGTTCATTTTCGGATAGTTTAAAAATGTTAGAAGCTGTGATTCATGCACTGTATTCATGTGATTTTCGCTGAAATACAAAAGACACCACAAATGGATCGTACCTTATGCAATTTTGGAAAAATTGATCATCTTTATCTTGATTTATGGATGATTTTGTTGAGCAATTAAGATTTTTAAATCATATTCTGGAAAGATTGGATAAGAGAGGTCGCTAGAATACACATTGTTGAAAGGAATTGTTTCCGGTGTTATGTCTTTGGTTGGTATTGAGCCTTCTCTAAGAAATTTTCAACACAATCTTCAGCCTTGTAGTGTGGTCCAGATTGGCAAAAATCTCAATATTGATATTCATTTTTATTGATATTCATTGGAGTCAACCTCGTGAGGGTAGTAAGTTTGAACATTTCCGTTTGTGTAATCCTGATTTAAATTTGAATCAGTTTGATTATCAAGAATTTTGGTGTTGGAGAGTTCTTCAGAGACAAAATTTCTTGACTTGATTGAAAAGTATTTTGTCTATTGAAATTATTGGGATTGATAGGCCTAGTATTCCTGGAGTTCATACTCATTGGAGTTGGTTGATGAAAAACTCTGTTCGGGTTTGGCTTGGATACATTTTTGGTCTGTGGAAATTGGTTGGATGGTTGCTTAAAAACATGTGCTTCAGTCAAGAAGCGTTGTGGTTTTTGATTCATTTCTGATCGAATGTTCATGGGTTGAGAAGGGAAATCATAACGTGGTCTGAAACTGTTGTTAGCAAAATTTATTTGCGAAGCTAGTTTTGAGATAGCCTTAAATTTCGAGGAGTGAACGGGACATTATAGAACTTTTGTTGATATACGGGGCTTCATATGATTATTTTGTTTCATTGGATTACGTTGTGTATGGCTTTGAAAATAATGAACGTTATCTTCTTGAATAATAAATTGCATTGCCTCTGCAAGGGTATTGGGTTTCATGCATCTTATGTCACTACCTAGGGAATCTTTAAGCTCCGACGAAAATGTCTTCAACGTCAAGTCAGTATATAATTTACGTTTTAGTTGTCGATTTTCCGGTGAAATTTCGTTTGAATCTATATTTGTAATTATCATATTCAGAATGCTCAAGATTCTGTCCTGAAACTCTTGAGCTTTTTCATTTGATGATTGTCTCATGATAACAAGATGTCTATTTAAACAGACTTCATCGTGATGGTCAGCAAGGTTTCATATAAGAATATTTTTCAAATCATCCCAATTGCTTGCATTATGGACGTTTGCTACTGATTTAGCGTTGCCTGTTAATTTACTTATTGAAGAGTTCAACAAATGAGTATTCCGAAAGCAATTAGGGTTGCCAGCATTATAGAATTTGAGCAATGTGGAACAAACTGAAATATATCTATGTAATTCTCGAGGGTTGCCATCAAATTCTGGCACACACCTAAGATACTCGGCTTTGAATTCTTCCGCCATATTTTGTATATTAGAGATTGAAGAACTTGGTGAAGAATTATTTACTGAAAAACGGTTGGATATTGAACCTTAAGGATTATTGAAGGCAGTTGAAAGGGTATCATGTAATTCTATTTTTAAATTTGAGAAAAGTCCGTGAATATTACTTCCGGACATGTGTTGCACTTACTTCAGGAGGAAAACGTGGAGCATGTTATATAAGGATAACTTCTTATTCCTGGTGTAGTGATTTTGTCTGTACCAGCTCTCTTAATCCTTGCAGAAAAGTACTATGTGTGTTCCTATCCTCGATGATCTGCTGCCTGCAAACTTGTTCGGGGTCTTCAATAGACTGTTTTACTAAGGGTTGTTTCTTCCACAACACAATCAACTGTTTGAAAGTTCATTAATCGTAAATACGACAAATCAACCAATCGATTCGTTTGAATCCGAACGATCCTAATCTTAACTATTTTATTCGAATAGAATTAGGAAAGTTCATGATAATATGTTCACTTTAAGTTGAGTAATTATATACTGAAGTCTATGATGATATTCTATAAAACAGAATCATCTCGCTGTCTCGACAGAACGAGCCTCCAGGAGCGGATTACCAGAAATTCGAATGTGATCCCAGAATTGCATGATGACATAAATCGTATGAAGATATGTTGGCTGAATCGTGGGAATCGAGTACTTAGTCTACCCATACCATCATATTTGGAGCCCCATGAGACGAATTCATGGTATAACTAGAACCTATAACAGGGATAACATTGGTACAGATGACAGTTTCGCATCAAAGTCAGTAGCTATGTGGGAAGAGGTTGCAGAAAGAAGCTATATCAGAAATATAGGCTAAGACTATTTGACATACTGAGAATGAGTAATTCTTAGTTATCTTTGATGTGAAATATTCGAAGGAACTAAAGTATGCAAAACAGAGTAGTCATATTCACTTCTATTGTTGTGTAATAACCTCAGGCTACAACAGCTAATTCAATAATCACAACATCAAATTTGTTATGAATGAATGATATCAAAAAATTCTTCTTCCGTAGATATATTTTTCATATACGTATTCTAAGCTTTCAGCCAGCGGAATAGTTCTATTTTTTATATAATAATAATAATAATCTTTATTGAATATAATAATAATGGTAGTATATAATTATGATTACAAATAGAAAGATGAATTCAACAATAAAGTTAAAAAAGATCACGTAAGTTCCATAGTTGGAACTTGTTTGTGGTACAGTAAACGTTAATTATTTGATATCATTCATTACCCATTATTGATATTATCTGAAAAAGGATTCATATTCACCCACATATATACATATATACACACATCTACACATATATACATACACATTTACATTATACACTCATACATGAACATATCTATAATTTATAAATTATTTAAGTATATTGTTACTACAATATTAATATAATAAAATTGAATACAATGAAGATTGTTATATGCTGAGTACAATTTGGAATCATTCATATTCCATTATTTATTGTAATAAGTCTCTACATGTTGTGACTTGTGTGGTGGTTGGGATCTATTCGTCTCACAACTCGTTACAATCTTTGAACACTGATTATATACAATTCTAGTTTCTTCTTTCAAACGATCACTATTGTCTCTTAACAACATATAGGAATTATATGTGTATCACTATAATAAATTTTGCATCACTTCACTCTCATTTGCACTTATTAACCAATTTGTGAGTTTCCGTTTTAAAACTAATTTATTGGTGTCTTTAAATCAGTTGGTGAAAGGTTATGTAATCTTGGATATATATGATTACACGAATGCTGGCCTATAGTTTTTTTCACTCTTGGTATTTGTAATGATTCCTGTTTCTGTAATCTAGTGTCATACTCATGTTCTATATAGTATTTGTCTGTTTTTTGAATTAATATTTTTCTTGCAAATTTCATTTTTATATCAAGTGATGAAGCATCAGTGAATGAGGCCTTACTAGGATATCAATTTGAACATGTGTTGAAATATTATAATTCAACATCCATACTGCACAGCTGAAGTTGGTAACGAAATCCCTGAAAATCACACTAGGGATACGCGATTCAATACCTAATCGAGGAGTCTTTATTTGAAACGGCGATAGACGAAGATGGTCAAAATGTGAATCTTGAACCTTTTACGAGGGTCTGATAACGGCAAGCCGCGACGAAATCGGTTTTTAATGAATTAAATTTCAAGAAATGTAGTGGGTTCAAGTGAGGAGCGCATAGCCAACGAGTTAGAATGTTGCAAGATCTTTGAACATAATCTTCCGTTAAGGTATCTCTCATTTCCACATTTCCACCCAATGTCGGTATCCGGTTTAAAAAATTTGATCAAATTGGTAAATTCAATTAGAGAAAATCAGAGGATTACTGGATAAGTGGATACATTCTCATAATCCACGTACAATTCATAATCTATGGAGTTGAATTTTTTCTTCAATACTTTGACTACACGAGAGGAAAACATATAATTTTCGAAGAACCTTCAGTGAGTCATCGGTGGGATGTTGAGAGGAGGTAGGCATTCGAACTTTTCCGTTAGGTGAAGCTAACTGCGTCACCGACCGGTGAGGAGCAGTAGCATCAGATAACGAATTTGATTTCCAAGTGAGAACCTGGTCAGGCTGCCACACGAACCGATGACATGCAGCAGAGAACGAAATCCGTTAGCTGATGTTACTGCTCCTCATCGGTCGGTAACGCAGTGAGCATCACCTAATGGATTTGGTCACCTTCAACTTCTTCATTCCGGACTGGAGTTTTGTGAACTAGTGACGTCAAGTAATACAAAGGATTCGAATCAGGTGATCTGGGAGATCAGGCTTGCGGTCTTGCACTCAGTTTCCAACTGTAAGGGTAATTCTCATCCATAAATCGGCACGCAACCGAACTAAAGTGCATTCCAAAATGAACAAGATCTAAGAAACAGAATATTTGAAGCGTTTGTCATCATAAATTAAACATAAGGTATATTCGAAGGAGTCCGTAAATCGATGTTAAGGCGAATTGGTGCGTGCGTTGCAATAGGCGGTGGTCATTTTCGGTGGCAATTATTGTAAATATTATCAACTCATTTGTAGAAGTAGCTTAGTCTTAGTTTTTTAAACGATCTAAGTTAGTAACTCCTCAATACAATCAATGAAAGACACATTTAATCACTTATTTTTCGAAATTCAACTCACGAAATTCCAACGCTGGCTTTACTTTGAACCCATTTTCTTTCTCAAAACGGCTGCTCTCAGCTACAAATACTTGGAGTACCTCTTGTATATAAAATTGAATGGAGGATATGTCTGTTTGGCCAAAAATGACATACAGTGTGACACAAAAAAAATGGTTATTTCAATTCAGGTACAACACTGTAGTGGCGCCTTAAACATCGATGATCAGAGCAACTCATACGACCTTGTGGCCTTGGTATTGAGTGCGGAGCTAGGATAAGAGATCTTGTTACTTTGTCCATCTTTTCTCCTCTTTCGACTCTATGTTCTCCTCTGCCACATCAGAGAATGTATCATCATCTATGGCACTCGTACGGAATAGACCAATAGCCGTGGCTGCCTTAGATGAAAGGAGATATTGTGTTCGTTGTCGGGAACAAAAAATGCCACATATACCGGGATAACTCGTTTCAGACAATCAAGTCCATACGAGGAAATGGGCCTGACTTTGTCCTCCTCGATAAACAAAGCAAGACTGTGTATGTCATCGAATTCTCTGATCTGGCAGAGGAGAACATAGAGTCAAAAGAGGATGTAAATTGGACGAAGTATCAAAATCTCCTGTTTGATCTCTGCACGCATACCCAGGCCACAAGATCGTATTAGTTGCTCTGATATTCGATGTTAAGAGCGGCACTACAGTGTTGTACCTGAACTGAAATAACCATAACTTTTTTGTGTCACACTGTATGTCATTTTTGGCAGAACAGACATATTCTTCATTCAATTTCATATACAAAAGATACTCTAAGTATTTGTCGCTGAAAGCAGCCGTTTTGGGAAAGAATGGGTTTAAAGTTGAGTCTGCGTTGGAATTTCGTGAATGGAATTTTGAGAAATAAGTGATAAAATGTGTTTCTCATTGATTGTATCGTGAAGTGACTAGCTTAGATCATTTGAAAGACTAAGACTAAGCTTCTTCTACAAATAAGTAAATAATATTTACAACAATCATTGAAAATAACCACCCCCTACTGCAACGCATGCATCAATTCGCCTTAACATCGATTGACGAACTCCTTCGAATATACCTTATGTCTAATTGATGATGACAACGATTCTAATATCCTGTTCCTTAGATCTTGTTCATTTTGGACTGCACTTTAGTTCGGTTGCGTGTCGATTTCTGGATGAGAATTACCCTTACAGTTGGGAACTAGGAGCAGGACTTCAAGCCTGTTCTCTCAGATCACCTGATTTGGATCCTTTGGATTACTTGACGTCACTGGTTTACGAAACTCCAGTCCAAAATAAACAAGTTGAAATTGACCAAATCCGTTAGGTGATGCTTACTGCGTTATCGACCGATGAGGAGCAGTAGCATCAGCTAACGGGTTTGGTTTTCTACTGCATGTCATCGCAGCTTTTATCTGAAAATCGAATCCGTTAGCTGATGCTACTGCTCCTCACCAGTCGATAACGCAGTTAGCTTCATCTAACGGATTATGCCACCTTCAAGAGAAGTTCGAATGCCTACCTCCTCTCTCAACATCACATCGCTGACTCACTGGAGTTTCTTCGATAATTATATGTTTACCTCTCGTGTAGTCAGAGTATATAAAAAAAATTCAACATCATGGATTATGAATTGTACGTGGATCTTGGGAATGTATCCACTTATACAGTATTCCTCTGGGTTTCTGTGTTATAATTCAACCATCACTACTGTTGAATTGATGTAAAACCTTGCAGTCACGTTTGAATTGTCATATCTGAATTCATATCTCTAAAACATAATACGACACAAATTTTAATACAAAACACTTTGTTTCACATTTGATAATAGCATGTCATCACTCTGAAAGAATTCAAGGGTAACTTTTTTGTGAACTAAGTCAGACTATTTACAGGCATTTTTAGTTGTTCGATACTGCAATACCTAAATCGATGCCGATTTTTCTAACGGTTTTCATTTTCACCTAGAAACTTCAATTATCGATATTGAATAATATTCGCGAGAAATTATACAATATGGGCGACAAAAATTGATATTTCATCGATTTGAATAGAAATTTCCCCGTACCTCTTGTCAGATTAATTAAGCTGAAGTTGCTGGGAATGCGAAATTTCTCAATTTGATACGAATCTTGTAACATTTGGAGATTGCTGAAGCATACATCTCCGGGATTTTCACATAGTCTATTGGAATTGGACGTTCCTCATGAAAATACCATTGCATGACCGCTAGACATCCTATTTAAATCGTGACAAACGATATATTTTTTTACATATCCTTCGAGGAGCACGCGACGCGTCACTTTTCTTTCCTAATTTATTGATTTGGGAACGTTTCGTATACCTTGCGACCCGTGCCAGCGATACGTTTTTTGTTATGTACTGTTATTTTTTACACGCCTTCGGTATATTGAAGTTGCTAGAAAATTCCCTTTGGTACATTGTACTTCAGACACGCGTATCTGAAACCTCATAATCCGTAATTTCAACTCCTCTAATTGAATCTATGAATTTGATCAACTTTTTGAGGCCGTATACCCACCATCAAATTCGAACCGATTCATAATCTAACGACATTGGGTGAAAATTACAATCGAAAAGATACCTTAACGGCAGATTATGTTCAAAGGTCTTGCAACATTCTAACTCGCTAGCTATGCGCTTCTCACGTGAACTCACTAAATTTCTTGAAATTTAACCGATTTAGAACCGATTATGTCGCGGCTTGCGGTTATTAGACCCTCGTGAAAGGTTCAAGATTCACATTTTGACAATCTCCATCTATCGCCGTTTTAGACAGAGACTCTTAGATTAGGTATTAAATCGCGTACCCCTAGTGAAATTTTTAGGGATTCCGTTACCAACTTCAACTGTGCAGTATTGATGTTGAATAATAATATCTCAACATGTGTTCAAATTGATATTGAAAATAAAACTATTCCGCTAGCTGAAAGTTAATAATATATGTATGAAAAATATATCTACGAAAGAGGAAGTTTCGGATCGATATCATTCATTTATATCAAATTTGATGTTGTGATTGTAGAATTAGCTATTGTAGCCTGAGGTTATTCACAACAATAGAAGTAAATATGACTTCTCTTGTTTGAATACTATGATTCCTTCAAATATTGCTCATCAAAGATAACTAAAAGTTACTCATTTTCAGTATGTCAAATAGTCTTAGCATATATTTCTGGTATAGCTTTTTTTGGCAACCTCTTCCCACATAGCTACTGAGTTTGATGCGAAACTATCATCTCTACCAATGTTATCCCTGTTACAGGTTCTAGTTATACCCTGAATCCGTGTGATGAGGCTCCAAATATGATGGTATGAGGTGGACTGAGTACTCGGTTCCCACGATTCAGCTAACATATCGCCATACGAATTATGTCATCATGGAATTCAGAGATCATATTCGAATTTCAGTTAATTCGCCCTAGAGGCTTGTTCTGTCGAGACTTGACGCTTACCGACCGGCGGGGAGTAGTAGCTTCGAATAACTGATGGCTTATTCTGGCGTTGCTGCGATGTAGTCGGAGCGCAGCAGTCCCGAACAGCTGTTAATGTGAAAATTCTTTTTGACGTTTCTACAATGTTTATTGTCTTCATCAAAATTGTGAATTAGTGTTTCCATGTAATTTAGAAAAGAATAGATGATTTCGATTTATGAAATGCGTCTGCAGCCGACTTGTCTTTTGGGATCCAATTAAAACTGCAAGGAAACATTGGATCGGTTGTGTGTAATGTATGGCTAATTACAATTTGAAATGGATTGAATTTGATTAAATACAAGCTATAGAATATTCATTCACAGCTAATTTAGCGAATGTCATACATTCGACTACAACAATACAAAAATTTTAAATATTGAAACAAACGACAACAAACGTTTGATATTGAAATGTATTCAAATCAAAGAGAAAAATTACGTAAATGGCAGAATAGATTCCAATCTTTCGAAACTTTACAATAATCCAATTCAAACTTAGCAAAATTTTATTAGTTTGAAGTGCCACTTTCCACTTGTCTATTTTAAATTCAACCTGGAAAAGATAACGTATCATTTAACTATGACACTATGAGTAACAATTTTGAGGTTAAATTCCATAGAATTATCTTAAACTTGAATAGTTGATTATGATAGATTTGAAGTGTTCATCATAGAATAACTAATTCATAAAATAATCATAGATATTTATGATTGTACAATCTTAAAATGTCTTGTATTTAATCAAATTGAATCCATTTCAATTTGTAATTAGCCATACATTACTCTTTCACATACAACCGATCCAATGTTTTCTGCAGTTTTAATTGGATCTTAAGACACAAGTCCGCTGCAGACGCATTTCAATAATCGAAATCATCTATTCTTTTCTAAATTACATGAAAACACTAATTCACAATTCTGATGAAGACAATAAACATGGTCGAAACGTCAAAAAGAATTTTTATTTTATTTTCAGTATATCTACGAACCAATATACCAGGAAAACATATGTAATTATTCAAATTATTTTTCGGGCATAGCGGCTAATTAATACACATAGATTATAAAACCATCTTTACTAGTTTCAGGACTTAGATCCCATCATCAGAAGAAATTCTCTATAAAAACATTTAGTTGAATTGTATTATGTACGAGTATGTTAGGTTAATTAGTGGTGTAAATGTATTTATAGAGAATTTCTTCTGATGATGGGATCTAAGTCCTGAAACTAGTAAAGATGGTTTTATAATCTATGTGTATTAATTAGCCGCTACGCCCAAGAAAATATAAATGGAATATATATATATATATATATATATATATATATATATATATATATATATATATATATATATATATATATATATATCTATATATATATATATATATATATATATATATATATATATATATATATATATATATATATATATATATATATATATATATATATATATGTGGAACTGGATTCTCGGGTATTGATCCGCGTTGTGTGGTTTCGGTCTTCAAAAGGACCAATTTCACGACGTTTCGGCAAAGTCGCATTTGCCATCTTCAGGTGATTCGACCGTAGAGTCTGGAAAATCTAGGCGAACTGACGCTTACTTGGAGGGACATGTATTTATATCCCCCGTTATGCTTGACCTTTGGACTTTCGAACTATTTCACGCTTGGTTGATTTCTACGTGTTTGGCTCCTTGGCATTCAGGAGTGTACGAGGTGCCATGTGGTAATTGTGAAAAGACATACATCGGACAGACCAACAGACGCATTGATGTGCGAAAGACTGTACATGCAAACGCTGTGTCGAAAAAGGAAACCACGCCTTCACTAGCTGAACATGTAAGAAGTACGGGCCATATGATCAACTTTAGCGGCACAAAGACTCAAGCCAACATTGAACACTTCTACACCAGAATAACCAGAGAGGCAATAGAGATCGAGAAACGTCCACATAGTCTTAACAAACGAGATGACGGACTAAGATTACCAGCAACATGGAAACCCGCTTTAGAAAGTCGGAAGATACAACCAAAAACAAGAGAGAACGTGGTATCCAGTGCACGTGCAACAGGTCACGGAAACTTTTCGGCTGATTCCAGCGTCGCAATGACGTCATCCAAACGTGTCACTCGGAGCCAAACACGTAGAAATCAACCAAGCGTGAAATAGTTCGAAAGTCCAAAGGTCAAGCATAACGGGGTATATAAATACCTGTCCCTCCAAGTGAGCGTCAGTTCGCCTAGATTTTCCAGACTCTACGGTCGAATCACCTGAAGATGGCAAATGCGACTTTGCCTAAACGTCGTGAAATTGGTCCTTTTGAGGACCGAAACCACACAACGCGGATCAATACCCGAGAATCCAGTTCTACACATTACGTCCGCGAGAACCTAAGAAGAAACATATATATATATATAAACAAGTTTAAAGTTTCTTTGCCTAATTGGCCACTATCGTGTATGTAACTTAAGAGATATAGAATTAAATTTTCTGAATTATGAAGATAACTTAGATAATTTAACATAGGATTATGAAGATGAATAAACGTAAAAGATTGAACCATAGGCGGGATTCGAACCCACATTTCTGGATTTCTAGTCCAGGGTGTTTACCAATTACACCACTTCGGTCCTATTAGATTTTTATATTTTTGTAAATATAAACCTCTGAAAGGTGTTCATCAATGATCTACTATCCTTTCAGAGGTTTATATTTACAAAAATATAAAAATCTAATAGGACCGAAGTGGTGTAATTGGTAAACACCCTGGACTAGAAATCCAGAAATGTGGGTTCGAATCCCGCCTATGGTTCAATCTTTTACGTTTATTCATCTTCATAATCCTATGTTAAATTATCTAAGTTATCTTCATAATTCAGAAAATTTAATTCTATATCTCTTAAGTTATATATATATATATATATATATATATATATATATATATATATATATATATATATATATATATATATATATATATATATATATATATATATATATATATATATATATATAAGAGATATAGAATTAAATTTTCTGAATTATGAAGATAACTTAGATAATTTAACATAGGATTATAAAGATGAATAAACGTAAAAGATTGAACCATAGGCGGGATTCGAACCCACATTTCTGGATTTCTAGTCTAGGGTGTTTACCAATTACACCACTTCGGTCCTGTTAGATTTTTATATTTTTGTAAATATAAACCTCTGAAAGGATAGTAGATCATTGATGAACACAATGCGATTCGATGCCCTACCATAGATCAACTATTCACGCACATTCATCTGAAGTTCAGTCGTTTTTTGAAGTAAGGATTGTAGGTTAGTACTGCTATGGTTGGCAGTCATTTCTTATTCAAATGACAGCATCCCGGTTCTTATATATTTCAATAGAACTGACTGAGAATTGTTCTGGTTAATTATAAACAAGTTTAAAGTTTCTTTGCCTAATTGGCCACTATCGTGTATGTAACTTAAGAGATATAGAATTCAATTTTCTGAATTATGAAGATAACTTAGATAATTTAACTTGTTTATAATTAACCAGAACAATTCTCAGTCAGTTCTATTGAAATATATAAGAACCGGGATGCTGTCATTTGAATAAGAAATGTCAAGTAACTGCCAACCATAGCAGTACTAACCTACAATCCTTACTTCAAAAAACGACTGAACTTCAGATGAATGTGCGTGAATAGTTGATCTATGGTAGGGCATCGAATCGCATTGTGTTCATCAATGATCTACTATCCTTTCAGAGGTTTATATTTACAAAAATATAAAAATCTAACAGGACCGAAGTGGTGTAATTGGTAAACACCCTGGACTAGAAATCCAGAAATGTGGGTTCGAATCCCGCCTATGGTTCAATCTTTTACGTTTATTCATCTTTATAATCCTATGTTAAATTATCTAAGTTATCTTCATAATTCAGAAAATTTAATTCTATATCTCTTAAGTTACATACACGATAGTGGCCAATTAGGCAAAGAAACTTTAAACTTGTTTATATATATATAGAAGTCTTCTCTTCAGGGCTGCTGCTCTGCTTCGAGTTAACTTGAAACTGATCTCCGTTGATCCTGTTGGTGTTTTATGTATCCTTATTACATCTGAATGATTTTGCCGGTTTGATGCGTCTGATTGAGTTTGATGGTCTGTTGCGTTCGAGCGATTTTGTCGGTTCGTTGCGTTCGAGCGAGTTTGCCGGTCCGTTGAATTAGTCTGGTTGACTGTTCTCCTGGGTGGTTGAAGGGCTGGTTTCCAAAGCAGTTGGTAATCTCTGTGTATCATCTCTTGTATTGAGATTTGAAGGTCGCTTCTCGATTTCGATAGCTTCTCTTATGATGCGTTTTCTTTTGTGCTCCAGGCTGGCTAGGACTCGGGTGTTGTCAAAATCGATTTCATGTGAAGTTTTTCTCACATGTTCGGCAAGTGATGATGTTGTTTCTTGCTTTGCGACTGCATTGCGGTGTTCTTCACGTCGAATGTTGATCCTTATGTTAGTTTGTCCTATGTAGCTTCCTCCGCAATCTTTGCATGGTATTTCGTAGACCCCTTGTGTTTCCAGATTTATTTTGGATTTATTTTGGATTTAGATCTGGAAACACAAGGGGTCTACGAAATACCATGCAAAGATTGCGGAGGAAGCTACATAGGACAAACTAACAGAAGGATCAACATTCGACGTGAAGAACACCGCAAAGCTAGAAACAACATCATCACTTGCCGAACATGTGAGAAAAACTTCACATGAAATCGATTTTGACAACACCCGAGTCCTAGCCAGCCTGGAGCACAAAAGAAAACGCATCATAAGAGAAGCTATCGAAATCGAGAAGCGACCTTCAAATCTCAATACAAGAGATGATACACAGAAATTACCAACTGCTTGGAAACTAGCCCTTCAACCACCCAGGAGAACAGTCAACCAGACTAATTCAACGGACCGGCAAACTCGCTCGAACGCAACGAACCGACAAAATCGCTCGAACGCAACAGACCATCAAACTCAATCAGACGCATCAAACCGGCAAAATCATCCAGATGTAACAAGGATACATAAAACACCAACAGGATCAACGGAGATCAGTTTCAAGTTAACTCGAAGCAGAGCAGTAGCCCTGAAGAGAAGACCTGAAGATGGCACATGAGATTGTGTCGAAACGTCGTCATATCAACGGTTTCTATCGAAACCAATCTACGACAACGCGGAGTATATCCCGGCAACCCAATACAGCATACAACGCCCGCGGAAACCTGAAGCAGAATATATATATATATATATATATATATATATATATATATATATATATGTGGAACTGGATTCTCGGGTATTGATCCGCGTTGTGTGGTTTCGGTCCTCAAAAGGACCAATTTCACGACGTTTCGGCAAAGTCGCATTTGCCATCTTCAGGTGATTCGACCGTAGAGTCTGGAAAATCTAGGCGATCTAGGCGAAATTCCAGACTCTACGGTCGAATCACCTGAAGATGGCAAATGCGACTTTGCCGAAACGTCGTGAAATTGGTCCTTTTGAAGACCGGAACCACACAACGCGGATCAATACCCGAGAATCCAGTTCTACACATTACGTCCGCGAGAACCTAAGAAGAAACATATATATATATATATATATATATATATATATATATATGTATGTCAATCCTACACTTTGAGGACCTAAAACTGCAAGGATCCTACACTTCGGACCCAAAGCCTACACTTCGGGGACGACCCCAAAGTGCAAGCCATAGTTTAGGTCAACATATTCTACACTTTGGGTACGAGGTCCTCAAACTGTAGGATTCTTAAATATCGTACACTTCGAGGACATCTTACTAATTTGTTCATGTTACAGTTTGGGGACTTGAACATTTTCCGGAATTTTGAGATGTTAGACTGTATGGCCTAATTTAATTTGTATATCTATAAAGTTATTACTCAATTTTAATTCCCTCGCAATACGTAGTATATAGTGTAAGGGAAGTATTCTGGTCGGCACAAAAACAAATAACGGACTTTTCCTGATATATCTGATTTGAGCATTTTTGAATCGATCAAGACTATTTTTGAAATGATGTATGTATGTACGAACGTACGTATGTGCCTGCGTGCGTGCGTAACTCACTGTGGAAACGACTGCGCCCTTCCAATTGGTCGTATAGATTAGATTAGGTTTTTAGAATGGAATGATACTATCTTATCGAACCATAAATATAACCATGATTTTCAGGTTTTAAATATATATCACACCCAAATATTTAACTCGCAGAACTTTCTGAAATTATATTCTGTGGCAAATTTTAATAGTTCATATGACAGCAAGTATCAATATGAAACATAGTGTTGTGAAATACATCATAATTCCAATGTGACAGAGTATAATACAAAATGATTTCATTAGCGGTTTCTAAATCATTACAAGCTTTAACTTGCCTTGCTTTTTAACTTGCCTTGTTTATCTATCGATCTATCTATTTGTACGTTCTGCTGAAATTTGGCAGGTCTTGTGATTATACAACGATTCTATTTAAAATTTGTATAAGGGGGTTTTGTAGTCAGCAGCAGCATGGATTTTCAATAAAAATTTGAAAATTTTAGATGGCGGACGAGTTGTGTGATCATGGTCCGATTCTTCTTTAAATTGATATGTGTGGTTTTTGGGGCCGTAGGTTATACTATGTAAGTCAAAATTGAAAGATTCAATATGGTGGCTAAAATGGCGGACGTTTTGTGAATACAGTCCGATTCTACTCAGAACTTGTATATGAGATTTTTAGGGTCGGAAATCATGATTTATTATTTCCTTTTGTTACACTTCAATATGAAAGCTTGTCCCGATGAAATTTATCACTTCTGATTTCATCTTCCGATATATTATATTTATATATGAACCTTCCTATCTATACTAAAATTGGGGGATTTCATAGTGTTTAGTGATTAGTAAATTTATCTTTCAGTTTAAGATTTATTCACTTGGAGAATATCTGTTACTAGGTTACTATAAGAAAATTGTAGATATTAGAAACACATCTAAGTCTTGTACTAAAACCTTCAGAGTTAATCCCTGTAATTCATCAAACAAGATCAACCATAGCAGGTTCGCAAAAATATCCACCGCAAAAAAAAATAAATACGGTTCTCCTTATATTTACTATTTTTAATACAGAAGGATTGTGAGTGATAGATCAACAAACCGAGCATCATATTTTGTAGAATTGGCATTCCTAACAAATTTTATTTAACTTACGAAAATCAGATCACAAGAGATCCTTGTTCCTGATGACATATTTTGACATATGTCGAACGTGCGTGTATTCGGTATATTCAACGTTAAATAATAAAATGATGTGAATGGAAAATTTTCTGTGATGTTATTAAATACTAAAAATGTGAGATTGACCTTAAAATGATCATGAAGAAAATGAATCATTTATATGTTTCAATTCATAATAGGGTTTTGAGGTTGTCTAGTCCAGACTTATTAGATACCCCCACAAATAAAATCGAGTGGCGCCAAGTCTATTTACTTTGTCATTCTATAATTCCTGCTTGACCTTTCCATCTAATAGGGGGAGGAGTGTTAAGAAAATTTGTAGTTAACACCATCCTGCTGGTTTTGATTTATTAAATTTGGGAACAGAAGCCTAAGTTGGGGAATGTCATATGTCTAGTTGCCATTTATGAAAAAAACTAAAACTAGTTAACTGAAATTGAGAACTTTGGTATTCATCATTAACTTCCTGACAGTAATGCGCATGAGTGCTGCCTTGAATTAAGTTTTTCTACCAAATAAGAGGTATATCGGCAATTTTTTGTCGAATCTGTAATTGAGATCTTGTGTGATCTATTAATGTACATCCGACTTTTTGATACCTCCAAAAACGAGTGGTGCCAAGTTTGGTTACCTCGCCGGCTATCCTATACTTCCTCGTCGACTGATCCATTGGTTTGAGAGAGTTCCTAGTGTTGGAAAAAATGTCTAAAGTTAAAGGCATATATAGTGTGCTGGTGCATCATTTTCATGTTACTATATTTCTTGGTTTTGATCTAATGAATTTGGGAACAGACGCCTATGTTGAGAGATGATATTTTCCCACAATAGATCTAAATCTCTATCAGTGAAAAACGGTCCCACAATATTGTTGGCGCTAAATCGCAGCCAAATATTTATTTTTTGGGAATACTGTATATGAACCTGATCCATTTAGTTCAGACTATTATCAGCCCAATACCTACAATTGTATCTTTTAACATAACCGTTTGAACAAAATATTGCTTCATCCGTGTAAAAAATTTTTGAAACAGAATATGGATTAATATTTTTTTCAACTTCGTAAATTTCTATTCTACGATCTCTCAATTCTTGCAGTAATTATATTTTGTGAAGATGAAAGTCTTTTTGATTATTTTTCAGACTGAGCGTCGTCGACATATGTTATGGCTTAGAGCTAATTGTTGCACGGACCATTGTCTAATGCATCAATTGAAACATTTAACAAATTTTCGTCATTGGTTTTTGTCTTCCTAATTTTGAACGATTCTTAACACTGCCTATCTCTCTGAATATTTTTATCGTTTTTGAAACATGTGCCTAGTGATATTTTCATTCAGATGTATTTTATTGAATACATGTTATTCTTGTTTCAGTTAGATATATCTTAATTCCATAAAAAAATTGAGCAAACTTGAAATTGACAAATTTCCATTAACAGTTATCAAATGTAATCAAATACTTCATCCGTTGTTTCATAGTCTACAAAATGAAAACTGTATCTACCCCAAGAGGAACACTTCTTACCCATCTGTTTTGATCTATTTTGGAACTTGAAAAAAATCTGTTTCTGACGATGAAGAATTAGAGCACTGTTGCGTGTTTTCAATACGCAAAAAAAAAACAATTAGGATTTACTGAAGAAATGTAAATGTTCCCTTATGCTTGTGCACAAAATTTTATAACATATCTCGAAACTATTATTATAGCAAGAATTATAGTCTTGAATATTAAAACTTTCAGGAATTATCTGCCATGTTCCAGTTAGTATCATAATTCCAAAATTATGACTCTGAAAAGAGTTCAGAAGAATGTTTGATTCATCAAAATGACATGAAAGGCTGCATATATTAAAGTGGAAAATTGATAATTAGCTATTTGTTAAGTATGTTGATCTTATAATATACGTTCCTTGAATAACTGTATCAATGTTCAAATCATTTTCAATAATACTGGAGACATTTTAAAATGTTATTTGAAAGTATTATTATGAATCAGGTCTATGGAAGTGTTCCATAAAACTCGGCTACATTTAAGAGTAGGTACCTGACCTTGTATGTGGATTTCAAGTTGTTTATTGCCGGGAACTATGAAACAGATGTTTTGTTTTGAATTATTAATACCTTGATCGTCTTTGTTGTTATCGAAAAAGAGCAATATTCATCATGCATTTCTAATTATGTTTGAATGTAATCAAAATTGTTCCGAATGATTTCGATATTATCTAATCAGGATTATAGTTCTAACATAGCTTTGGATTCCTAGAATGAAGCCATCAATTGACCGCTGATATAATAAACAAACAGAAACCAATAATAAATTCATATAGCACCTGTTCTTTGTATCACCTTATAATGTTTAGAATACCGTCGTTGCTATGAAAATATAAAATGATACATAACTATCATAATGTATTATGGAGTAATGACTTATATGAAGAAAAAATATTTAAAACTACCGTCAGAAATATTCTGTTAAACTTCCGCTAGACTATCTAGTTTCATGGTCAGATTTTTTGATATCTGAATACCAAGAGAATATGTATGCACATATTCTATCTGACCAATGAAATTACGCTAGTTATCACATATGAACAGGCTGGCTAAATCTCAATGTTTTAATAGGAAATCTCCTTAAGTATAAGAAAGAGATATAAAAAATTAACCTCCCATACTCGACCTCTTTTTTTGAAAAAATGTCCATGGTGAAATAAAACTTGGCTATCGTCATTTGTTTTATTTGAGAAATCTCAATTTTTCGAGTTTTTGTTTTTCTGGTATATCTCAGTTACTTATGGAATTGGGGAGGAGTATTTCTTCAATAAAGCATTTTCTAAATGACGTAAGCCCCCTATTTGGAGTGAAGAAGTTTTAAGAATTATTATATAAATACCAGATCTAGTAAAAATGATGAAATCGACTCAACATTATACATATATTTGAAATGGGAAAAAATTATTATGATTTTTTTTTGGAAAAAGTGACTACGCAATTGCATTCCACTTGTGAAAGAAACTCGATAATGTAGAAACTACTTCAATCCAAATTCATGAATAACTGAAAAACAAAAACTCGAGAAATCAAGTTTTCTCAAATAACTCGAAAACAAAAGACGACAGTCATTTTTCGAAGGGAGAGATAAAGGATGATGGATTCGTTTATTTTTACCTCGTATACTTATGGAGAATCCCTTAAAACATCGAAATTTAGCTACATGTACATACATAAATACGGAATGTATAAATGCTGATTGATGAAGTTTGTAGCTGAACAGTGTTCAATCTGGCATTGTTGAAAACAACTTTTCTTCAGAGTCACTATAAGGTAACACAATGGAGTGTTTCCAAATGAGAACTCCACATGAATGTTCTCATTTTCATCCCAAAATAGTTTCAACTAGAGTAATATGCTATTCTACCTACTTTTCGCTTGTTACCAATTATTTCGTTGAGAAGTGAAGAGTCATTGATATATTCATGCTGGAAATTTCAGCTACCTAGATATGTAAGCATTATCGTGTTATAAACCTTTTGTGAAATTTATGAATGGATATTATATCTATGACAAGTCCAGTGACATTATGTATTTAATCTCATTGTTACCGGCTCGATCTTATGATAACATGGATAGATTCCTGGATATTTCAAAAAACCTTGCATAAATATGTGTTTGATTATGACAAAACAAATAGTAAAATGCATCTATCTATTAATGAGTTGTAGATTATACCGGGTGCGTAACTGATTCTACGTATTATACCGATTATATTTTATGACTTGGGAAGTGCATTGCTAAAGCTAGCCTGTTCATCGAATTAGAATTCCAATATGAAACCTAATAATCATAATAGAATTCAAAATTTAAATAGATTTAATTTAAAAGATTCAGTTCCATCTTCTCCCTAGTTTTTGAATTTACCAAATTCATGACATAAAACAAACGCTCAAAGCAAAATTTTTCAATTGTGATTTTGGACAAAAATCAAGCACAAATTATCTTCAAAGAAACCTGCGTAATTTGCGCAACTGAGAGTTAATCCGGATATCACTGTTATTACATGATTGCTATGAATATTTGGAATTCCCTAATGGCGAACTTAGTTGAGTAGTTCCGTGACAGCTGGGTGTATAACCCTGTCTTTTCCTCAATTTCATTCCAGAACTAAGTTTTCGATCTTCATATACCTAATTGTATGCTTTCGTTCGTCCCTCTGTAAACTTCCGGAATTTGTAAGTGATTGCTTGTGCTTCACTTCGGTACCTATTTATTCCAAGATGTGAGGAAAATGGAAAGACATTTTTTGGAATCTCACGTAGATTGTGACTTCCTTTAGATTTGAAGCTCAAGTATGCAAAATTTCATCAAGATCGGTAGTGACCTCAAGGGCTGAGCAATGGAGATGAGATAGTTTTTTCGAAATATTATTTGGACAGCGACTTTTCTTTTGCTTTGGAATCAAAATTCCATTACGATCGATACTTATCTAATTCAACTGATGAGAGAGGGTGATGGGGAAGTTTCTTCGTGATCTTATATAGAAAGTTAGTTTCTTTCTGCTTTGAAGGTCAATTATTCAAAATTCCATCAAGGTCGGAAATGGTTTGCTCTGAGGAGTAGAGAAGGGAGTTGGGGCTATTTTTTCTAAATCTCATCTAGAAAGTGTTTCGAAGGACAAGTAAGCAGAATTTCATCCGGATTGGTACTTATCTGGCTTAAGGAGTGGGAAATGAGAATGCGCTAGTTTTTCTCGAAACCTCATGTACTCAGTGACTTTCTTTTTGTTGAGGTCAAGTTTGCAAAATTTTATACCGATACGGTACTTGTCTGCTTCAAGAGGTGGCAAAGGATATCGGGTTATTTTTTTCGAAATATATATATATATATATATATATATATATATATATATATATATATATATATATATATATATATATATATATATATATATATATATCTATATATATATTTATATATTTTTATGTTTTCTTGGTATATTGGTTCGTATATATACTGATAATGAAATAAAAATTCTGTTTGACGTTTCGACATACCAAAATGTGAATTAGTGTTTCCATGTAATTTAGAAAAGAATAGATGATTTCGATTAATGAAATGCGTCTGCAGCCGACTCGTGTTTTAAGATCCAATTAAAACTGCAGAAAACATTGGATCGGTTGTGTGTGAAAGAGTAATGTAGGGCTAATAACAATTTGAAATGGATTGAATTTGATTAACTACACGATATTTTGAGATTGTACAATTATAAATATCTATGATTATTGTATGAATTAGTTATTCTATGATAAACATTTCCGATCTATCATAATCAACTATTCAAGTTTAAGATAATTCTATGGAATTTAACCTCAAAATTGTTACTCGTAGTGTCATAATTAAATAATACTTGAATTTTAAATAGACAAGTGGAAAGTGGCACTTCAAACTAATAAAATTTTGTTAAGTTTGAATTAGATTATTATAAAGTTTCGAAAGATTGGAATCTATTTTGTCATTTACACAATTGTTCTTTTTAATTTGAATAGATTCCAATATCAAACGTTTGTTGTCGTTTGTTTCAATATTTAAATTAATGTAGTCGAATGTATGGTTAGTGTCTTTTACATGTTTATTGAGCGCAGTTGATGAATTTTTGGTATATTTGTGCCCATTCAAACTTTTTTCGAGGTATTGTGAAGATTGGCCAATGTATACCTTTTCGCAATCTTCGCAAGGGATGGAATAGACAGTATGGGTTATTTTTTTGAAAGGTACGCTGCTTTTTAATTTTGTAAAGAGACTTTTCTGATTTGAATAACTCTTATGACATATATGTAGTTCATAAGGTTTCACTATATTACAAATTTTTTCTGAAAGACCATTAATATATGGTAGTGATATGTAATGCTCATTATTTGATTTCTCATTATTGGTATTGATTTCACCTGATGAGTTATAAGATTTATGAATTTTGTCTTTAGTTATCGAATTTACTAAATCAATGGGATAACCATTTCTTATTAAAGTTTCTTTTGTTTTTGTAATAGATATAGTTCTCAGTTCAGGAGAACTTAGTCGAATAGCTCTATCTATCGTATTTATGATAACATTTTTCTTATATTTTTTAGGTATATTAGAATTGAAATTAGTATACCTTCCTGACCAAGTAGGTTTGGTATACCATTTTGTTAGAATTTTGTTATCATTCGATTTTCTTACTAAAGTAATATCTAAAAAATGTATTTCATTATTATTTTATAATTCGATCGTGAACTGTAACTTATTGTGAAAAGAATAGAAAGAATTCAAAAATTCATTACATTTGTTTTCAGGGATTGCAGCAATACAATCATCAACATATCTTTTGAGAAAGGCTATCTCATAGTTTAGTTGAGCTACTACTTCTTCTTCAAGGAATTCCATTACTATTTGGGCTATGATACTTGATATTGGAGAGCCCATTGCACAACCATCTAATGTTTATAACAATCATGTTTATATTGTAAAAAATTAGCGGTGAATGTATATTCTATAGCTGTTAAGAACTCATTCCTAGGTAAATTTGTATATAGTTTCATTTCATCCCTATTATTCTGAATTATTTGTTTAGCTAATTCTAGAGGGATATTTGTATAGAAAGATATAGAGAGATATTTGTATAAAAACTATATCTAGTGATACTAAGATATAGTTTTTTGGTATCGTAATCTTGTTAATGAATTCCTTGAAATCCCAAGAATCTTTGATGTAAAACTAATTTTTGTAATCTATGTTTTTTAGTATGTTGGATAAGTATTTAGCCATTTCATAGAAAGGTGATTGAATGCTGCATACTACAGGTCGCATTGGTATATTAGGCTTATGCATTTTGGGTAAGCCATATATTTTTGGAGGATGAGCATTATGTATCGTTAATTGTCAATGAACGTATTTTGAAATATATTTCTTTTGAAACCATTTTTTTACTAAGTTATTATTTTTAGTTTCGTAAATATTAGTTGGATTATTATTTAGTTTTTTATATACGTCAGGATCATTCAACATTGTAGACATTTTATCCTCATATTCATTTGTGTCCATGATAACAGTTTTATTACCTTCATCTGCTTTTAAGATAGTGATTTGTGGGTTATATTTGATGAATTGTTTGGTTTCTTTGAAATTTTTGATTCATTTGTTATTTTTATTATTAAATTTATTATTTTTAACTGTTTGTTTGAAATTAGTCATTGTGTTGGTACATTTTGATCTTATTTCATTTGCTATTTGAGTAGGTTTTTTAGCAATTTCAGTTTCGAGTGAAGAAATTATGTTATTGATAGGTATTTGTCTTTCGTTATATAGAAATTCATTAATACTCTATATAACGAAAGACGAATACCTATCAATAACATGATTTCTTCACTTGAAACTGAAATTTATTATTTTTAACTGTTTGTTTAAATTAGTCATTGTGTTGATACATTTTGATCTTATTTCATTTGCTATTTGAGTAGGTTTTTTAGCAATTTCAGTTTCAAGTGAAGAAATTATGTTATTGATAGGTATTTGTCTTTCGTTATATAGAAATTTAGTAATACTCTATATAACGAAAGACGAATTAGTAATACTCTATATAACGAAAGACGAATACCTATCAATAAAATAATTTCTTCACTTGAAACTGAAATTGCGAAAAAACCTACTCAAATAGCAAATGAAATGAGATCAAAATGTATCAACACAATGACTAATTTCAAACAAACAGTTAAAAATAATAAATTTAATAATAAAAATAACAAATCAATCAAAAATTTCAAAGAAACCAAACAATTCATCAAATCTAACCCACAAATCACTATCTTAAAAGCAGATGAAGGTAATAAAACTGTTATCATGGACACAAATGAATATGAGGATAAAATGTCTACAATGTTGAATGATCATGAAGTATATAAAAAACTAAATAATAATCCAACTAATATTTACCAAACTAAAAATAATAACTTTGTGAAAATATGGTTTGAAAAGAAATGTATTTCAAAATACATTCATAGACAATTAACGATACATAATGCTCATCCTCCAAAAATATATGGTTTACCCAAAATTCATAAACCTAATATACCAATGCGACCTGTAGTATGCAGCATTCAACTACCTTTTTATGAAATGGCTAAATACTTATCCAACATACTAAAAAACATAACTTACGAAAATGAGTTTGACATCAAAGATTCTTGGGATTTCAAGGAATTCATTAACAAAATTACGATACCAAAAACCTATATCTTAGTATCACTAGATGTCACATCTTTATATACAAATATCCCTCTAGAATTAGCTAAACAAATAATTCAGAATAAATGGGATGGAATAAAACTGTATACAAATTTACCTATGAATGAGTTCTTAACAGCTATAGAAAATACATTCAACGCTAATTTTTTACAATATAAAGATGATTGTTATAAACAATTAGATGGTTGTGCAATGGGTTCTCCAATATCAAGTATCGTAGCCCAAATAGTAATGGAATTCCTTGAAGAAGAAGTAGTATCTCAACTAAACTATAATATAGCCTTTTTCAAAAGATGTGTTGATGATTGTATTGCTGGAATCCCTGAAAACAAATGTAATGAATTTTTGAATTCTTTCAATTCCTTTCACCATAAGTTAAAATTCACGATCGAATTAGAAAATAATAATGAAATAAATTTTTTAGATTTAACTTTAGTAAGAAAATCAAGTGATAACAAAATTCTAACAAAATGGTATACCAAACCTACTTGGTCAGGAAGGTATACTAATTTCAATTCTAATATACCTAAAAAATATAAGAAAAATGTTATCATAAATATGATAGATAGAGCTATTCGACTAAGTTCTCCTGAACTGAGAACTATATCTATTACAAAAACAAAAGAATCTTTAATAAGAAATGGTTATCCCATTGATTTAGTAAATTCGATAACTAAAGACAAAATTCATAAATTTTATAACTCATCTGGTGAAATCAATACCAATAATGAGAAATCAAATAATAAGCATTACATATCACTAACATATGTTAATGGTCTTTCAGAAAAAATCTGTAATATAGTGAAATCTTATGACCTACATGTATGTCATAAGAGTTATTTAAATCAGAAAAGTCTCTTTACAAAATTAAAAAGCAGCGTACCTTTCAAAAAAATAACCCATCCCTTGCAAAGATTGCGAAAAGGTATACATTGGCCAATCTTCACAATACCTCGAAAAAAGGTTGAATGGGCACAAATATACCAAAAATTCATCAACTGCGCTCAATAGTGTTAAGACACTAACCATACATTCGACTACAACAATACAAAAATTTTGAATATTGAAACAAACGTTTGATATTGGAATCTATTCAAATTAAAAAGAACAATTGTGTAAATGACAAAACAGATTCCAATCTTTCGAAACTTTATAACAATCTAATTCAAACTTAACAAAATTTTATTAGTTTGAAGTGCCACTTTCCACTTGTCTGTTTAAAATTCAACCTAAAAAAGATGAAGTATTATTTAATTATGACACTATGAGTAACAATTTTGAGGTTAAATTCCATAGAATTATACTAAACTTGAACAGTTGATTATTATAGATCGGAAATGTTTATCATAGAATAACTAATTCATACAATAATCATAGATATTTATAATTGCACAATCTTAAAATATCTTGTGTTTAATCAAATTCAATCCATTTCAAATTGTAATTAGCCATACATTACTTTTTCACACGCAACAGATCCAATGTTTTCTGCAGTTTTAATTGGATCTTAAAACACAAGTCGGCTGCAGACGCATTTCATTAATCGAAATCATCTATTCTTTTCTAAATTACATGGAAACACTAATTCACATTTTGATAAAGACAATAAACATTGTCGAAACATCAAACAGAATTTTCATTTCATTTTCAGTATATATATATATACATATATATATATATATATATATATATATATATATATATATATATATATATATAAATTATTCGATATTATTATCAGGTATGCGGTCAGAGGATGCTGAATTAAAACTCAATTATTTTAAAATTCTCTCTATATATATATATATATATATATATATCTATATTCTTTTTTTGATATTCTTGAACCATTTGTAATATCTGTATGTTTTCTTGGTATATTGGTTCGTAGATATACTGAAAATAAAACGAAAATTCTTTTTGACGTTTTGACAATGTTTATTGTCTTTATCACAATATTCCCTCCTCGCATAATGAGCTATGATTACTTTGAATGTAATCAGGACATTGATATATTTTGCCTTCCATACAATTGTCGTTTAGAGGTTTAATAATGTTGTCTTTAGATTTCAATAGATATTTTATATCGGGAATTATCGTTACAAACTCTGATTCGTATTTAGTTGGAATTGGGTGTAAAAAGTAGAGCTCGATCTCTCTGTCAAAATCAATTGGGAGTGACAAGAAATAATTAATTGTGGAAGATTCGATTTTCCAATCAATTTTTATTATCGATTCGAAATCTAATATGTTTTCGTATTTCAATTCAAAGGGCTGACTTCCTTTTTCTTTATAGGATTATAGAAATTTTCGATGATTTGTTGATTGAGAGAGTATTGCAGTTTTAATTGATTTTGAATATTATGTTTGTAAGTCTGAAATCAAGACTTGCCGAACCTTGTTGGTTTCTCCTGGATTCAGGGACTAAGTACAGCTGTTGATGCGAGTAAATTTATTACAACACTTTAGAACATACACAAAACATTTATAAACTACAAAATACCTGAATCAACAACAAGTACACAGTTATACTTGTCTACAACAAGTTATATAATTTGTATACACAATAACAATGGCGGATTAACGATAAGTACAGGCACTGTTTACTAATCAAGTGACAATAACGTACTACCGTGTGTTGTCTCCTCGTTAGCGCAGCTCTGACCTCTCTCAATGACATAAACCACCCGCATCGTTAGTTTGGACGAGTCTAAACTTACATGTTGATTGGTTTGCATATGTTCCAAAATTTAGTTGAACTAGTTGTGAGTCTAGGTTGCCAGTAAACATTTTCATAACAGAGCCTAGTCCGTTGATTGAACCTCTTCTGTTCATGACTTTACCAGAATGTATATTGATTTATTTATTCTTTCCTTTGATACTAATTTGACTGTATGTAACCATTTTGTTGTAGTTATCTAGTTCGTGAGAGTGAAGTGTATTGTTTACAGTGGTTGACTTAAGATTTTCGTACTGGGTGTTTAAAGTATTATATTCATCGTATAGGGGTTGCAGATTGTAGTAATGGACGGATATATGTTCAGTTTGTTGCAGCTTGGCGGGCCTTAGGTTAATTGGTAGAAGCCCACAGTTCAAAGTTATATTTTTTACGTATGCTCCTCGTCCAACTGAGACGGACCTGGAATATAAGTTTTCTGCTTAGATCGTTTAATATTAGATAGGTGGATATTTTCCGTTGTGTTACCATGTTTGGGTATCATCTTAGTACTTTTCAAATTTTTGTCAATACTTTTTATTCCTTCAGGTTTGAATTTATTATTGGTTTTGCTTTGTTTCTGTTTATTTTGTATATAGACCTGTTCGGGAATTCTGGTAGAGTTTCTGTTTGTTCATTTACTTCATTAATTACTGTTACCCCTTCGGGGGTCTGGTTGGATGAGATTGTAATGAGGCTGTTATTAGTTAGGAACTCTTATTTAAGTCATAGATGGTATTTAGACACTTGTTGTGCCAACAGGTCCTATGAACTATATGAACTAAATAAAGGTTACAATTAAGCAACTATCATTGACTAAGCATATGCATCGATCGTCGACCTGATGGTCAACGGACATTGACCAGCTGACGCTGCACCGATCGAACATTAGGTAAATGTATGATATATGTAAAGGGAGTTGAATTGGAACGAGGATACTAAGAACATCTAAATAAATGCCTTGAACCAAGTACACCGATCTTTTATTATTATATGGCGATCCTACCAGAGGCACTTTTAAAAATGCCAACTGCGAACGGAAAATAGTGAGATTGTCAAAAATCGCAAACTCCAAAATTGGAATCATAATGTGCGGTTCGAGGTATAATAATCGAGAGAACATCGAAATTCTTGCAGCAGCTGGATCAAACAACGCCAATCAGGAGAACACATCTTCATTTTCAAGAAACGAATGGATGACAGTGTCAATTTTGGCTATAATTTTGTTGGTAATCGTGTTCTACATCTATAACAAATGGCAACAAAAGTGGCGTGCATCGGTCAATCGAGAAATCGAGATGAAGGAGTTGCGGAAGTCGAGATCATTACTGGACAATGATCAAGAATGAAATAACGAGATGACGACATTACCTGAACCCATCAGCGACGGATCCACCTCGTCAGCCACAGCAGCGTTCAACAACCACCAAAACAATGCAGTGATTTAAGTGATGTTCAAAAAGTTGAGTGGTGAGTTAAGTGTCGCGTGCATAAAAATCAAAAACATAAAAACAAACCTACTAGAAGACAATCAAGAGAGAAGGAATGACATTGGAGTAGTAGAACGTAAGTTTATAGATGTTAATTCAATTGAAAATAAATGTAACGAGTTGTACACTCAATATGAAAAAGATGTAATAGTTCATGGTATCAAAAAAGATACAAAAAGGTTGATAATCAATATATTTCATGATATAAATTCAATAATAAGTGAGTGTAAAGAAATATCAAGAATTAGGAAAGAAACTATCGGACTGTCTAATGTAAAGAGCGATCAAACAAGTAATAGTATCGAAAGCATAGATCAATCACAAAAATTAGATAATATGGCAGATTTTGACTTCAGAATAGCAGCTACTGTGCTTCCAAAAACCACGAATCAGGAATCAGTTAAAAAATTAATTAGGGGTATAAATTCATACGAGCCCAGTCTTAACCAAGCCGGTAAGAGACATATAGTTAATTATGTTTTGAACAGTTGTTTGTCAACCAGGGACAGCGCCCGAATGAAAAGAAATAACAACACATTGGCAGAACTGATCCGTGATTTGGAAAGTAAATTTTTAACAAAACAAATTGCGAATGTTATCTCTACAAAACTTTTCGCGATGAAGCAAGGCAATCTCTCTTTGGCGATAAAATTTGTACATTAATGTCTGAGTTAACAATTGCCCAAGCAGAAGGTGACGCAGCCAAATTGGAAATATTCATGGAAGCAAACGAAAAGACAGCAATAAATGTTTTTGCAAACGGAATTCGTGGCCCAGAGTTGATAGTGACCATGAAAAGCAAGAATTTACAAACGATAACGGACGCGATTAGTCCGGCTAATGAAGAAAACGCCCCGATTCTGTATAATCAGAGATCGAATCATGTAGTCATGTATGCTGACAGAGCGCAAAGTAATGTTAAGAGTAGATATTTCAATAATAATTCCAAAGGTAGATTTAATTCAAATAGGGGTCATCAAAATAACATATATAGAGGAAAACCTCAAACAAATTTTAATAGAAATAGAAATTTCATAACTAACAATACTTATCAAAATAATAAAAGGGGAAACAGACTCAGTCGCGGAACGGGAAACGGAAGCCGCAGAGTGTATGTTGCGGGTGAACAACAATACGCGGAAAACGGTGACGAATTTTTTCGTGAACAGCGAAATTAGGGAAATTATTTTAAGTGTTAATGGCCTAAATTTTGTTAGGTTAAGGTACGGCAATACAGATGTTGACCTATTAGTTGATACAGGAGCATCCATTAGTATATTTTTTAAGGAAAGTTTAGTTGAAGGCTCACAAAATATTAACAATAATGACAAAATTAAAATCTCAGGTATTTCAGGAATTGTCGAATCTGAGGGATCAGCATTTATCACGTTACACTCAAATCAAGGTTCAATAAACCAAAAGTTCATGATAATGAAATCATTTGATAAAAACATTGATGGAATTTTAGGATCAGATTTCTTTCATCATTATAAAGCATCAATAAATCATGAAAGTTCTAAATTATCATTGTACAGTTTAAATCAAAACAATTATAAAATAAATTTGCAAATGCATTCAAAGCATAAAAATTCAATTATAATTCCAGCACGTTGCGAAATTATGAAACAATTCAAAACAAACAATGTCAATAGTTCAATAGTTTGTAATGAAGAAATTGGAGAAGGAATATACGTAGCCGGATCAATCGCGCGCAGATCCAGTGAAGGAGAAATCCCTATTCAATTTTTGAATACAACTGATGAAGAGATAGAAATAAAAAATTATGTCTTGAAATTATTAGATGCTGAAAATTATGAAATCATTTCGTTTTCAAAAAATGATATCAAAACAGTAGAAAGAATAGACAACATATTGAGTAAAGTTGATTTATCTCATTTGAAAAAGGAAGAAAAATATGCTATTCAACGAGTTTGTGCAAAATATGCTGATGTCTTTCAATTAGACAATGATCCTTTAACTACGACAAACGTTTATAAACATAAATTACAACTTGAAGATAAAGTGACACCCACTTATTGTAAACCCTATAGATTACCATATGCTCAAAAATCACAAATAGATAAATGAATAAATAAGATGTTAGACGATGGGATACTTGAACCTACAAGGTCAGCTTGGTCAGCACCTTTATTAATAGTACCGAAAAAAGCTAATGGAAACGAAGAAAAGCTATGGCGTGTGGTTATTGATTTTAGAATACTAAACAAAAAGATTAAGGATGATAAATTTCCACTTTCAAATATCAACGAAATATTAGATTCCTTATCGGCAGCGATGTATTTTTCGCATTTAGATCTTTCTCAAGGTTATTATCAAATCGAATTAGAGAAAAATAGTCGTCAATATACAGCATTTACAACTAATAAAGGGCAACATCAAATGACAAGGTTGCCAATGGGAATCAAAATAGCCCCGAGTGTTTTTTCGAGAGCCATGACAATTGCTATGTCTGGTTTCAATTATGAAAGTTGTTTTATTTATTTAGACGATACTATTGAATTTGGAAATTGTCTTGAAAAACATAACATAAATGCGATAAAAGTAATGTCAAGACTAAGAAAAGTGAATCTCAAACTAAACCCAAGAAAATGTGAATTTTTGAAAAAAGAAATTCTATATCTAGGTCATTTAATTTCAGCGGGAGGTATTTCTCCTGACCCAGAAAAAGTTAAAACAATTAAACAATACCCTGTTCCATCTGATGCAAACTCGACCAAACGATTTGTAGCTTTTGCGAATTATTATAGATCATTTATTCAAAATTTTGCTCAAATCACAAATCCGTTGAATACATTATCAAGAAAAAACACGCCTTTCGTCTGGACAGAAGAATGTCAAAAATCATTTGAGACATGAAGCAAAAATTAATTAACCCCCCAGTTTTAGATTATCCAGATTTATCAGAATCAAACACTTTCATTTTGAAAACTGACGCGTCGGGTACAGCTTTAGGGGCGGCCCTTTTTAATAAAAACGATAAACCAGTAGCGTATGCAAGTCGGGCATCAAATCCAGCTGAATCACGGTATTGTACAATAGAAAAAGAATTATTGGGTATAGTTTGGGCAGTAAAACATTTTCGACCTTATTTGTATGGAAGGAAATTTATAATTCAAACAGATCATCGTCCCTTAGTATCTTTGTTTAACATGACTGATCCATCTAGATGATTAACAAAATTTAGATTGATATTAGAAGAATATGATTTTAAGATAGAATATATTAAAGGGAAAACAAATGTATCCGCTGATGCTTTGTCAAGAATTACAATTACATCTGATGAACTCAAAAAAGCACAAAATCATACAACCGCAGTATTAAATGTAATAACAAGAGCCCGTAGAAAACAATTAGATCAGGAAAAAGAAAAATCAAAATCAAAAATAGTAGGCAATAAGGATAAGATTGGCCATCCAGGAATTGTTGAATTACTTAAAAAACCAAAGAACGCCACAGAAATAAAAATTGTTAACAATAAATTATTTGAAGAATTTAAAAATAAAGAAGGAATGAAAATGTTAGAGAGAAATATCTTGATAAACACTAGTGTAGAAAAAATATTTATGAGATGGAGTGATCTTTAGAGTGTGAGCTTCGGTCATCGTTAAAGGCCCTCCAAAAATTGTGCACAAAAGAAAAAATAAATGAATTAGTTCTCATAAAAAATGAAGAAAATATTATAAACCTTGCAAGGGAAATAAAGAAACATACCGATATATTAGGCGATATCAATATTACAATACTACGAGGCAGAAGAACAATATACAATCATGAATTAGAAAAATTATTATTAAATGATTACCACATTTTGGCAACAGGCGGTCATTCGGGAATATCTAGAATGTATAATACAATCAAGCAACATTATTTTTGGAAAGGTCTTTATAAAGATGTAAAAAAGTTTGTCAGTGAATGTGACGAATGTCAACGCTATAAAAATTCTGTACCGAATATTCAACCCCTTTCCATAACAACAACAGCATCAGTAGCATTTGAAAAAATTAGTTTAGATTTAATGGGTCCGATATCAACCGATATTGAAAATGAGAAATACATCTTAACAATACAATGCGATCTGTCAAAATACGTTGAAGCCTACTCGCTGGAGAATAAAGAGGCCGAAACCGTAGCCAGAGCGCTGGTCAATAACTTCATCTTGAGATAGGGAATTCCCAATACGGTCCTGCACGACCAAGGTAAAGAATTCATGTCAGCAGTTTTCACGGAATCGTGTAAAATTCTTGGCATCAAGCAATTACAATCAACTGCGTACCACCATGAAACATTAGGAGCCATAGAAAATTAACACAAGAATCTGGGAACTTTTCTTAGAATGCAAACTCCAAAATATACAGAAGCATGGAGTAATTGGGTACCTTTCTGGTGTTTTAGCTATAACACAAGCGTGCATACGGAAACAAAATACACCCCCTTTGAGTTAGTTTTTGGTAGAGTAGCATCACTACCTTCAAACTTGGGAAAAATTGATCCATTGCATTCATTCGATGATTATCCTGAAGAACTCAAATTTAGGTTGCAACAAGCTAGCGCTGAAGCGGAACAAAATCTGCTGGAATCAAGATTGAAAAGGAAAAACTTGTTTGATCAATCGAAACAAAATTCTAATAGAAATGTAAGTTTTAGAATAGGAGAGTTAGTTTTAGTTAAAAATGAAAGCACCAATAAAATGGACGAGATATTTAAAGGACCTTATCAAGTACTAAGAGATGAATCTCCAAATTGACAAAGACCAGTGGAAGTGATAGCAATTAAGCAATTAACCATAGTTTTAGAAGTACAAAAAAAAACTTTTTTTTTTCCTTGCAACCCCGGAGGTGTAATGAGGCTGTTATCAGTTAGGAACTCTTATTTAAGTCATAGATGGTATTTAGACACTTGTTGTGCCAATAGGTCCTATGAACTATATGAACTAAATAAAGGTTACAATTAAACAACTATCATTGACTAAGCATATGCATCGATCGTCGACCTGATGGTCAACGGTCATTGACCAGCTGACGCTGCACCGATCGAACATTAGGTAAATGTATGAAATATGTAAAGGGAGTTGAATTGGAACGAGGATACTAAGAACATCTAAATAAATGCCTTAGACCAAGTACACCGATCTTTTATTATTATAACTTCATTAATTACTGTTACCCCTTCGGGGGTCTGGTTGGATAAGATTGTATTGGTTTAATAAAATTATAAGATCAATTTTACTGAAACGATTTATTTATAATAATAATCAAAACGATAACACAACCAATACTATTGTGTTAATAATATATGAAACATCGGAGCGAACAATGATTCTATTGAATCCTTAACTATGATTACGTTTGACGAGATGTTTGAATTAAGAATTGAACAACTTTTCTTAAGGCTATAAAATTACTTCCCCCTCCTATAAATGTTATAATATGCAATAAATCCTTAACTATTATTTATGAGCTATATACAATTTGCACCATTTGTATTCCTCAAGATATGTTTCTATAGTATGTAATTACCCTCATTACATTGACTCCACATACTCTTGAATACAATACCCTTCAATATCTTTAATTGAATGAATGATTTGAAACAACACTCCTAATTAGTTTGTATCGAACTTTCATTCACATATCACTCATGAACGATATTCATCGTGTTTGATTCCTTGATAATTATTCACTTTAACTATTTTAGTTTGAATTTGCACTAACTACTTGATTATGAATCCTGCAGAATTGGATGTGACGACTTATCCAAATCTCATTCCAATAACTCTGAGTACGCCAATGCTCTATATAAACAATTAATCATTACTATTTGAATTGAATTGAATTCTGATTAATAAAACTATTGAAGTTGTAGGCTACTTGAATTAAACATTATTGTTCAACCAACATTGACTCGAAATTTTGAAGTTGAAGAATAAATTACTTGGAAGATTACAAATGATATGAACAATTACAATTGCATTTGAATTTATCAAATAGACTCAACAGCTAACTCGTAATTAGTCTACTGTATGACACTACAGATTTGCTACCACTTGTCAAAGTAATTCACATTACTTCATATCACAAATTAATTGCACTGAATATGTTTCACCAACTTCAATCAGGTTGGTTTATTAGGCACTATTACTTAGATGTAGTTCGATCGAAATAACTTGAGAGAATGATTAATTCGATTTCGATCCCTTTCGATCCAGTATTCCCAACCAAATTTACCTCCCGTTGTTATACGTATGATTAGGTCCATGTCCGAATATATTTCTCACACTGGTCACTAAACGTAATTAAAGTTTTTATGTGAGTAATCAGATTGCGGATCGCGTAACATCACCTACTCGAGTTACGTATAAAAATGTAGCTCATTTTCCCCGGACTCTACTGAACAATTATAATCAACCTCACATCATAAATGTAAATAATTCTGAATTATAGTTTGAACTGATCCTCAACATGTTATCAACAGCCGGTTACTTTTTCACCTATGTGACTTCCAGGTTTCCGGAGATATAATCGAGTAAAGTTATGGAACTGATCATGTTTGATCCTACTTTACCTTCATTGATTTACTTCTATAAATGTTCTATACGCTAAGCCAATTGTTGGTTTGATCGATTTCTTGAAGTCATTTGTTGTTTATGCTTCTCGATTTTCGTATATAAGCAACTACTACCATTTTGGAAACACGTGGTTTCGATTCCCCAAATTGTTTATTAGAACCCCACTGTCGATTTCCCTTTATGACTGATTAAATTATGAACAACTTTTGTTAGAGACATTTCTTCGTAATTTTTTTATTTCTGGATAAATTGCTGACAAGATATTATTTATTCCAGTCGATTGATGCTTCTATAAAACAACTACAATTCTCGTGAAACTTCTTCAGTGTCCTTATACTACAACTCTTAATCTTTTAGCAATAATATTTTCACGATTGTTCAACAATTGAGATAATGTTAATAATTTAGTATGAGATCAGATTTCTGTTTACTCATGTCCTTCGTTGTATATGACACAACCCTCCGTTCTTAGATGTAGCTGCAAGTATAAATTCAATATAATCGATTTCCTTTCTGAATTTACCTAACGTAGATTTCACACCATAACACTCCCCGTTCATCCGTTACACCTCTGGTGTAACATAAACGATTATCCCCTCACACCGAATGTTACTGTGACTCTACCCTCTTATGTTTGACTTCTATGTGATTAAGTTGTGAGTTGTTGTCCCAAGAATTGTATCGGACTTGATGTCGTAGCATTCCCCTTTCCATCCGCAGAATCTAAATGCATCAATCCTAAATGATATACTTGGTCAACGACTACTCTTATTCTATATTTACACCCTGATCCTCTATTTACACTCAACTTTATTTACATATCAGTCTCGCACACGAATCTCTTCTACTTGACGTATCTATTTGCTCACAATCCTGTCTTGTAATCTGTCCTTTGACCCCTTTCTGAATTGATCTCAACTATGTAATTCAATTTTGACATTTATTATGAATCTATCTCTACTAATATGATCTTGCTTGAAATGTGACTACTTCTATATTCACTACCTTAATAATTCTCTAATGCAAGATAGGCTTCACATTTACTAACTGACAGCCTTAAATCAATCAGCCGAATATTCATTATGACTCTATGTTTACTTATATAATCTTGCTTGAAATGTGACTATTTCTCTATTTACTACCCTAGTAATTCTCTAATGCAAGGTAGACTTCACATTTACCAACTGACAGCTTGAAATCAATTAGCCGAAAATTTATTATGATTCTACCCATACTTATATAATCTTGCTTGAAATGTGACTACTTCTTCATTCACTACCCCAGTAATTCTCTAATGGAAGATAGGCTTCACATTTAATAACTGATAGCTTTAAATCAATTAGCCGAAAAAAAATATAATGATGATCATACACTCTAGCTTCATAAGTTCGTACCGAATTAACATTCTATGATGTTTACCAAAACAATCTTCAGATTCCTAAATAAAACATCAAAACTATCCTAGAATATTAATCCCCGCTGAACTAGGAAACCATTCACACTTTGACTTTGTAATTGAATACTTCCGGACAAACTATGACGGGATAAACTCTAATATAACAATTCACGTTACTGACAGCTACGGAACTCAGATATCATACAATAGAACATTGCCAATCATAAAATACGGAAATCAATATATCGTTATACCAAAAAAAATATAAACTATCAAGCTATCATATACCTTATGTAGAATTCACTTGAACGGAACACTATTGTTAACTCAAATCTTAAATCTGACTCGAACTCGGATAATAATCAATTCACTCTGATGATAATCACACTCTATCGGTACTGGTTGAAAATCAAAATCACAAAAGAGAGCGATATTTTATCTGTCACTGCTCTTATATGTTTTCCGAGGTTCTGGTCAAGTCCGCACCACCAACTCATTATTTTGTGCCTAGGCTCTTCTTCTTATGTCCCGAACAATACTTAAAAGTGACGCTATTTTTTAGATCTAAAATTCGCGCTCATGATATCACAGTAGTTCCTCTCGGCGCAGTCAAGAAATGTTATCGGAGTTTTTTTGGTTTTCCGCCCTTTTTATACATGAAAACTTTGAAGCTTTAATTTGCCAGATCAACGTTTTTGCTTTTGCAACATAAGTTAATCGGAATGGATGCAATTTTTAAACGGGCATGAATTCGATTCATTCATTTGAATAATAACACTTATTCAAAATTGCGGAAATTTAGGAAAGTGACAATCAAGGAAAGACATCCGGAGTTCACGCATATCTATTGAAATAATGAACTGTTCAACCGGAGTTTACGTGTAATATTGGTATTTACTGCCTGATCTAAAATAAATGATATTTCAAAATTTTAAGCTTGATTACATCCCCCCCTAAGTTCGGTTAAAAATGAAAGAATATGGTTCTTTCATTTTTCAATTCTCATTTGAGGATTCATACGAAACAAAAAATCTACTACAAAGATGAGATACCCTAACCTGGCGTTAGAACTTCTATTTCTCCCGTCGGGAACTTCGTGGAATAAAATATCTCACTTGGAACATAAAATGAAAATTCTTCTTCGGAACGGGAAAACTGAAACTGCTTCTTCAAAACGGAAAACTCAAAACGTCTTCTTCGGAACGCAAACACAAAAACTCCTCCTTCAAAAAGGAAAAACTTGACTTCTTCCGCGGATCGGGAAACTGACTTCTTCTTCGGAACGGAAAACTTACACTTACACTCAAACGACGGATCCACCATATTTTGCAGTGCTTCGTCTAGCACTATCTCAATAGAATCGAACGGTCCATACGACATATTGTCACCCTGTGAACATAGGATCATAATAAGTAATTATACTACTGATATTTTGTCCATCGGTATCTATATTTTTGGAACCTCGATTCATTTCAACTTCCCGGAATGCCAGGAACATTATACGACTTCAGATCTTTGATATGAACTCGCTTCACTTGCTCGCCATCTTGGCCTTGCAGATCGTAAATGACCGAAGAAATTACTTTGATTACGGTAAACGGATCGGTATATTTCGGAGCCAACTTAGCGACAAAATGTCGGACACTACGAGACAGATGATGCTCTACCTTCATTACTTTATCACCCACGTGACAACGCCAATCTGGACGACGGAGATTGTAATAACGGCTTTGGTGGGTAAGAGCACGGAATAACTGGATACGGACCAGTTGTAAGGTTTCGCGTTATCTGTCTGATCTAGTTCGGTGTTCTGAAATCTGTTCACGATTCGGATC
This sequence comes from Endomychus coccineus, assembly GCA_958510875.1. NCBI lineage: Eukaryota > Metazoa > Arthropoda > Insecta > Coleoptera > Endomychidae > Endomychus > Endomychus coccineus. Next base: position 121,334 of record CAUEHT010000009.1, on the reverse strand, counting down.
GGTCGGAACATTTTCCTCGGTCTCCACCGGAGCGGTAAAGGAACGGACTATCGAATTCGGTATTTCAAGTTCTCGGCCAAAATTTGAAAAGGCAGGTGAAATTTCGGTGGATTCATGTGGGGCGGAATTTAGGGCAAATAGAAAATCGGGTAAAAATTTATCCCATTCACGGTGGTCTCCATTGCAAAATTGTGCAATCATGGTTTTTAAGGTCCGGTTTGTTTTCTCCACGGCATTGCATTGTGGAGTATATGTAGGAGTGAGGCGGTGCTCAATTTTAAACTCCTCCAGGAGAGTTTCGAGAGCTTTACCACCGTACTGCGTCCCATTGTAGCTGATAACGGTTTCCGGACAACCAAAACGAGTTATGATTTCCTCGTAGAAGGCTTGAGTTACAGCTTGCGCGGTGAGTTTTCTCAACGGCTTATACTGTACCCACTTTGTAAAACGTCCTGCATGACAAGAATGAGATTGTTTCCTCTGGAGGATCTTGGTAACGGTCCTACCAAATCGGTGCTCACACATTTCCAAGGGAACTGATTTACGGTCGGCTGCATAAATCCAGGCTTCTGCTGTTGAGACACTTTGAATGCTTGGCACTGCGTACATCCACGCACGTACTTTGCTATATCGCGGAACATACCCGGCCAATAATACTTGTGGGATATTCGCGCAATCGTCTTGGCAATACCTGAATGTCCTGCAGTCGGACTGTCATGGATTTCTTTCGGAACGTTTAACCGGAGCGGTTTCTGAATACATAGCTTCCACCGATCTCTCATTTCCGGTTCGTACAAGTCATTCGAGTCCCTGAAGTGGCGGTACAACCGATTATCTCTAACACTATAATCCGGATACGCTTCTGGACTCTTTCCAACTCCGGCTTCCTTTGAATTGTATCAGTTACAATTCACGGCGTCATTCAGAACGAATAACTCTTCATTGTCATTTTTTCTCCCCTTGTTTGGCAATGGATCGCGTGACAGGGCGTCAGCCACACGATTCAATACTCCTTCACGATATTTCATTCCAAAATCCTACTGTTGTAGGAAAATGCTCCAACGAGCCAAACTCCCACTCGGACTCTTAATCGGGTGCATCCATTTCAATGACTGGTGGTCACTCGATACGGTAAATCTGTATCCTTCCACATGTTGTCTCATTTCATCAATGCCCCACACAATAGCCAAACATTCCTTCTCGGTAACAGAGAAATTCTTTTCGGCGGCTGTTGATGTTCGGCTAGCGAAGGCAATGATTCGGTCGGCTCCCTCTATATTTTGGGTCGATGCCGCAGCAATTTCCACATCCGAAGCATCGGTTTGCGGAACAAACGGTCGGTTGAAGTCTGGACAAGCCACAACTGGGGCACTGGTCATCATATCTTTCAATTTGTTGAACGCGACTTGCTGCTCCTCTCCCCAACTCCAACGTCGATGCTTCTCCAATAAGTCGGTTAACGGAGTGATAATTTCCGAAAACGACGGTATGAAACGGCGGTACCACGAAGCTATTCCTAAGAAGCGACGGAGTGCCCTCACTGTAGACGGGCTTGGAATCTGCTGGACAGCTTCGATCTTCTCAGGGTCTGTATGAATACCCTCGGCGGTGACTACATGGCCTAAATACTTTACTGACGTATGGCAGAACTGATATTTTTCCGGGTTCATCTTCAGATTAGCTTTCCTTAATAGCCGGAAAAACTCTTTCGAATTCGTGAGATGTTCCTCAAACTCTCTCCCAGAACAATAATGTCGTCCAATTAAGGAAAGGCGTGTGGATCCATATATGGTCCGATAATGGTATCCATCAGCCTCTGAAAGGTTGCCGGTGCGGAATGTAAACCAAAGGTCATTACCTTGAACTGGAATAAGGCGGTTAACGGACTGATAATTTCCGAAACGACGGTATGGAACGGCGGTACCACTAAGCTATTCCTAAGAAGCCACGGAGTGCCCTCACTGTAGACGGGCTTGGAATCTGCTGGACAGCTTCGATCTTCTCAGGGTCTGTATGAATACCCTCGGCGGTGACTACATGGCCTAAATACTTTACTGACGTGTGGCAGAACTGATATTTTTCCGGGTTCATCTTCAGATTAGCTTTCCTTAATAGCCGGAAAAACTCTCAATTTCGTGAGATGTTCCTCAAACGTCTCTCTCAGAACAATAATGTCGTCCAATTGAGGAAAGGCGTGTGGATCCATATATGGTCCGATAATGGTATCCATCAGCCTCTGAGACGTTGCGGGTGCGGATGTAAACCAAAGGTCATTACCTTGAACTAGAATAAGGCACGGCCTTGTACAGTAAATGCTGTAATGGTTTACTTTCCGGTGTCAGCGGTATTTGCCAATACCCTTGCTTCAGGTCAATGCTAGTGATATATCTAGCCCGTCGTAGTTTGTCCAAGATAGCACTTATGTAAGGCAGTGAATATGCATCTCTCACGGTGACTTTATGTATCATTCGGGAATCAATGCAAAATCTCGGTTTGCCATCTTTCTTCTTCACCACCACAACGGGTGAACTCCACGTACTATTTGACGGCTCGATGACTTCCTCTGCCAGCATCCGATCAACTTCCTCGTTGATGATTGCTTGCATCCTCGGATTGTGCGGTCGGTAACGCTGCTTTATCGGATCGATCTTTGTTAATTTTATTTCGTGTTGAACCAGCGGCGTGGTTCCTTGAATTCCTTCAAAATATTTCATTTCTGTTCCCAGAAATCGGTTCAGTCTATCCTGTTCAGCTTCCGACAATATTGCTAGGTGTGTCTCCGCTCCGTCACAGAAGCGCACACGCTTGACTGCCTTCTGTCCAGAACTAGCTCCATTGGAAACTTTTTCACAATTTGTCACAAACAAATTGTCCTTATAATACACCCCAGCGGATGGTGGAACCGGAGCTCAGAATCTTCATTCCTATTATCATTTCCGATAATAACGACGGTAAATGCACGAACTCTGCTCCAATCTCACCAGATCCAAAATGCAATGAGATTCGGTACGAGGTAGTACTAGAAACCAAACTGCCATTGGCCATCCTTGTGCCTACGGCCATATTGGGGACTGGCTGTAAACCGGAATCCTGACATAACCTAACAACTGCGTCATTGATGGAAGAACGGGTGGCTCCGGTGCCCACGAGAGCCGAAAAAGTTTTACCTAATACTCGGACTTTTATAAACGATCGGTTTCCAGCTAAATGTCGAGCAGCGGTATTTTTAAAAATAATATTATCATCACACGGGGCTAGAACACTCTCATTATTCACTTTACTGTTTTTCGTCTCTATAGCGGTATCTACTTTAACTTTACTTTCACAGTTATTCGGTGGTTTCGGTTTATTATCGGTATCATCGGTATTGCAATTGACGGTGTCTTCAACGGCGGTGACTTTAGATTCTGTATTATTACCGGTGGACTCCTTATTCACGGTGCGGTTTACAACGGTGGTGTGTTGAGCGGTTTTCACCTCCTTCGTCGAGGCCTGTTCAACCGGGATCCACTTCGGCTTCGCTACCTCGCAGTCTCGCGGACGTTTCCCTGTCCAGTGCACAGACAATCACGCGACATCATCCCAGGGCGGCGCCGGCGGCATCTCGAGCAAAATAATTCCGCCGTAGGACACTGCGTCCTGAAGTGGCCCCGGAGACCTCAATCTCAACAAGTCTGCTCAGGGACATTCGGTATCCCGGACTTGACTGGCGATTCCTGTTCAGATGCAGGTTGCCTACCCGGCGGCTCCATAGGCCTTACTGTTGAACTTGGAAATTGTGCCCTCACTGACTCTTCTGCATGAGTTTCTGCTCAGCCTGCAGATTCTCAAATTCTTTTGCCTGTAACATCAACGACGACACGTCGTTTAAAGTCCCTTGTCGGATAAGTTGCCTATACTGCGGCAATGAATTTCGGTGCAACCAGAACTATTCGCGTTCTTCGGTCATTGCACCATGTCTTCTGATCAATGTCTGCATATCCACAACATATGCAGCGGCAGTCTCATTCATGCGTTGATGCTTGCGGCTGATCTGTACCTCCAGATCAATGTGGTGATTAGCATCCATGAAAAATAGGGTAGTCTCTTTGAAATTCGGCAAATGTAGCCCAGCCTCTACGATTATTCCGATACCATAATAGTGCGGTGGAACCAAAACTTCCTGTACTGATAACAATAATTCGGTGTATTTAGCTGCATAGCATGTCAAGGTGTTCCAGGAACGTAGCGGGATTTCACGTTTCATTAAATTGAATTCGGTATTGATTCAAATGCGGAGCACTACCCGGAGCTAAATAACTATATTCAGGCACATGCTGAACATGACTCAACGGAACATTGTACCCTTGCTGAATAATAGTAACCGGAACATTGTGAGCAGGTACTTGCGGAACATTAGGTACATGCGGAACCTCAGGGGCTTGCGGAACGATCGGTATTTGCGGAATGGTCGGTGCTTGCATCCACGGCGGTGTCGCATTTGATGACGGGGTCCTATATCTCGAATAGTTCATAGGATTTGGCGAGGAAGAATAAATCGGAGTTTGCATCGGTGGTGTCGTCATTACCACAGTGTTCGTGTATGTCACTGTATTCGTAATGGACGTAGTTGACCAATACGACGGCTGTATCCTCGTTGTGCTCTTTATTGCCGGTATCGACTGAACACCAGAAGGACTAAACGTCGGTGTTGTGTTTAGTACTACTTCGGTTGTCAATGCCTTGGTTAGTGATGCCATGGTACTGGCAATCTTTCCTAACATTCCACGCGGAGAACGTATTATACCTTTACGGACACCCTTTACGCACCTCCGGCGTAAGTCCTCAACGGATCCATTATGGTCAATGTTATAATTGGCCAGCACTTCCTGAAGTTGCGCTTTCATCAATAAATTAATCCAGTTGACTTCCGAATCAACTCCGGTAGCTTCAGTCTGGCTTTCCTCGCCATTAGACCAGAATTGCGCCATTTCCTCAAATTGAGGTAACTGCTCCTCAATATTGGTAGAAGTATACCCAGAGAACTCCATTTTATCCAATTCAATTCAAAATCAAAACCAGTTCTCACCTTCCGTTCAATAAGGCAGAAGCAATCAAGTCATTTGCCATAATTTGAACAACGTTACTCCGATTTGGGGAGGTAACTCCGAAACGGTTAGGCCAATCTGCCCAAAAATGTCTTCAACGGCTTCCTCGTTGTCGATTTAATTGGAAAGGAGCTATCAATCTCCCAATGCGGGTTACGGTGGACTGGGAAAATCAAAGGGCAAAATATGGGCAAAAATCAACATTTTGGCAAAACACTGAGGTGTAGTTAACAATTCTACACCTCACGGAACAATCAATTTTTCAGTCAGATTTACGGTTAAGAACTTGATGTTTCCCCTGATACGGGTGGGCGGATCAAAAAACAAATTTCTCCAAACAACCTTGGTGAACACGGGGAACAAGTTTCCGTCGAATCTGTTACAAATTCCGGAAATTCAAAAACAAACTCCCAGGGATGATTCGAAAACGTGTTCGAAACATCGAGATCTTGAAGCTTGTTTTTCTGTCACACTATATCTGAAATTTCATCGAAAACGAATCACCGGTTCAATTGCAATAAATTATTCAACATTTCACTTTTCGGAGTCAAAAAAAAAATTTCCCCTCGTTCAATTTTCAAAAGTCTCTGCTCGCGGGCGCCATTTTATGACTTGTACCTTGTGACTTTTCGGTGAACGGCTTATTGCTGTAAACTTCAAATCCTAGGGCGCCAGATTTTTCTAAAGGTTTACTCCTTTTGACGACTTCTGCTAGGGTCCTCTCCACAAGGCTTGTCACTATGCTATCTATAGATAGCCTTGTCCCTAGGGTAGCTACAGTGAAGTAAAACCAGGGCACATTGGGCAGGGAACAGTATCAAAATTGTAGGCTTTAATTACAATTGATACCTGGTTAAACCTTAACTCGTTTGAAGATGGAGCAGAAATAACATAATAAAACGGGGCATTCCAAATATTGAATATATAATAACAATTAGAAATGAACTTTCAGAATAATTTATAAATGCAATTGAGCGATTTATTACACAAAAATTCACCCAGACGGAAAATGTAATGAAGCTCAAGCGGTATAAGAAAACTGTTACAACATATCTATTTTACTATATGTTCGGTATTAAATTTCAATTCAACGGTACGGAATTGGTTGATGAATGATTCACATTTATAAATTTGTGGAAAATTCAAACCAGATCCTTGCGTATTAAGCGGTGTTCGGTAATTATTCAGATAGCATTATTACTTGAAATGTTCATTTCACACTAGGAGATATCAAACGGTTGAAATTCGGTCGGATCGGAAAATATTGGCCTGCACTAGTTTCCCGATTGTATGATATCAGATTTCACGGTATATTCGGACAATTACTCTAATTGAGTTTATTCTGTCACATCACCCACCCTTGTACCAGCTATCAACGGAGTTCCGGGTAAATGTGTGACAGTGTTAGATTCCATACACTTGGCAGATTCAGAATATAGACAATTAGGGCTTATACTTCCGGTTTGACACAGCGTGCACAAACCCAAACCATCGTATCCGCAATAACCCCTACATCCCTATATATCATACGAATAAGGGGTAATTACGACTATCACTCACACAACTACCCCAGCTCATACTTCCGGGTTGACACAGCGTGCACAAGCCGTTGGCAGTTTGGTCGTCTAGGATATACTTATACTTCCGGGTTGACACAGCATGCACAAATATACCAAAGACGCCCCTGTCGTTCAAACATACACACTCTGTACACATCATACAATTACTTGAATAATTCAAATCGTGCGCGGTCCGACCTATAACGGGATGAACTCAAAAATAAAAATTCAAATCACTGAAAGCTACAGAACTCAGATATCATACAATAGAACATTGCCAATCATAAAATACGGAAATCAATATATCGTAATGCCAAAAAAAATATGAACTATTGAGCTATCATTTACCTTATGTGAAATTCACTCAAACGGAACACTATTGTTAATTCAAATTTTAAATCCGACTCGAACTCGGATGATAAATAATTCACTCTGATAATAATCGCACTTTATCGGTACTGGTTGGAAATCAAAATCACAAAAGAGAGCAATCTTTCGTCTATCACTGCTTTTATATATTTTCCGAGGTTCTGGTTCGCACCACCAATTCCCTATTCTGTGCCGAAACTTTTCCACTCATGTCCCGAACAATGCTTAAAAGTGACGCTATTCTTTAGATCTGAAATTCGCATACATGATATCACAGTGGTTCCTCTCGGCGCAGTCAACAAATGCTATGGGAGTTTTTTTAGTTGTTCGCCCTTTCATACATAAGGCTGTTCAAAACTTTGATGCGGTAACTTGCCAGATCCCCGTTTTTGCAACATAAGTTGATCGGAATGAATGCAATTTTTTAACGGGCATTCATTCGAATAATTACACTTATTCAAAATTGCGGAAATTTAGATAAGTGACAATCACGGATTACACATTCGGAGTTAACCCATATTTATTGAAATAATGAACTGTTCAACCCTAGCTTACGTGTAATATTCGTATTTACTGCCTGATCCAAAATAAATGATATTTCAAAATTTTGAGCTTCGTTACAGTATAAATAACGCGAATTTACTGAAGTAATCTGTCACTTCTAAAATATACCTGTTTCCGCTCCTGCTCATTGGTAATGGACCGGTTGAATCGTAGCTAATCATTTGCCACGGTTAATCTATGTTCGGCCTTTTGCCCACTTCCCCGGCGATTGCTTTTTGTTCCGTTTTGTGCTGAGCACAAATTATACATTTATTAAAGTACAGTTGTACGTCCCTGTGCATCTTTGATCAATAGTGGTTTGCAGCCAGTCGGTAGTATGTTTTGTAAATTCCCAGATGACCACCCCGCAATGGGTCATCGTGAAATCTACCAATCAATTCTCGTCTATCCTTCTTTTGTACCACTTCCTTCCAGCCTCCGGTTCCATTCTCTCCCTCTTTTCCCACCAGTTTCATCAATATATTCTCATCTACTCTCCAATTAAATATTTCAGGATGTTCTCTGTCACACGCTCACACATCTTCTCATACCAGTTGTCCGATATTGAGGCTACTGTGCTTGTCACGTTATCAATGACTGGTACGGATCTCGATAGCATGTCAACTATCACATGTTCACTACATTTGCGGTGCACAATCTCAAAATCGTGAGCTTGCAGTCTCAAGACCCATCGGCCGAGTCTCCCTTGTGGGTTTTTGAGATTGCTCAACCACAAGAGGCTATAGTGATCCGTGACAACCTGAAATCTGGTACCTTCAACGTAGCACCTAAGCTTCTCAATACCGAACAACACACTCAGACACTCTCTTTCGGTCACGGTATAATTCTTTCCGCTGCAGTTATAACCTAGATAAGCAACATATTACATGTTCTTCATTCTCTACTTTTTGGGTAAGAACTACACCCAAGCCGTATGAGCTAGTGTCACAATGCAGAGTGAAAGGAACGTTGAACCTTGGACATGCAAGGATAGGGGTATTCACTAATAGCTCTTTCATCCTCTCAAACGCTTCTCCACATTCATTGTTATATTCAAACGTCACCTTCTTCCCAGTCAATCGTGTCAATGAGGCCACCACCGTTGCAAAATTTGGGACAAACTTCCGGTAACAAGAGATTGTACCTATAATCCTCTTCACCTCCTTAGCCGTTCTAGGAATGGGTATGTCGATGATTGCCTTTTCCCTTCTCTGGATCCCCATTTAGACCAGCCCTGTTGACAACATTAGCCAGGAATTTCAGTTCTTCTTTGGCAAACTCACATTTGTCCTTATTCAATGTAAGGCCTGTTATCTGCAGCCCTCTAAATACTTCCTTAAGATCTGAAATATAGGTCTCGAAGTCAGGTGTGGTTATGATAATGTCATCCAGGTATGGGAACAGATATGATTCCATTTCTGGTACGAATACCTTGTCTATCAAGGCCTGGAAAGTTGCTGGAGCTCCATGTTATCTAAATGGCATCCGTGTAAACTGGTATTGTCTCCTACCGGGTATACTAAAGGCAGTAAATTTCCTGCTTTGAGCCTCCAGTTCAACTTGCCAGTATCCACTCTTCAGATCGGGGGTAGACAAATATCGGCTATTTCCGAGTTTGTCAAAAATCCCATTGATGAAGCGCATGGGATATGCACACCTCTCGTATACTTTATTGAGTCTCCTGTAGTCGACGCGGAACCTGTATTCGTCCTTGCCATTTTTCGGCACCATTAATATTGGTGAACTCCATGGACTTTCACACCTCTCAATCACACCTAGTGCAAGCATATCGTCCATTTCATCATCTATCACCCTCTGCATATATGGACTCACTCTATAATACCGAGATCTGATGGGCGGGCTCGAGGGTGTAATGGTATGTTCCACCAAGTCCGTGCAGCCTAACCTGATATCTTCGATGTCCTCAAATTATTTATTGACAACCTCGTTCAGCTGTGATCGCTGTTTGCCTGACAGGTCTTTGGCACCTCTAATACTACTCGTTATCGAATTGCATTGTCTCTCCTTTTCAAAGAACCATTTCCCATTCCTCAGATCTCGTGTTATTCCCATTCGTATTTGAAAATTCGTTCCGAGGACAAGATCATGTCTGAGTTCGAGGACCAACAAAATTTAGAAGACCTCCGACTTGTCTTCTAGTTTTATCGGCACCTCCCATGACCCCATACATTGCAGCTTGCCTCCGTCCGCTATCGTACAATCACACACCTTCGATCGCCCTATTTTCACCATACGACCACTCAACTTGTTTCAACCACTCCTTCCAATGAACACGTCGTTCGCTCCACTGTCTAACAAAGCATGCATTCCTACCCCATCCACTCTCACTTTCACATACGGGCACTCTGAACCTTCAGACTGGGCTAGAACATAATTAAGCCCTCTTGGAGAATGGTGCGTTTTGTAGTTTCTATTGTCGATGCTACTATTTCTCGAGTCTAGCCGCCGACTTACTTAGTCTAGACCCTACTATTCGTTTCCCGAATTTCTGCAGTTGGGACAATTTGACCTAATGAATCCCGCTTTACCGCACCCGTAGCATTTTAAACTGTTCTGTTTACAGAATCTAGTCACATGACTTGGCTTAGAACAATTCCAACATTTTAACTCAGGCCCTTTTGTAAATGTAACTTGTCTATCATTGACCAGTGGTCTATTTGAATTTCGTATAGGTTCTCTTTCATACCTATCATATTTCTCCCTGCCTCCGAACCTCAAATTTGATGAGGGCCTATCCCTGTTTCTACCGGTATTATTCCTATCTCTATTAACATTATCTCTACTGCTATGATAACGTTCCGCAATGTCGCATCTTTCCTATCCTCGCTCACCCTCCTTATCTCATTCCCTCTCCCATGCGTCCCATCTTTCTGACTAACCGAGTCTCTACTGTCCCTGTCTATTCCCAACTCTCCAAATTTATCGTACATAGACTCTACATTGTGAACTAGTCTGGTGCTCACGTTAGCACTAGGCCTATACGACAACTCTCCCTCCATTATTGTTCTCCCTTTTGTGTGTGGTTTTAAATTTACAATCGAGTCAATCCCAATTGATATTGGTGGAAGGGAAGGATATTCTTCGTCAAGATGTTTAGTTTGACCTCTCCCGAGGTACTGGTATTTAATCTATTCCATAATCCATTCATTGTTGCTACAAACATCCCAATTGTTCCATCTTGGCTTTGAGTCCTGGCCTTGATCACATCCCAAAGTTTCTCGTTGTAGCTTATAGGTAAGAATTCCTCTTTCATCTTCATACACAAGTCTCTCCAACTACTGACATCTGTCTTAATTGACCTATACCATATGAAAGCCTTGCCTCCCAAAAGTTTCACTATGCCTTGTAGTAGGTCCGACTCCTGTGCACCCCGTGCTTCCCCTAATTCAACCATTCTGTCCAGGAATTCATTTACCCCCAAGCCATTTCTTTCCCCTGTGAATCTAATATCCCACTTTTACACATTCTTCCCCCTTGATGTGTTTTGTATTGCACCCGAGTCGCGATCACCTTCCAATCCTATTTTTTCCACCGCGTTCATAAAATCCGACATATAAGTATCCGCAATTTTTAATATTCGTGACCGTTCCTCTGCACTTTTCCCTCTAAACCGCTAATCCGTTCTTATCTGTTAATGACATGAACAAGTTTGGTTTCTATCCTAACTTTGTCTTCCATATTTCGTACTAATGTACTAATGTACTAATGTACTTATCTGCTAGTTCCTCTAGCTTTGTTTTACAAATTCCTACTCCATTCCCTTGATCTAATTCCAATCTAGTTAGATTGACCTCTTTTGTGGCTCTCAAAACACCCCTGAGAAGTTTTCTCATTTGATCTACCGTACCTATTTCCGAAATACCCCTAAATAGCAATTCATACTCCGATTCTCCCTTTAATAAATAATCCACGTCCATCGTAGCCATTGTAAACCGTAATTTATTTCGATCAGTGCCTCCCCAAGTAATTTAAATAATAATACTGTGACTTGTAGCAACACAACCTGTATATGTCTTACCTCAAACTGTAAAATTTGCAGTGCAATTTCAAACCTGTAAATCCACCTTAAACCTATACATACGAATACAAGGAAACTAATCTTATACTAGTACCATATCAGAATCCAAATATTCAAAAAAAAAAAATTGTGTATCAAAAAATTAAATTGTAAAATTAATCAAAACTTTCCACAATAATTGCTCAATTGTAGTCAAACGTAATCCATTTCAGTTGGGCGCCAGTGTTACCCCTTTGGGTCTGGTTGGATAAGATTGTATCGGTTTAATAAAATTATAAGATCAATTTTACTAAAATGATTTATTTATAATAATAATTGAAACGATAACACAACCAATACTATTATGCTAATAATATATGAGACATCGGGGCGAACAATGATTCTATTGAATCTTTAACTATGATCACGTTTGACAAGATGTTTAAATTAACAATTGAACAACTCTTCTTAAAGCTATAAAATTACTTCCCCTTTCAACAAATGTTATAATATGCAATAAATCATTTACCTTAATATACAGTAATTGATATAAGCTGCAAAAATTACTATCAATTCAACATGTAAATCCTAACTATTATTTATAAGCTATATACAATTTGCACCAATTGTATTCCTCAAAATATTTTTCTATAGTATGTAATTAACCTCATTACATTGACTCCACATACACTTGAATACAATACCCTTCAATGTCTTTAATTGAATGAATGATTTGAATCAACACTCTTGATTAGTTTGTATGAAACTTTCATTTACATATCACTCATGAACGATATTTATCGTGTTTGATTCCTTGATAATTATTCACTTCAACTATTCCAGTTTGAATTTGCACTAACTACTTGGTTATGAATCCTGCAGAATTGAATGTGACGACTGATCCAAATCTTATTCCAATAACTCTAAGTACGCCAATGCCCTATATAAACAATTTACCATCACTATTTGAATTGAATTAAATTCTGATTAATGAAACTATTGAAGTTGTAGGCTACTTGAATTGAACATTATTGTTCAACTAACACTGACTCGAAATTACGAAGTTGAAGAATAAATTATCCGAAAGATTTCAAATGATATGAACAATCACAATTGCATTCAAATTTATTAAATAGACTCACCAGCTTACTCGTAATTAGTCTACGGTATGACACTACAGATTTGCTACCACTTCAAAGTATTTCACATTACTTCATATCACAAATTAATCGCGCTGGATATGTTCCACCAAATTCATTCAGGTCTATTAGGCACTATCACTTAGATGTAGTTTGATTAAAATAACTTGAGAGAATGATTAATTCGATTTCGATCCCTTATATACATTCCCGAATCTATCCAGTATTCCCAACCAAATTTACCTCTCGTTGTTATACGTATGATTAGGTTCATGTTCGAATATATTTCACACACTGGTCACTAAACGTAATGGACGTTTTCATGCGAGTAATTAGATAGCGGATCGCGTAGCATCACCTACTCGAGTTACGTATCAAAATGTAGCTAATTTTCCCCGGACTCTACTGAACAATTATAATAAACTCCCCATCATAAATAAACCTGTGAAATTGTCCGTAAGTTCTGCGTTTTGAATTTCATAATTCGATGTTAATAATTCTGAATTATAGTTTGAACTGTGACTATGTGACTTCCAGGTTTCCGGAGATATAATGGAGTAAAGTTATGCAACTGATCATGTTCGATCCTACTTTACCTTTGTAAGAAATGTTCTATACGTTTAGCAAATTGTTGGTTTGATCGATTCCTCAAAGTCATTTGTTGTTCATGCTTTTCGATTTCTTTATACAAGCAACTACTACCGTTTTTGAAACACGTGGTTTCGATTTCCCCAAATTGTTTATTAGAACCCCACTGTTGATTTTCCTTTATGACTGATTAAGTTATGAACAACTTTTGTTGAGGACATTTCTTTGTAATTTCTTTATTTCTGGATGAATTGCTGATAACATATTATTTATTCCAGTCGATTGATGCTTCCATGAAACAACTACAATTCTCATGAAACTCCCTCAGTGCCCTTCTACTATAACTCTGAATCTTCTGGCAATAATATTTTCACGATACTTCAACAATTGAGATAATGTTGTTAATTTGGTATGAGATCTGATTCCTGTTCACTTATGTGCTTCGTTGTATATGACACAACCCTTCGTTCGTAGATGTCGCTCCAAGTATAGATTCAATATAACCGATTTCCTTTCTGAATTTACCTAACGTAGATTTCACACCGTAACATTACTCGTTCCTTTTTTCTTGGATATCGAGATTTAATTTTTTATACAGTTATTTTATTTTTCCCTGTGGTTTGAAATATAATTATTTGCCAATTGTTCATCTAGTTCAATGTTAAAAGAAGTTTCAGTTTGTAAGTGACCGGTTATAATTTCGTAAGGTCGTAGATTAGTTACAGAGTGTATTGAATCATCATAGGCTAGTAGGGCATAATTGATTTCTGTATCTATCTGTATATTCTGTATATTCTCTTCGGTTATTCAATAGTCTTATGTGTTCAATTAAAGTGGAGTAGAATCTTTCGACGATCTCATCTAATTGTGGGTGTTGAGAACTCATAAAATGCAGTTTTACCTTATGAGTTTGTAATAACTCTTTCACCAGACTGTTTCTTAATTCTAACCCGTCATCGGATATCATTTTCTCTGGTTTACAGTGGTGTCTAAAATATCTTACGAGATTATTAACAACTTCTTCGCCTTGGGCCGAATTAAATTTATAAGCGTGGGCATATTTGGAAAATGAATCGACTATTGTTAAAAAGTTTACGTTCTCCAAAGAAATACCGTCGACATGTAAGATCTGAAAGGGTCTTACGGCAGTAGGTGTTATATTGAATTTCAATTTTAAGGGGCTTCTGTCATATTTTGTTACTTGGCATATTTCACAATTATTGATATAGTTTTGTATAGATTTCCGTTGATTAGGCCAATAATATACATTTTTTATTTGATTTTCTGTTTCATCTAGTCCTCTATGATTCGTTTTACTCATGATAGTTTTGTATAGTTTGTATTATTTCGTCATCTCCAATAATATCTACGAGTTTGGTTGTACATTTAATCATATTAAGTTTTGAAATATTTCTGTAGCACTTTACTGAATTTTCCGTAAATGAGGTCCTCGAAATATAGGTAATATTCAGTTTTCGGTACAATAAAGTCTTTCGTGAAGCTAATCATTTCTTCTTCTTTGAAAATTGGATATGAATTCTTTGTTTATCTTCATGTAATTTTATTATTTACGGAGCTGAGGGTTCATAATTTACTTCTGAAATAATGATTTGGTTCTTTCTAAAATTTACTGGACAGTCTGCAATTTGTATACCTATAATGGGTTGTTCCTCGTTAGAGTGAATAATATCTACGTCTACATCGTTCACATCATCTGGTTCTACTATTAGAAATTCAGTTTCCATTTGTATATCAGGGTCCTCTAGTTCTATATTGAAGTTTTCTATAAAGTTGAAAATTGCTTTGGGGGCTTTAGAATCAGTTTAAACGTTAAGTTGAATCCGTGATAGAGCATCAGCGTTTTTATTCAGAGTACCTTCATTGTAAATCACTTCGTAATCGAATTCTCCGAGTTTTAATCGCCATCGGACTAATTTTGAATCTGGTTCCTCTAAAAAGAACAACTATTGTAGTGGTTTGTGATCTGTGACTATGTATATTTTTACACCAAAAAGATAAGGTCTGAAATATTTTATTGCGTAAATTATCGCCAATTATATAATATAGTATAATAGTTTATTTCCGAAGCGTTTAGCGTTCTACTGGCATAAGCTACTGCTAAATCAGAGCCAATTTTTCCTTGAGAAAGTATACGGCCAATTGCAAAATTGCTAGCGTCAGTGATTACGTTGAATGGCTTGGAAAAATCAGGGTACTCTGGAATGGGTTCGTTTATCAGTAAATTTTTACATAAATTGAAACATTTCAAATAATCGGGATCTTCAATATTTATTTCCGCGTCCGTTTTCAAGCAATTTGTAAGAGATTTGGTAATTTTGGCAAAATCTTTGATAAATTTTCGATAGTAACCCAACAGACCTAGGAATCCTTCAATTTGTTTAGTTGTTCTTGGTACTGGATAACTTTTAATTGCCTTGATCTTTTCCGGATTTGGTTTCACTCCATCGGGTATAACAATGTGCCCTAATTGACTTACTTCTTTTCGTAAAAATTCCGATTTGTCGAGTTGTATCTTAAAATTTGATTGTATCAGTCTTTCAAACACTCTCCTTTATCGGGTGACGTGTTCTTGTAAGCTGTTACTGAAAACTATAATGTCGTTAATGTATACAAGGCATTTCTCGTTTAGTATACCGCGTAATATATTGTCCATAACACGTTGGAACGTCGCGGTTTAATTTTTGAAGCCAAACGGCATACGTAAGTATTCGTAGTACCCGTTTTCAGTATTAAAGGCTGTTTTTGGAATGTCTCCTTCGGACATTTCGATTTGGTGAAAGCCAGAGGCTGAATTCAATGTCGTGAAGTACTGACACCTCCCTAGTTTGTCTGATAAATCCGTTATATTTGGTAGAGGGTACCGGTCATCAATTGATTTCTCATTCAGTTTTTGATAGTCCACTACAATACACCATTTGGGTTTACCAGATGCTTCCAATTTTTTTGGGACAACCCAAATAGGGAAAGACCAGGGAGAATGAGAAGGACGTATTATATTTTGGTGTAACATACTTTGAATTTGTTTCTGTACCTCTAGTCTGTATATCTGAGGGTATCTATGAGAATTTGTATAAACTGGCTATTCGTCTTTAGTTTTTATCCTACGTTTAATTTGACTAGTAAATGTAAATTTTTTGTCATTCATGTGAAATATGTAAGCGTATTCATTAATCAAGTCAGTAATGATTTTCTTTCCCTCTGAATTCATATGTTCAGTTCGGACGTTAGTAATATCAAATTTTATATTTTCAGTATGTATACTGTTACAATTTCGTTCATATTCGACAAATGTCTCTGACAGTAAAGGTTTTATAATGTCTATTCTTATTTCTTGTTCATGTGAATTCAGAATGGTGCATAGAGCTTCGTAATTTTTTACAGTCGTAAGGCATTTAGCTATTTTATTTTGCAAGTTGATGTTATAAGTGAATCGTTCTTAAGATCTACTGTAGCGTTTAATTTTTCAGATTGTCTAGTCCTAGTGAACAATGAAAATAGTTGTGAAAATTAAGTAAGTGAAATATTAAACAAAGATTTGGTATCTTAAATAGTTTCGAACATTTTATGAGAGTACTGTACTTTCCTATTGGTGCCATGTGCGGTAGACATTTGGAATGAAACTTTTCTAATTGAATTATTGAAGAATTTTCTTTTGCGATTTCAGGATTAACGAATGATTTTGTGCTACCGTTATCCAGTAAGAATTTTAAATTATACTCGGAAATGTTATGTATGGTAGCACTTTGATTATTTGTTGAATTCATAAGTTCGAAGGAATTCTCCTTTAAAAAAGAATTATCTACTTCCTTTTGTTTTCCAGGAATTTCTACAGCGGGTTCATCATCAAAATTATATAATTCTTTAACCACATAGTTCAATCTATTTTTATTGAAATTTCCACATTGATTTTGATTTTGTAATTGATTAGGTTTATAAGTATTTCTAGTTGACATACCAAAAGAAAATTTGCTGTTAATACTGTTGCTTCATTTGCGGCGGTATGTGTGGATAAATAAGAAGTTTGCAAATTCAATAAATGTTGCACTGGATTGTAAAAATCGAAAGGACTTTCCTTTCCTTGTTTCAATTTTGTTATTTCAATATTGAGAGTGTAACAATCTCTTTTATCAGCATATATAGAGGTTAAAGCATTTTTTAACTGTACCCAATTCGTGATGATACAAGACGAGATGTTGAGAGCAGCATCTCCTTTAATTTTCGCTATAATACTTGACATCACATGTTCATTCTGAAAATCATTTACATCTTGAGCATTATAAGATTTGTTAACTAACTTTTCACTAATTCCTATGAATCTCGGCAATAATTCAGTTTCCCCATGGAAATCTGGAATCATGTTTAAGTATTCTTGTTTAAGAGGGGACGGCCATATTCGTTGGAGTCTTACTTATTGGAGATCGAGATCGGAAATAGTTGATTTCTTGTGAGGTTGAGTTAGAATTAGAATTCGAACTGTCGGAGTCGACTGAATAATTGACTAGTACAGTAAAATAATGGTGAGTATCCTTTCCATGTGGTTTGTCTTGATATGCGTTCAGGACAGCGAGGACTTCCTCGATATGCACTCGGGTATTTCTTCTCGTTAAGCTACTCAATTCACCTTACTGGTTACAAATGTTCTAAATAGCCGTTGAATCGTTAATACGAACCGAAAATCATGTTCACTAATTTTCATTTGGCTATCCTACAACGACTGCGCCAATTAACTTTCGAACTACCGAAAATAGTTAAAAAAAAATGAATTATTTTTATTATAGTTTTATCACAAAATGATGTTCAATCTTACAAGTCTAATTCTCAACTAACTACATTATAATATATTAGTCGCATTGGATATTTTATGTTGTCTGCATTATTATCTTGTCACTTGGTGTCGTATGTTGCTGATGTAGGAATTCTCTAAAATGTGTTCCAGGACAGGCTGCTATATAATTTATATAATAACAAGGTGCCAGGCCTGGACAATATTCTCAACGTAGCCTTGAAGACAGCCATTCGGGTACACCTCAGAACTTTTCAGGACTTATACAATTCGTGCTTGCAAGTCTTCCTGATCCGTGAAAAAGACAGCGATTAGTATTGCTTCCCAACGGGAATAAACCCCCAGACGAGCCATCATCTTATCGTCCGCACATTGCACACAGCTGGCAAGATCCCGGAAAGCATGATCTGCTCCAGGCTGGAAGAGGCCGAAGCAGTTTGGCTTCCGTAGGGGCAAAAGTACTGTTGATGCTGTATTACATTTGACTAACCAAGTCAATAATCGTACCACTAAGTATGCCGTAGCCTTCTTCATTGACATATCCGGTGCTTTTGATAACCTGTGGTGGCCGGCTGCTATCAACGCTCTTGACCGAAAGGGGATTCCCCATAAGGTCCTCACTTTAATCAAGGACTATCTCTCTGATCGCTCATCTTTGTACAAAGTCGCTCTCTAGGGGTTGCCCGCAAGGGTCAGTGATAGGTCCCACACTTTGGAACGTTGTCCTGGACACGTTCCTTGATCAGGATCCGCCTGAAGGTTGTGATTGGGATGGGTATGCGGATGACATCGTTACGATGGTGTTCGCCGATTCCAGGCTCGAGCTCAAACGGCTTGGTGACGAATGCTTACGTTTGCACTCAGCGTGGACCTCTGACAATAAACTGTCCATCTCCATCGAAAAGACGAAATACATGCTCTTTGGAACTGAGCTATCCAGAGACCCGCTCTTCAAATTCCAAGGCAGAAACATCCGCAGGGCAAGGGAGTCAAAGTACCTCGGCATTATAATTGACCAAAAGCTACACTTTGTAGCTCACATAGCGTACGTCAGCGCAAAGGCCAAAACCATTTTTCAGGCTCTGAAGCGGCACATACGTCTTACATATGGCACTATCTCCAAGTCACTGGAGATAATATACCACCGAGCCATAGTGCCGCTGATGAGCTATGGAATCTTGGTTTGGGGTCATAGACTCCATCTGGTCAAACATGTCGAGTTGCTGGACTCCGCCCAAGCGAACTGTCTGCGCACCATTCTTAATCTTTATCGAACAGTCCCAAACGAGACGGCCTGTGTCCTGGCCAAAGAATCGCCTCTTCCGTTTATTCTCTCTGAGATCTACTCTATGGCATCGGCCAAGAGGTTTGGGACTAGTTCTCACATTGGTAACCCTCTGTCTCTGGTAGAGTTCAGGTTCTGGTCGACCTTTACTCGTCATCTCCGGGCCCTCACTCTCACACACTGGCAAGTTCTCTGGGGCAACTCCGTGAAGGGCAGGGTGACATTCACGTTCATCCCTGATATTGAGGAGTGGCTTCCAATCGCTGTCCCGTTGCCTACACGCGGAAAATGAGCGATGTACCACCTCTTAAGTGGACATAGCGACTTTGGAAGTCACCTGTTCAGGATCGGAAAGTCCCGGGATGGCCTTTGTGTGGAGTGTCAAGTCTTCGATGACCCTCTCCATAGGGTACTCTCTTGTCGCACATTCGATGTTGTCAGAGCTGAACTTGGTATCGCACTTGGTTGGCTCCCCAATCGTAAGCAGGACCTACCTCGCCTAGTAGAGCATATCGGAGAATATCAGGAGCTCGTCGGTGCCTTTGCACCACCGTAAATCCAGCACTCTCTTGTTGTTTGGCATCTCCATCTTTTGGGAACTCACATCTGTTCTTCAGAGCCTTACGGTTTGTTGCGACTACCACCAGTGTGCGCACGACTGAATGTTTGTGAACGTCTTTGTGTCTGCCTTGCAGAATGTTCTTGTAAAATCTATTTTATATGTTATACTATTTCTGACACGACTTTAAAATCATAGCCAAATAACACTGTCTAGCATGTAGGAGGGTTAGATCTGAGGTACCTCCGACCGTAATTGTCTGGTTAATGGGCTACTGCCCCATCCACGATTATAAACAGTTCTTTAACTCCAATTCTGCTTCGAATGTGGCTTCAACTTTCAAATAGAGGCATCGCACACCTTCCTGCGATGGGTGGAGTTGGGACCTCATTTTCACTTTTAATAAAGCGTGACTACCAGTACGGTTTAGGGAAGCGCGCTGAACAGTGTCAAGTTGTTGGTATCGCCCGGAAAGCAATTGCCGGGCGAAGAAGGATGAAAGGTTCCAAGGTATACTGTGCCATTGTTACCTTAGACATCAAGAATTCGTTCAACTCTGCCAGATGGGAATGTATTCACGATGCTCTTCACAGGCTGAGTGTACCGAATTACATCAGAAGAGTGGTGGCTGACTACCTCAGTTGCCGAACTCTGGTGTACAATACGGATGCCGGTCCTGAGTAGTGCAGGATAGCGTGCGGGGTCCCACTGGGTTCAGTTTTAGGCCCCTTGCTATGTATGAACGAACGTGTGTTCAGGCTACGAATACCCAGCGAAGGCAAAATCACGGGTTCCTCT
Organism: Endomychus coccineus; assembly: GCA_958510875.1. Classification (NCBI taxonomy): domain Eukaryota; kingdom Metazoa; phylum Arthropoda; class Insecta; order Coleoptera; family Endomychidae; genus Endomychus; species Endomychus coccineus. Next base: position 100,585 of record CAUEHT010000009.1, on the reverse strand, counting down.
AATGACATAGCAATAGTCGTTGTTGTAGAGTTCCGTGAGGAGATTATGTGGTCGTGCAATGGAACGGTAGCCATTATCCAAGAGTGGTTGACATCTGTTGGACTGCATCTGGCTGAGCCCAAGACCGAGTCAGTCCTGATGACAAGTAGGGAAGTGAGGGAGACTATAACCTCACTGTTGGTAACCATACCATTATTTCTTTCACGCCCATTTATCCGATACTTGGGAGTAGAGATCGACGCTCGGTTGTCATTTAGTTGTTCATATTGACAGTGTCAACGATGAAGCTGTCAAAATGAATACAGCTCTTTTCTGAATAATGCCGAACACGAGGGGCTCAAGGCATATCCGTAGGTTGCTCTTGGCTGGTGCATTGAATCCGTTATGCTCTATGGGGCTCTTGTTTAAGCCAACGCTATGGAAGTTGGATTATATAGGCGTAAGATGGTCTCATGGTACAGACTGAGAACATTGGGGGTGGTCAGCGCATTCCGCAATGCATCCTTCCACTGACCAAGGAATGCCAGAGGCTGTATGGCCTGAAGAGAAAAGAGAACCTGCCCCTTTGATTGCAAAACCCTAGAGCAGAGAGGAATGTCACGCTGCGGGAATGGCAGAAGTGATGAGATCGGTCAGGGAAGGGACGATGGACATACTGTCTCATACCTACCATCGACTCTTGAATCAATAGGCACATGGCGAAGTAGATTTCTACGTGACGCAGTCCATAACTGGGCATGGATGTTTCCGAATCTACCTTCATTGGTTCAAGCACGATGACAATATCTTCTGTTCAACATGTAGTGAGACTCCGGAGGACGCTGAGCACGTATTTTCCCATTGTCCGCTGTTCCTCGAGGAACGTCGTGTAATCTGAAATGTGCTTGGGAGACACTCATCGTCAGAAACCATAGTTGGACACACGCTGTTGTCGAAGAACGTTTGGAGTGCGATCGATGCGTTCACTGCCCGCTTTTGGAAGGATCTGAGACGCTTGGAACGAGAAAGGCATCACCAGGCTGATGCGACTATATATATATATATATATATATATATATATATAACCTTTCCATGGCCTGGATTGACTACCGCAAGGCATTTGATTTAACATCACATGAGCTATTATTATACTTGCTCCAATGCCTTGCGGTACCAACCCCACTTGAGAAATGCCTAGAACATCTGATGCCACTCCGGAAGACCCGTTTTACCATCACCTCAGGCACACGACGAGTCTTGACAGAGTTGGTAACATTCAAGAGGGGAGTTTTCCAAGGAGACTCCTTGAGTCTCCTCTTGAGTCTCCTCTTGTTAAATATTCCGAATAACATTGTTATTTTTGTAATGCTGAGGTATATTTTTGAGTTGTTGTTTAACAATTGATGAGCGGGTTTGATTTAGGACGAACATTTATTAATTATAAAATTGGTAGATACATATTGTTCAAATTTGAAATTTCTGTTTTGTCATTTACCACATTTTTATATTTCTTTGAACGTTTATCATTTCTGAAATTTCCCTTGAAAAAATCAATTGTTAAACAACAATTCAAAAATATACCTCAGCATTACAAAAATAAAAAATCAATCATATTCAACACATGATTACACTCATCACGACATCTAACCAAGGAAGGATCAGGCAACGGACAATATTATCGATAACACACCATAGTTCAAACCTCCACCACAAAAAGAAGATAACTGATAAAGTTATGTCACCTGTTTCTAGCAATTGATTGATTTCCACTACTGATGTCATTCATTAATGTGCCTTAGTAGATTGAACGTGATATAAAATTTAAATAACTATGATATTAAAGTACAAATCCAAAACGATGTGTAAAATATCTCCTAATTAGAAATCTAGGAAAAAGTTTACGAATAAAGATGTAGTATTTTAACAATACAGCGTAGTGGTCTTCATCTGATAGCTGCAGTGGTAATATCGCATCAGCCTGGTGATGCCTTTTCCGTTCCAAGCGTCTCAGATATGAGGCAGTGAAGAGGGGGCAGTGAACGCATCGATCGCACTCCAAACGTTCTTCGACAACAGCATGTGCCCAACTATGGTTTCCGGCGATGAGTGTCTCCCAAGCACATCTCAGACTCCACTACGTTCCTCGAGGAACCGCGGACAATGGAAAAATAAGTGCTCAGCGTCCTCCGGTATCTCACTACATGTTGGACAAGAGTGTTGATTGAAAGAGTTGAGAAGATACGCAACGCTCGTGCATTTTAGCGTAAACGAAAAGGGGACCGAGATCTAGATGGCGAGGAACGGTTGAGTTGACCGAGATACTCAGTCTGCTAGCGACTGCCGTGAGGTTCAGAGCTCGCGCTACGTTCCGTTTCATATTCACACGCTTACTACTCTTGACTATTGCCGTGAATAATTCACATCAACGCTATTATAGATTTACTGTGTCTTCATATCAGTCATGTTGCACAAAATAACGAAAACTTCATTTTAAACTCGCTAAATGTTCATCACGGTTGGTTTGCAGACAATGATAGTTCAGAATGTGTAAAACATAGAACAAACATTGTAAAGTTATTTATGAAAATGGAAATTTTTCTCAACTTAGAATGGTAATCGCAACGGCTCACATCGAAAAAACGAAAAAGTTCTTCAAGCTGCTTTCCTAAACCTAATGGGAAAGTACGAATTCTTTCTTGAAATTTTGTTTCTTTGTGCTATTGCTATTTATTTGTTCATCTCGTTTGAATCTTTTAAGATATCCTGGGCGGATACAATCGTATTAAATTATCATTCTATGAATTTTAATAAAATCAAATATTTGATTTTTTCTATAGCACTGTTTAGATGATGAGATACAATCTTATGAATTTTGTTTCTATGTGGTATATATGCATTATTTTATATGCAAATACTGCTTCGACGTACCACTACCTGTACCATCAGAACATTTATATGCATTTGTTTATCTTATTTGAATCTTGTAAAATATCCTGGGCGGGTACGATCGTATTGAATTGTCATTCTATGAATTTTAAGAGATCGAATGTTTTTTTCATAGCACTGTTTGATAATAAGATCCAATTTTATAAATTTTGTTTCTATGTGCTGTATATGCATTATTTTATATGCAAATACTGTTCCGACGTACCACTACATGTAACACCAGAATCCAAACATTTATAATTATTTGTTTATCTTGTTCGAATCTTGGGAAATATCCTGAACGAGTACAATCGTATTAAATTATCATTCTATGAATTTTAATAAAATCAAATTTTTGATTTTTTCAATAGCACTGTTCAGATAATGAGATACAATTTTATAAATTTTGTTTCTATGTGCTATATATGCATTATTTTATATGCAAATACTGCTTTGACGTACCACTACATGTACCACCAGAATCCAAACATTTATATTTATTTGTTCATCTTGTTTGGATCTTGTAAAATATCCTGGGCGGGTACAATCGTATTAAATTATCATTCTATGAATTTTAATTCAATCAAATATTTGATTTTTTCCATAGCACTGTTTAGATAATGAGATACAATTTTGTTTCTATGTGCTATATATGCATTATTTTATATGCAAATACTGTTTCGACGTACCACTACATGTAACACCAGAATCCAAACATTTATAATTATTTGTTTATCTTGTTCGAATCTTGGGAAATATCCTGAACGAGTACAATCGTATTAAATTATCATTCTATGAATTTTAATAAAATCAAATGTTTGATTTTTTCCATAGCACTGTTTAGATAATGAGATACAATTTCATAAATTTTGTTCCTATGTGCTATATATGCATTCTTTTATATGCGAATGCTGCTTCGACGTACCACTACATGAACCACCAGAATCCAAACATTTATATTTCTTTGTTTATTTTGTTTGAATCTCGTAAAATATCTGGGGCGGGTACAATCGTATTAAATTATCATTCTATGAATTTTAATAAAATCAAATGTTTGATTTTTTCCATAGCACTGTTTAGATAATGAGATACAATTTTGTTTCTATGTGCTATATATGCATTATTTTATATGCAAATACTGTTTCGACGTACCACTACATGTACCATGAGAATCAAAACATTTATATTTATTTGTTCATCTTGTTTGAATCTTGTGAAATATCCTGGGCGGGTACAACCGGATTAAATTATCATTTTATGAATTTTAATAAAATCAAATGTTTTTTTCATAGCACTGTTTGATAATAAGATACAATTTAATAAATTTTGTTTCTGTGTGCTATATATGCATTTTTTTATATGCGAATGCTGCTTCGACGTACCACTACATGAACCACCAGAATCCAAACATTTATATTTCTTTGTTTATTTTGTTTGAATCTCGTAAAATATCTGGGGCGGGTACAATCGTATTAAATTATCATTCTATGAATTTTAATAAAATCAAATGTTTGATTTTTTCCATAGCACTGTTTAGATAATGAGATACAATTTTGTTTCTATGTGCTATATATGCATTATTTTATATGCAAATACTGCTTTGACGTACCACTACATGAACCACCAGAATCCAAACATTAATATTTATTTGTTCACCTTGTTTGAATCTTGTGAAATATCCTGGACGGGTACAATCGTATTAAATTATCATTCTATGAATTTTAATGAAATCAAATGTTTGATTTTTTCCATAGCACTGTTTAGATAATGAGATACAATTTTGTTTCTATGTGCTATATATGCATTATTTTATATGCAAATACTGCTTCGACGTACCACTACATGTACCACGAGAATCAAAACATTTATATTCATTTGTTCATCTTGTTTGAATCTTGTGAAATATCCTGGGCGGGTACAACCGGATTAAATTATCATTCTATGAATTTTAATAAAATCAAATGTTTTTTTCATAGCACTGTTCGATAATAAGATACAATTTAATAAGTTTTGTTTCTGTGTGCTATATATGCATTACTTTATATGCAAATACTACTTTGACGTACCACTTCATGAACCACCAGAATCCAAACATTAATATTTATTTGTTCATCTTGTTTGAATCTTGTGAAATATCCTGGGCGGGTACAATCGTATTGAATTATCATTCTATGAATTTTAATGACATCAAATGTTTGATTTTTTCCATAGCACTGTTTAGATAATGACATACAATTTCATAAATTTTGTTCCTATGTGCTATATATGCATTCTTTTATATGCAAATACTGCTTCGACGTACCACTACATGAACCACCAGAATCCAAACATTTATGTTCATTTGTTTATTTTTTTTGAATCTTGTAAAATATCCGGGGCGGGTATAATCGTATTAAATTATCATTCTATGAATTTTAATAAAATCAAATGTTTGATTTTTTCCATAGCACTGTTTAGATAATGAGATACAATTTTGTTTCTATGTTCTATATATGCATCATTTTATATGCAAATACTGCTTCGACCTATCACCACATGTACCACAAGAATCCAAACATTTATATTTATTTGTTTATCTTGTTTGAATCTTGTAAATTATCCTGGGCGGGTACAACCGGATTAAATTATCATTCTATGAATTTTAATAAAATCAAATGTTTTTCCCATAGCACTGTTTGATAATAAGATACAATTTCATAAATTTTGTTTCTATGTGCTATATATGCATTATTTTATATGCAAATACTGCTCCGACGTACCACTATGTGTACCACCACAATCCAAACATTTCTATTTATTTTGTTCATCTTTTGGTTCTTCCAGTTAAAATATTCTCAACAGTTATCCATAGCTGCTCGAATTTCCCATCATATTCATACAGAAGCGGCGATCGTGAAAAGTCAAGTCGTCATTAACACTTTAACGCTTAAACATCTTGCAACCTAGTTCTGTCCACGGCCGCGCGTTAATCAAAGAGGCGCACCAAACAGTCTACTACTCTACGAGTTTATTGACGGAGGGAAGAGGGTATGGTACGGTACGATAGTTTCCATGAGGTTGCGTATCTTCTCAACTCTTTCAATCGGCGACAGGAGGTATTGTCATCGTGCTTGAACCAATGAAGGTAGGCCCGAAAACATCCATGCCCAGTTAGGAACTGCGTCACGTAGAAATCTACTTCGCCATGCTGCCGATTGATCCAAGAGTCGATGGTGGGTATGAGACATACCCATCGTCCCTTTTCTGACTGATCTCGTCGCTTTTGCCACTCCCGCAGGGTTACATTCCTCTCTGCTCTAGGGTTTTGCAATCGAAGGGGCTGGTTCTCTTGTCTCTTCAGGCCATACAACCTCTGGCATTCCTTGGCCAGTAGAAGGGTTCATCGCGGAATGCGCTGACCACTCTCAATGCTCTCAGTCTGTACACTAAGACCATCTTGCGCCTATATGATCAAACTTCCATAGCGTTGGCCCAAACAAGAGCCCCATAGAGCATAACGGATGCAATGACACCAGCCAAGAGCCACCTACGGATCTGTCTTGAGCCCCTCGTGTTCGGCATTATCCAGAAAAAAGCTATTTCTATTCGGGCAGCTTCATCGTTGACACTGTCAAGATGTTCCCTGAATGACAATCGAGCGTTGATCTCTTCCCCCAAGTATCGGATGGATGGGCGCGAAATAATGGTACGATTACCAACAGTGAGGGTGATAGTCTCCCTCACTTCCCCACTTGTCATAAGAACTGCATTGGCTTTGGGCTCAGCCAGCTGCAGACCAACAGATGTCAACCACTCTTGGATAATGACTACCGTCCCATTGCACACCCACATAACCTCCTCACGGAACTCTACAACAACGACTATTGCTATGTCATCAGAGAAACCTATGATTTTTCCTTCGCTGGGTATTTGTAGTCTGAACACATATTCGTACATACATAGCAAGGAGACTAAAACTGAATCCTGTGGGACCCCGCACATTATCCTGCTCTACTCAGGACCATCATCCGTATTGTACACCAGAGTTCGGGAGCTGAGGTAGTCAGCCACCACTCTTCGGATGTAATTCGGTACACTCAGTCTGTGAAGAGCATCGTGAATACATTCTCATCTGGGAGAGTTGAACGCATTCTTGATGTCTAAGGTAACAATGGCACAGTATACCTTGGAACCTTTCATCCATCTCCGCCCGGCAATTGCTTTCCGAGCGATATCAACAACTTGACTGACAGCGTCCACTGTCGAGCGCCCTTCCCTAAATACGTACTGGTGGTCAGTCAGACCCCCAGCTACACCAACGGCCTCTTCTAGCCTGGAAAAGATTACGCTCTCTAGGATCTTGCCAGCTGTGTGCAACATGCAAAGCGGACGATAAGATGATGGCTCGTCTGGGGGTTTATTCCCGTTGGGAAGTAATACCAAACGCTGCCTTTTCCACGGCTCAGGAAAGACTTCCTCCTGCAAGCACGAATTGTATAAGTCCGGGGAAGTTCCGAGATGTACCAGAAAGACTGTCTTCAAGGCTACGTTGTGAATATTGTCCAGGCCTGGCGCCCTGGTATTTCCAATTCTACGACATGCCCTCTGTACCTCCTCCGCAGTAACTGGTTGGACAATCTCCTTTTTCGGGATCGGTCCCAAATCATAGCTGGCTCCTGGTTGTTCTTGAAACAGATTACCGATAATCCTATGAAGTAGAACAGGGTTTCCAGGGGACGATACACAAGGACCTTTCAATCTGCTCATGACCACTCTATACGGCCTCCCCCAAGGGTCTCGATCGACCTCACCATAGAGCTCTACCAGTTCTCGTTGTTTCTTCGCCATAATTGCAGAATTCAGTTCCCTTCGGGCATCACTGTGCTGTTGCTGGAGTTCAGAGGAGTTATTTCTCCCCTAGCTTTCTGATGTAGCCTCCTTAGATGTTTACATCTCCTGCGGAGCTGAACTATTTCATCATTTCACCAATATACAGGTGAGCAACGACCATCAACCACTCTTGTCGGCCTGACTGCATCACGAGTACTGATGACACGATTCATCACCTGGCTGACTTTGTAGCCTGCTGTGCCAGAGGGAACTACATGATCTCCCATCCGCACTCAAAAGGCTTCTTCATCAAACTCCTTGGCTCTTCGCCCAACCTTTCGGGTTGCTCTCGATGTTCTGATCCTGTTGGGCTGACTCTCTCCACGCACAACGCATGTGATAGCTTAGTGGTTACCATGTTTGTAGCATTCACTAACTTCTCATGTGGTCTCCGGTCTTGCCAAGCATGTACTCAAAAATGTCAGATCGATCACGGATCCAACACCATTCCTGGAAAAGGTGAAAGCCAACAAGACATCCGAAACAGAGAAAGCTTCCAGGAGAGCTCGCACTCTATTATTTGTCGCAGACAATCCCACTCGACTGCTCAAGCGTTGAAATTGCCCGCTATGATTTTGGGACTGCGACCTGGCGCATCAGCAACTAGACGATCCAACAAGATCTCGAAGTCTTCTAATGATGCATTCGAAGAGGCATAGCAGCTGAGAATGTATATGCCATCCAATCTGACCCATACGACTCCAGACTTAGGTCTATTCATTCTCTCCTGTAGTGAACGCTTACCGCAGACCCATATCGCTGCCCTACTTGTGGTATCTGTTACCCATATGGCGTCAGCAGAGTTCCTAAGCTGTTCACACAGAATAGCAAAGTCTGCTTCAAGCTCACGCACATTCTGTGTAAGGAGGTCTTTTGCGGCTATGCAGTGATTGAGATTCAATTGAACCCGCCTCATTGCCTCCGCGAGGTCCTTTGTATGGCTCTCCGATATGCCGGACACTCACGACTGCCAGTGGCATGATTCGCCTCGATATCGTCATCTCCCTCTAAGCATGCAGTTTGACTCCTTTCTGCATGACTTAGAACTATCACACGTGCTTCTGCAATCACGTGCAACATGGCCAAATTCTAGGCATTCGAAACACCTAACGAGGTTCGCTTCCTCCCGAATTTTGCAGATCACCCAACCAATCCGTACTGTCCCTGCTGCCGTCAATACGTTGTAACGTGTTAATTCCACCTATGACTTGGAAATGGCCGATGTAGGACAATTGGTTAACTCCTGTGACGTCAGCTATCAGTGGCGGCTCCTCGAAGGAGGCTCAGCCTCCTTACCAATTTATCTTAATGATCGTTCTCCATTTTATATCCTGTTTCTCTGATAATTCTTCAAATTTTACAATTAATTCCCCGTTCTCAGTAGTTATTTTTAATCTGGCAACAGTGGCCAGAGGCTAGATTCTCTATATATCTCAAACGCTAAATACGTGTGGTCAACACAGTTGCCGTTTTCCAAGCAGTTCAATTGCCAGATGGGGTAAAAGAGCGAATATGGCAACACCCTATGTAGGCTAGCTTCTCGTAAGGAATCGTCGGTCGAATGAAATACGATTACTTGCTACCGCCCTTCCGCTAGAAGAATGCGACACGTGTCGTGTTCCGTTAGTTCTTGTTTTTGTACCGCGAGGCAAAGTAGGGTTAAGTTGTTAAGTTATAATTTATCTAATCGGTGAACGTTAAAATGATGAGTGACTTAGTTGCTGGGTTCTTAGAAAATCCATCTAGTGGATTAACATATGATAGACAAGTGTTGTGTTAAAAATAAACGGCCTTTACCGGATTTGAAAGGATTAGTGGTGACGATGACAGGTATGTTTCAAAATCGAAATACACAATAAATTATATTGCTTGCTATTTACATCTGATACAACTCCATGTTGGGGGCACTTGGGTTATGATGATTTGAAAAATTTAGCTCGTGGTATAGACAGACATGAAAAATTTGCAGGAACATATTACATCGAGTATTAAGTTTAAATTAACCGGTAAACAGAATATTGTTAAAGGAGGAGAACATATAATTTGGTAGACAAGAAACTACATTATAACAACTTTTTTTATGAAATTTTAGTTACTATTAAAGGTCAAATTGAGATTCGATTTTTCGATTTACATGAATTGAAGTTTTTCGACTTGACGAAAAGAAGATTTTTCGAATTTCTTTCAAAAGAGTTTCCCAATACACTTTTAGATAACTTAGTTCTAAAATATAAATTTTTTGATAAAATAGCAATGCACAATGAATTATGGGTTATATACCTACTCGGATAAAGATATTTTAGGCCAGTACGACATTCACGCCGATATGATAAAATATATGATAGACAATGATTTACAACAAGTTTTACCTCAGTTTTATAAACTACTTTGTTTGACAGTCACCATTCCTGCCACGTCGGCATCGGTGAAGAGATCATTTTCTACTCTCGAACGAATTAAAAGTTACATGCGAAATACAATGGGCCAAAATCGTTTATACAATGTTAGTTTGATATCTATTGAAAAAGAGTTAGTAAAACACTTAAAACAAAATGATACATCTTATGATATTATTGATCTTTTTTCGCAAACTAAAGACCGTAGAATTCCGTTAATATATGAAAAAGTTAATCAAAATAACAAAATAAAACAAAATAGGAAAAATTAAAAAAAAAAAAAAAAATATCAAAAATCCAAAGAAAAAAAAAACGAAAAAAAAAATTTTTTGCCAAGAGAAACTCTACACCTCCACGTTGGTTCGCGCTTTATTGGCTGAATAGAGTATATTTTTACAAGAACGTTTTATGTCCAGCCTCCTCTCTTAAAAAGTTTACGAGCCGCCACTGTCAGCTATGCTAGACCGTATATTTGGTATATTCTAAGAGTATGATCTGTAGATTCTAGAAGACATGGACCGTACCGACATGTTAAGGGTCTTGGTTGCTCGGTGTCAGTTACCGCTTCTCTTCGAGGGTGTTCTGTGAGACACTGGAAAAGGAGAACTTCTGTTCTGTTCGTCGGAGTGTAAAGTCAATTCTAGGTTATTCAACATGGAGGTGATACCAATGTGTGTTTGGAACCAATTTATGGGAATATTATTCTGTTGAATACAAAAACATCAGTTATCGATTCGGATTGGAATCATTGTGATTAATAGGATAATTGATATACCTTACGGGATTTGAACCTAGTTCCGACGAATCTGTTTAGGGAACGATATAAAAGTTGTCTTTTGGAAGTAAAAAACCCTATCGTGTTAGAGGTAAATATCTTTGTAATTCCATTTGGTTTATTCTCTATGGAACCAATTTATGGGAATATTATTCTGTTGAATACAAAAACATCAGTTATCGATTCGGATTGGAATCATTGTGATTAATAGGATTATTGATATACCTTACGGGATTTGAACCTAGTTTCGACGAATCTGTTTGGGGAACGATATAAAAGTTGTCTTTTGGAAGTAAAAAACCCTATCGTGTTAGAGGTAAATATCTTTGTAATTCCATTTGGTTTATTCTCTAAATTCATGAATTGATTGCCTTCATAGATGGTATCTGACAGAACATAACCTGGTTCTAATTGTTAACCATTGTTGTGTATTTTGTTCATGTCTGTCTGCTGACGACAATAGAACGATAGAGTTGGACATTTCGTGTTTCCAGGGTCTTAGTTCCAGTTTTAGTTTTACTTCGAGTTCCAGTTTTACTTCAAGTTCTACTTGTAGTTCTTTTTTCCTTTTGTGTACGTTGTGGAAAATTCAGCAAGGAAGCGTTGAGGGATTTGGCTTGCATCTACTATGGAAAGATCACTAGGAGTCGCTGTTTGTCTGTGCTTTACAATCGCGGAATGGTATCATGAGTGTGACAAGGACCCCACGCAAGTAGTAGTAATATTAACTCTCATCAGGTCAGATTATCGATTGTGTTTTGTATAACAATATTTAGTGATATTAACTCTCATCAGGTCAGATTATCGATTGTAATTTGTATAACAATTTTAGTAATAATAACTCTCACCAGGTCACCTCATCTATGTCTCTGATCTCTAGAACGACCTCATGAGTCAAGGTTTTGACTAGAGCCCGACTTCTCAGTACATTCTTCACTGATGCTTGAAACGTTGAGGTCTGTTCACGAGCAGAGCTCTCCAGATCCAGGCGCAGATCTCCTTTAGCCATCTTCTGGATACGGGTTACGCTGTTACCCAATTCTCACAATGAAGGATCTGCTTCAAATGTGCGCAGCATAAAAGCGTAAGTAAGCTCTCCTGTCGCCTTTATAACCAAAGCGTCCGGTCGAGGGGGCTTCATTTTCTGCCTCGAGCGTTTCTTGTTCTCCATTTTCACCCATTCTGTGGTATTTTGAGGGCTTAAAAAACCCCGACTGGGATGATATCTGTAGAGGTAGCGCTTTGAGCTACCCGTTGATGTTTGCGACTGTCTGCCGCTAGACTGGCTTTACTTTGGACTTCGGCGAAGTCTGAGTGATCCTGACCTCCATCCCCAGCGTAGTCTGCGTGCTCGCTGTTTCTGTCATGACCCCAGACACTCCTTGGGTCACCTCTCCTTCAAAGGCGACTGCAATCGCATCATAGTAGCTCGCCAACCGTTTGATATCACCGTGAATGTTGTGTTTCGGCTTCACAAGCTCCAAAAGCTCGGTGATTTCCTCCCCGAGCCTGCCGAACTCCTGCAGTCTCTTATCACTTGTAACATTCATTGCTACAGTGGCCAAGTTTCACATCACTGAAGCACTATGGTTGAATCATCTCGACATCTCGGAGTCCGTTTGCTCACTCCTAATAGACGCCGGTACTGCGTTACATCAGTTATCGATTCGGATTGGAATCATTGTGATTAATAGGATAATTGATATACCTTTCGGGATTTGAACCTAGTTCCGACGAATCTGTTTGGGGAACGATATAAAAGTCGTCTTTTGGAAGTAAAAAACCCTATCGTGTTAGAGGTAAATATCTTTGTAATTCCATTTGGTTTACTCTCTATGGAACCAATTTATGGTAACATTATTCTGTTGAATACAAAAACATCAGTTATCGATTCGGATTGGAATCATTGTGATTAATAGGATTATTGATATACCTTACGGGAGTTGAACCTAGTTCCGACGAATCTGTTTGGGGAACGATATAAAAGTTGTCTTTTGGAAGTAAAAAACCCTATCGTGTTAGAGGTAAATATCTTTGTAATTCCATTTGGTTTATTCTCTAAATTCAGGAATTAATTGCCTTCATAGATGGTATCTGACAGAACATAACCTAGTTCTAATTGTTAACCATTGTTGTGTATTTTGTTCATGTCTGTCTGCTGACGACAATAGAACGATAGAGTTAAACATTTCGTGTTTCCAGGGTCTTAGTTCCAGTTTTAGTTTTATTTCGAGTTCCAGTTTTACTTCAAGTTCTACTTGTAGTTCTTTTTTCCTTTTGTGTACGTTGTGGAAAATTCAGCAAGGAAGCGTTAAGGGATTTGGCTTGCATCTACTATGGAAAGATCACTAGGAGTCGCTGTTTGTCTGTGCTTCACAATCGCGGAATGGTATCATGAGTGTGACAAGGACCCCACGCAAGTAGAAGTAATATTAACTCTCATCAGGTCAGATTATCGATTGTAATTTGTATAACAATTTTTAGTAATAATAACTCTCACCAGGTCACCTCATCTATGTCTTTGATCTCTACAACAACCTCATGAGTCAAGGTTTTGACTAGAGCCCGACTTCTCAGTACATTCTTCACTGATGCTTGAAACGTTGAGGTCTGTTCATGAGCAGAGCTCTCCAGATCCAGGCGCAGATCTCCTTTAGCCATCTACTGGATACGGGTGACGCTGTTACCCAATTCTCACAATGAATGATCTGCTTCAAATGTGCGCAGCATATCAGCGTGAGTAAGCTCTCCTGTCGCCTTTATAACCAAAGCGTCCGGTCGAGGGGGCTTCATTTTCTGTCTCGAGCGTTTCTTGTTCTCCATTTTCACCCATTCTGTGGTATTTTGAGGGCTTAAAAAACCCCGACTGAGATGATATCTGTAGAAGTAGCGCTTTGAGCTACCCGTTGATGTTTGCGACTGTCTGCCGCTACACTGGCTTTACTTTGGACTTTGGCGAAGTCTGAGTGATCCTGACCTCCATCCCCAGCGTAGTCTGCGTGCTCGCTGTTTCTGTCATGACCCCAGACACTCCTCGGGTCACCTCTCCTTCAAAGGCGACTGCAATCGCATCATAGTAGCTCGCCAACCGTTTGATATCACCGTGAACGTTGTGTTTCGGCTTCACAAGCTCCAAAAGCTCGGTGATTTCCTCGCCGAGCCTGCCGAACTCCTGCAGTCTCTTATCACTTGTAACATTCATTGCTAGAGTGGCCAAGTTTCACATCACTGAAGCACTATGGTTGAATCATCTCGACATCTCGGAGCCCGTTTGCTCACTCCTGATAGACGCCGGTACTGGGTTACCCCAGTACTGTAAGTTTGATCTTGAATGATTCTTCTTCAGTGGTTTTTTCTTCGGGGTCCCTCCCCTATCCTGTTGGTTTGCGGGAAGTATGAAGGCTCGTACTAACTATTATCAGCGAGCATTCTTCGATTTATCACCTGTGGACACGCCACGTAGGATCACAGGCTTCAGCTTCGAGTGTGAATATTTGGGTGTATGTGAATGTTTGGGTGTGTATATGTGATTTTATGGGAGAATGGTTTGGGGATCTGTGTGTGTATGCGTGTGTGCGTGTGCTTGTCCGTGTGCATGTGCGTGTGCGTGTGTGTGTGTGTGTGTGTGTGTGTGTGTGTGTGTGTGTGTGTGTGTGTGTGTGTGTGTGTGTGTGTGTGTGTGTGTGTGTGTGTGTGTGTGTGTGTGTGTGTGTGTGTGTGTGTGTGTGTGTGTGTGTGTGTGTGTGTGTGTGTGTGTGTGTGTGTGTGTGTGTGTGTGTGTGTGTGTGTGTGTGTGTGTGTGTGTGTGTGTGTGTGTGTGTGTGTGTGTGTGTGTGTGTGTGTGTGTGTGTGTGTGTGTGTGTGTGTGTGTGTGTGTGTGTGTGTGTGTGTGTGTGTGTGTGTGTGTGTGTGTGTGTGTGTGTGTGTGTGTGTGTGTGTGTGTGTGTGTGTGTGTGTGTGTGTGTGTGTGTGTGTGTGTGTGTGTGTGTGTGTGTGTGTGTGTGTGTGTGTGTGTGTGTGTGTGTGTGTGTGTGTGTGTGTGTGTGTGTGTGTGTGTGTGTGTGTGTGTGTGTGTGTGTGTGTGTGTGTGTGTGTGTGTGTGTGTGTGTGTGTGTGTGTGTGTGTGTGTGTGTGTGTGTGTGTGTGTGTGTGTGTGTGTGTGTGTGTGTGTGTGTGTGTGTGTGTGTGTGTGTGTGTGTGTGTGTGTGTGTGTGTGTGTGTGTGTGTGTGTGTGTGTGTGTGTGTGTGTGTGTGTGTGTGTGTGTGTGTGTGTGTGTGTGTGTGTGTGTGTGTGTGTGTGTGTGTGTGTGTGTGTGTGTGTGTGTGTGTGTGTGTGTGTGTGTGTGTGTGTGTGTGTGTGTGTGTGTGTGTGTGTGTGTGTGTGTGTGTGTGTGTGTGTGTGTGTGTGTGTGTGTGTGTGTGTGTGTGTGTGTGTGTGTGTGTGTGTGTGTGTGTGTGTGTGTGTGTGTGTGTGTGTGTGTGTGTGTGTGTGTGTGTGTGTGTGTGTGTGTGTGTGTGTGTGTGTGTGTGTGTGTGTGTGTGTGTGTGTGTGTGTGTGTGTGTGTGTGTGTGTGTGTGTGTGTGTGTGTGTGTGTGTGTGTGTGTGTGTGTGTGTGTGTGTGTGTGTGTGTGTGTGTGTGTGTGTGTGTGTGTGTGTGTGTGTGTGTGTGTGTGTGTGTGTGTGTGTGTGTGTGTGTGTGTGTGTGTGTGTGTGTGTGTGTGTGTGTGTGTGTGTGTGTGTGTGTGTGTGTGTGTGTGTGTGTGTGTGTGTGTGTGTGTGTGTGTGTGTGTGTGTGTGTGTGTGTGTGTGTGTGTGTGTGTGTGTGTGTGTGTGTGTGTGTGTGTGTGTGTGTGTGTGTGTGTGTGTGTGTGTGTGTGTGTGTGTGTGTGTGTGTGTGTGTGTGTGTGTGTGTGTGTGTGTGTGTGTGTGTGTGTGTGTGTGTGTGTGTGTGTGTGTGTGTGTGTGTGTGTGTGTGTGTGTGTGTGTGTGTGTGTGTGTGTGTGTGTGTGTGTGTGTGTGTGTGTGTGTGTGTGTGTGTGTGTGTGTGTGTGTGTGTGTGTGTGTGTGTGTGTGTGTGTGTGTGTGTGTGTGTGTGTGTGTGTGTGTGTGTGTGTGTGTGTGTGTGTGTGTGTGTGTGTGTGTGTGTGTGTGTGTGTGTGTGTGTGTGTGTGTGTGTGTGTGTGTGTGTGTGTGTGTGTGTGTGTGTGTGTGTGTGTGTGTGTGTGTGTGTGTGTGTGTGTGTGTGTGTGTGTGTGTGTGTGTGTGTGTGTGTGTGTGTGTGTGTGTGTGTGTGTGTGTGTGTGTGTGTGTGTGTGTGTGTGTGTGTGTGTGTGTGTGTGTGTGTGTGTGTGTGTGTGTGTGTGTGTGTGTGTGTGTGTGTGTGTGTGTGTGTGTGTGTGTGTGTGTGTGTGTGTGTGTGTGTGTGTGTGTGTGTGTGTGTGTGTGTGTGTGTGTGTGTGTGTGTGTGTGTGTGTGTGTGTGTGTGTGTGTGTGTGTGTGTGTGTGTGTGTGTGTGTGTGTGTGTGTGTGTGTGTGTGTGTGTGTGTGTGTGTGTGTGTATGTACCACATTTACTAAGGCATCATTGTGCATGCAGAATGGTGAACTGTGGCATCCGCTCACTTTATGGCATCATACACGCGATGCCATAAATTTTTAAGTCGTTTTTTAGCTTCTTCGTCACAATTATAATAGTATAGAATAAATTTTAAATTTTATTTGTGTATGATGCCAAAATGTTGGGTATTTCAGTACTCCCATGTCCGTATTTGTTATGGCATCTTCAGAATCACTGCGTAGTGCTGCCCTCTAAAAACTTAAATCGCTATGGTGATCCAATTCTCTTTTTAAACTGTTTCTCGTGCGATGCCATAAGTACTGAATTGGTGAAAGCAAGTGTAAGCTATTTTGTGAGTGAACTTTGTTATGGCAAATATATCATTGAATATATTATTTCATTCAGTTGAGTTTGTATCCTATGAATATCCATCTGGACCATGGGTAATTTTGTACCTAAATCAATGAATAGGTAATACATGAGAAAGTAATTTTTCAGCGGCATTTTCGATCTCTCGCTTTCAGTTTCATGGGTATGAAGCGCTATGACCTTCAAACTGGATATGAAAATTACTCGTGGAATTCAAAATTGTAATTCCCACAAATTCAACTCATAGAGGTTCATGACATCGATTTTTGGTGGACGAAATAACATAAATTATTCAAGCAGTAGGTGCTCACTCTTATTTTAAAAACTGCATCATTAATAAAACTGCAAAGAGGACAAGCCCAGGGTTAAAAAAGAAATGGGGAAATAGAAGGAATTACGACAGCTTGGATAGTAGACTTCCGCGGATAGCTAATCTTGAAAAATCTCGGCTTCCGGATAGATTCCGCGTCACAATAGCTCGACTTGATGCCGACGTTTCGCCAAACATTACAGGTGTCATCTTCAGGACAGGCTTGAGGCTGGCTTGAACTGAATTTGGGTCTACTGACTTTTGTAGTCGTATTTATTGTAGGGAAAATCCTGCACGCTACACAGTTCATTGCCTTTATTGCGGTGGTTACCTCCGTTCCCATTCCAGACAACCTTGCCACAATTTCTCATTTGTCACCTGTCAAAAACATTTCAATGTATTCGCTATCATCAATTGATATTTGTCTATCGTCCAGATATTTTCTGTACGATGGCAAGTTTTACGAGCAGTCTCCGGGAGCTGCCATGAGTTCCTCATGGTAATCATAGCTAATATCTTCATATAAGTTTTTGAACAAGATGTCATTGACTCATCTGTTCTCAAGTCGAAATGTTGGTTTATATATGTCGACGACACTTTGTTATTTGGCAACATGGTCGCGAAAAGCTTATTCCCATCCTCAATCATTCAAATTCATTACATCCCAATATCTTTCCCACTATGGGAGTCGAATCGCAAGGTTTACTCCTGTTCCTAGATGTATTGGTTAGTCGATAGACTGACGGTACTTAAGGACATTATGTGTATCGAAACTCCATTCACACCGATAGATACCTCAACGGTCTTTCCCACCACCACCCTGGCCGAAAGCAATCTGTCATAAACTCCTTGGTCCACAGACCTGTCAACTTATCTCAACCTCAATCCTTAAAATCAGAATTGAAACATCTTTCATCTGCCTTATTATCAAACAATTTCTCACCTCACAACATCCAGAAAGCCATAAAGATATACACACCTCCTGAAATTTCAAATTGACCTGAATCCCCCCCCCCGCCTACTTCTACCACTGCCTATCTTCAATATATTGAAAATATAGCAGATCGAATTTTCAATATCCTCAAAAAACATGATATTTCTATCCGGTTATCCACACTTCCAAAACTATCTCAGTTTCACAAACCTATCGAAGATTCTCTTCCTCCTCTTCACTTAGAAGATGTTAAGGGCATTCCCTGTTCTTGCGGTGAGGTCTACATTGATGAAACAGGTCGAAAAGCTGCTACCCGTATGGAAATAATATTAGCGCTGTACAAGGCTTCATGATACCAGTAGATCTGCACTTGGGGAACACAAGTATGACACTAATCAGCAAATCCTTTTCAAAAATACTAAAATCCTAGCTCAAGCTCCAAACTCCTATCAGCGAAAAATCCTTGAAGCTATAGAAATCCTGAAACATCCAAATAATCTGAACCCTGACTCAGGATATTACCTTTCCAACATTTGAAAACCCATCCTCGAAAGTTTCACTTCGTACATAATCACACAACGGCAGGGTCAGGTGCCGGAACGGTGTTAATTACCGGAATAAAGACAGTGAACTGTGTAGCGCGAAGGATTTTTCTTACAATAAATACGGCTACAGAAACAAGTAGACCCAGTTTCAGTTCAAGCCTTAAGCTTACCCTGAAGAAGCCACCTGTAATAGCTGATGAAACGTCGGATTCAAGTCGATCTATTGTGACGCGGAATCCATCCGCAGACCATGATATTCCAAAATCACGACAAGTTCCACCAGACAGCTGCATCTTCAAGTCAACAAAGGCGCTTGAACATATTATTAGCTACCTATATATAGATGAATATATAATGATGACCAAGGGGCTGACTCAATGATTTTGAACAGAATCATCCACAACTAACTTACGAATTACAAGAATACCGATTATTTACCCTGAGGTATTAAAATTTATTAATTGATTTGCGATGAGAAGAGATTAAGAAGAGGAGAGGATTAAAAATATATATGTCTACTGTACTTATATTTATTGAATTGTGAGTGTTCTGAATTATCTAGACGTCTACCTTTTTTTACCGCTTGTTAAGCTTTAAAATTTTGATCAAATTGGGGGCTTGTCTTTGTTTGGCGTAATGGGACTGTTGTTCATTATTTACATAACTTCTGAATTGTTCACTCACTATGTAAGCTAGCTGTAAACAATCTGAAATACCAAGCAGTAAGTCAGACCCTCCTTATATTATATATAGCCACTAACACCTTCTTAAGTTCAAGTACCATCATTCTCCTGAAGAAGTCACTGCGTGGTGAAACATGACGTGATTTGTTTCATTCTTATAATAAAAGTTCGTTTTGTGATTTTTCCGAAGTGTCTATTCAGTGTAGTTGCTCATTTGTATTTATTGATTACCTAAAGTTCGGTGTTGTGTCATATGAAAATATTGATAAGAAATAATCACTCTCATCCACTAAAATTCTATTAAAGTACTGAGGTCATTTCGGCTACCAAGTAGCCATCATCAGATCAAACCCAATTATATATCAAAATTTATCTGTTTAAATACTATTTGGTGATGATAATGTACCCTCAACTGGAGATAAATCGGAATTCAATGAATTGCTTTTTCGTTTATACATTTCCATCGATTCTAAATTACCTAGATATACTTGTCTATCCTGTGTTTTAAAAAGTGATGAAGTTTCTTGAGAAATGTTGTGACCTGTTTTCAACATATGTTCGGTTATCGCAGATTTTACACCATTATTTTTCTTTATATAGGCGAAAGGTTCCTTATACCAAGTAAGAATATTCCTCTTAGCATTTAAAACACGAGTCACAATCCAAATACTCCAATGAAATTCGAAAGTTTCACTTATCATCCTTCAGTAATTAATAAATTCCATAGCTTGTTTTCTAAACTTGCAATACAATCAGTTTATAAATGTAAGAATAAGCTTAAACACCATTTTGGTAAAGTTTCCGATTTCAACAAATCCGGAATTTACGAAATCAATTGTGAGTCGTTTTGAAAATGCTATGTGGGTCAAACTAGAAGGAACATTTCAACTCGTTATAAGGAAGATATTGCCCATATGAAGAAATTTTATGGTGAAAAATGAGTAGTAGCCGAATATATTTTGAATACAGGTGACACAATTTCTCAGGCAAGCTTATCACTTTTAGAACATAGTACAGACAAATATCTATGTTATTTAGAAGGGATGGAAATAAATAAACGAAAAAGCAATTTATTAAATTCCTATTCATTTCCAGCTGAGGTTGTTCACATTATTATCCCCAAATAGTATTTAAGCAGGCAAATTTTGATTTATAATTTAGTTCACTCTGATGATGGCTACTTGGTAGCCGAAAGGTACTTTGATAGTATTTTTAGTGGATAAGGGTGATTATTTCTATTCAAGAGTGTTATAATATATCCACACTGTGAACTCTTCTATAGTTTATCATATAAAATATTATGACAGCCTGCTGCTGATAAGACACTGTTTCATAAAACTGTATGAGGAAGCTAAATATAAAAACGAAAACATGGTGTTTTCGATTATCAACACAAATATTCCAACAAATCAAAAATGTGTATCTTAGCATGAGTGAAATAATCAGTGTTATTGCTTGCTCACATACAAAGGATTAGAAAGTCGACAAAATTTTCGTAAGCGAATATTCTTCCAGTTGCATTATTGCACGTTTCAAGACCTAAATTTCCTGTCTAAATTTTCATTTGATAACATTTGAAGAATTGAAGCAAATGATTGAAAATTTGTACAGCAACAATTTTAACACAAATTTACACTAACGATATGTCTATTATTCTTTGATTTCGTTTAAAGACAACAATAACAGAATCAAAGTTCAAAATTCACCTGACAAAAGAAATTAAAATATAGACTGAGAAAAAACAACATGCACACATATTTGTTGTTGGTATATTCAATTCCAATTTCACAAAAAAAAATTATACATTCCTTACCTAAGCCTAATATCGAATTAGAAATACATGTTTTCAAAATGTCATTGTTCTCCCGAACTAATGCGTTATTATAAAGAAAGAAGATTGCTCAGATTAAGAAAAATCCGGAATCTGTAAAATAATTCGAATTAGGCAACTGTCAGAAAAGTAGATAAATTGCAAAAAAACAAGATTTTTTTGGAGAAATCACTGGCCTAGAAATTAAGAAAATAAAAAAGGATTTCCACACACTTTCTCTTGCCTCATGTGTAGTTTCCCCAAAAATTGGAAAAAAACTGCACAATCTATTTTAGAAAATCTTAAGAAGGATTATTCTATACTCTCTCTCTCTCTAAGATTTTGTAACACAGGATTATTTGTCTCAAATCATCTTGCTTATTGAAAACTCCTCTATTTAATACATTTTAGTCACATCTACCCATCAATCAAAGTTCTCAGAAGATACTGGAATTACTTAAAGTTCCAAAGGATAAGACAAAAGGCCTTTCAAATTTAGGAAAATGGTCTACCTTAGAGAAGTGAGGGCAAATTAGCGTGAAGAATATTGGAAATATAGAAGACACCAATCAAATAGTTGATGAAAGTGAGAAATCCTCAAATGAAAGAAAACGTGTTAATATAGAAATATGGTTGCAAGATGTTAATGAGTATTTTTTTTCAGATATAGATAAAAATGTATTTATCGTTTTGAATAATATGTCCGTGAATAAAGAAGTTCATAGACAAGCTCATTGTACCACAAATGAAGAAATCTACGATTTGGGATCAGAAGCTCTGACCTTTACTGCTCTTCCTGAAGGAAATAACGTTTTCGACAACCTAAATATTTATCCAAAATCCACAGATAGAAAAGAAAATCTGTTCAACTTTTATGGGAATACTGCGTTAAAATCCACTACCTCAGGCCGATAATAATACCACCGTAAATAACGAATTTGGGATTGCTGTGACTATCGAGCAGTCTGCACTCGATTCAGATTATAACCTAACTACATTACTACCACTTACTTGTGATTCTTCTGAATATATAGAACCAGAAAATAATTCAACTGTACAAATTCTTAAGCAGCCTCAATCTCAAATCAATCCAGACTCAATGTTACCAAGCAAAATTAACCTTAGGTGGGGTCAAGATAATGAAATAAAAAATTGTGCATCTCAATATTCTGAATCTGGTAGTAAGTTTAAACCTTCTACCACATATATATCAGACACATACTCTGATAGGAACTTCCATTCCTTCTCATCTGTTTGAAAGAAGACAATTTCAAAAAAAGATACAAAATGAAAAAGTGAAAAACCAGCAACTACTCGAAATAAGTGAAAAAGATGGCATTAATAAGATCTATTCAAACAGTATTCATTCTACTGGATACACACAGATGACAGATAAAAGTGTACCGGATAAGCAAGATTTTATTGAAAAATGCTAAGAAAAAATTAAAAAAGCGGGAGAAGGAATAAGAGATACGGCTCATTGTTGACTTTTTTGCAACAATATAATGATATAAAAAATTCTCGGGAAGTAGGTCACATTAACACTCTGTTATAAATGTTCGTCTTTTAAAGACGAACATTTATAACAGAGTGTTAATGTGACCTAATTCCCGAGAATTTTTTATATAATTCATACTGGGTCAAGAATCTTATTATATTACAATATAATGATAAATATAGCTCGTCATTATGAGTTAATGCCCAACAATGAAACACAGGCTGCTGAAAATGCCGAAAGGTTCAAAAAAGCGTCGGGAAACTTTTGAGGAATCAACGAGAACTGCAGCCTTTTATCCCAAATGTCAAGTTATAAACCAAAAGGATGGAGAACTGATTCTAGTAGGGGATCTTTCTGAAAAAAAAAGAATATTTCAAATTACTCGAGCTATGGACCATGTCCACATTGCCTAGGTTCCATGATAAGGAAACGACT